>OX579679.1:43425327-43797119 GCA_951230905.1 Cheilosia variabilis
AACCCACCACATTTTGTTTTTGTTTCTAGAGCCGAGAGTGGTTTGGTCCGTGTATGCCAGCTCTCAACTGTAATTCTTATATTAATTGTTGGCTCAGACTTTCACTAGTATCGGATATATGTAATCGCTTACTGCTTTGCAGCGCATTTTAAATAGAAGTAACTTCTAACAAGAGTTGAAAAAAGTTGTAACTTTCGTTTTTACCTGAAACAAAGTAGTATATTCTATACAAAGTAGGTGTTGGCTCTGGTTCTTACTACCACCGACTTAAGTTTCATAAGACAAAGGGTGGCACACGCAAATCGCAATGCACCTTATTTTAAACTCGCGTTTGTCTTTAGAGTTTTGTGCCTGTTTTAATTAACATCTTTGTTAGTTTTTTATAGTAAAGTAACACGCAATTACAACAACTCTCTACTGGGCAATTATCCCAAAGTAGAAGTGCTGTAAATAGGCAGAGGACGGGCACATATCCATGCCAAAAACACGAAAACCAATAATAAAATCTGAGAAGTCCATTCGAAAACGGCACTAATGTGAATTAGCTACTGGAATATAACCTCAAAGTCAAAGCGGATTGCTGTGCGCTCGCTTTCATGTCAGTCAGTCACGGAACTGTTTTTTTTTCGGTTTTCTAATACGGTTGAGCCGCATACGTTAAAAACAGTCTAGAGTTTAAATTTATGTTTAAGAAAACAGTTTTCTAAAACGGTTCGGGCAGTTGTTGGCTAAAAAAATTTAACTAAACGATACGGTTTTCATTTTGTATAAAGCGCCATGAAATAAGTCTTCGGGCATTAAGACCCCCGACAAAAATCCCACTGCGGGAATTATTTCCCAATAACTGGGATATAAAGTCGCTTTTACCTAATGGCGATAATACACCCACATGTTGGCATACGCCACTGGAAAGCGCATAAGATATACGTTTTGGGCAAACCGCGGGAACAGAATATAACAATTTATTCGGAGAAATTGATTTGTAGTTTCGCATTTCAGAGGCAAGCTTTAAACTTTAAACGCAATAAGAAATGTTATAACATATCTATTTTTTTCAACTTTGTATTTTATTTATTGTCCGTGGTGTGATAAACTATCCGTTCTTCTTTAATATTCATATGAATATTCATTTGCATTTTCTTTCAGATTTTCCTAGTCACCGATTTGCTATTTGCTTACGTGAAACGTGAATTTTGCCTAAAGCACGGTAAAGAGGTCTTCATAGATGGCAAAGTAGCAAAGATCATTCTGGAGTAGGTGTGACAAACCTTCTTAGCTTTACATTCTAAATTATTTTCCTGATTGTTATATTTTAAGCAAACGTTGATAATCAACGCTTTTGTACTGATTTTCTTAAATAATAAGAAGAATTAAAAAGCAAACATGAAAAATAAAACACAACCGGCTTTGATTTAAGGAGTTTTTGATATATGTATTTCTTTGGATTTATTATCGCCTTTAAATAGTCAATAAATTAATGCTTATTTCATTTTAAACTTTAGTATAACAGTTCTTCGTCTAATCGTATTTATATCAATCAACTTAACCAGTAATGAGAATTTAACAACTTTATATTCTAGGGATGTTGCTTAGTGTTACTTTATAAATCGATTAAATATGTGTTTTATTGTATTGTAAACATGAACATGCTCTCCATCGAGGAAATACTAATATTAGCGTTTGTTTGTTTTTGTTTTTTATTTTCATGATTATTTTGATATAAAAACCCAACTACAGTATAATTTTATATTTTAATTTTTATTTTTTGATCGTTCATAAGACTAAATGCTAAGAATTTAGGAAAGGAAAAATGCCACGTTGTAGCTTGCAATTTAATTGCCGTTCTACTATCATTCGTTAGTATGTTTTATTTTCGTTAATAAGAGATTAGTATATGAGAATTAGATACTTGAATTGGGTAATTTCCAAGGAGCTGGATTAATTGACAGAAATTCCCAATCGTGGGTGATATTTTCTTTCAGGTGACACGAAGAAATCAAATTAATGGGTGGGGGAAGGAAGTAGCAACGTTTAGTAGTGAGATAGTCACATCAAACAGGTCGCTGTGAAGACTTGTGTAGCGGAGGTGGTGGTGGAGGTGGAGGTGGTGCTCGTTGCTTCCGCTGTAATATTGAAAGGATCTTAGGAATTGCTCCTTTGGACGTCTTTGGCTGGGAGTTTTGAGGAGGTGCCCACTGTACAGGATGCAATTTGCTGTGAATGTGTTGAGACTGGTGTGGTTTTTGCATCAAATGTTGATGAAAAGCAGCTCCGCCTGCAGCCTGTAGTGTATGTGCTTTAGACATCGGGTAATGTGGAAGATCGTTATTAGTGTACATTTGTTGTGGAATGGTATTAGAGCCTTGAGCGCGTGCACAAGCATTGGTTTGTTGATATAAATTATCTGGTTTTAGACGATTTTCCTCGTACGGGTAATCGTAGAGGTTTTTCTTAGGGCGAGGTTTACGAGTTGCTTTCTCGGGATAATGGTTTGAATTCATATTCAATTGTGGTGCATCGCCTCTGGCGTTCGCCGGAATTGACATCGGTCGATTTGAACGGCTTCCTTGAGATTGTGCCCGACTAGAGTTGGAAACAGATCCTTTCAGTGGACCAGTTGACATGTTCCCAAATTCGTTATCGGCCTCGGAACAAAAGGATCTCGGTGGAGAAGGCGATCGGGAAGGTTTACGCTCTTCTAAGCGTGCACGAAAACCTTGGATCGATTCGTTAAGGGCCCATAACTGAGTGAGTAGTGATAAGTCCATTTGTCGCAGATTGTGCATTTCCTGTCGCAATGTTGCTAATTGTGTGTCCATGTTACTTTCGTTCGATGTTGTACCTGTCGATGATACCGTTGGGGATTTGCTTGCCTCTCCGCTGCTCACGGAATCAGCAGTCGATGATAAGCTACCGTGCCTATTAGGTCCGTCTGATGCTTCTCGTTGTGGCAAATTTCGTGCGCTAGAAGATGTGCTAGGTGTGTCTGCATTTATTGAACCACCGCCATCAGGTAGCACTGCCGCAGCAAGGCTTTTCGGTAGAGGTGGTAAGTCAGAATACGACATCTCGGTGGCGACTTTTTATATATATTTTATTTTTTTTAAATCTTATATTTATAATTTTGTATATATTGTCCTCAAATTTTTGTTTATGTTAATAGTACTCACTAACTAAAGTAGCGCAAGTAGTAATTGAATCGAGTGTAATTACAATTTGACATATCATTAACATCTAGTGGATGTTAAATTTCCAAGCCTGCCGACACATAGGACACTGCTTATTTAGGGGTTGCAAATTGAGCCACTTCACAATACAATGCATGTGGAAACAATGGGAACAAACACCCCAAACCAGTGGACAATCATCGCCGGGCAGAGAACACTCTGGGCACGTACTCTCGAACGACATACGACAAATACCGCAATTTTCATCATTAGCAATCCATCGCCAAGATGCAACACCCATCCACGATTTTATTTTAACTTTCATTGTCGCGGTTTAAGCAAATCCATTGAATTGAGAGTTAATATATAATTACTTTTGTTCTTTTATAATAATTGTTATGAAGATGTAGAAAATAGGTCGAGCGAAATTTCCGTACACTTCACGAATCCACGACTGTGACTGTGACAGCTTGTGTGTTTGACAGATAGTTTAATAGTAGAGGGGCGGCGAACTTTTTTCACAGTTGACAATCTGAAATAAAAGGTGGCACTGCTGGTTTTCCTAAGAGTTTCGAAAATGTGCGATAATGCGAATATGCGATGCCCAGTGAGACAGACCTGCCAGAAACGCTTAAGCTGGGATTAGACTGTATGCCAATTATGCATATGAATGCCAACAGGCAAATGACCAGATTAGCTGTCAAATGACCAAAAAGTCAGGATTATCAAAACTGTATATTAGACGAAATGACCAAAATTACCAATATGGTCATATTTGCCTTGATGGTCATTTAAGGCTTTTAAATATATATATATCAAATAAATCAAAATTTCACAAATTCAAACACCGATGACAACAAAATAAATCTTTTTCCATCAAAAATGCCATAACGAAATTGCAATAAAGTGCATATGGGCATATAGTGCTTTATGCTGGCACAGTTTATTAAACTAGCAATTTATCAATCAATTATACGAAATAAATAAAATAATTGTCTCTTCATTACTTCATCACTGAAAACCATTTTGTTTTATAGGAAATCGAATTTTTGTAAGCTGTCGCTGTAAACATATAAAAATGCAGAACTTTCCCTTTCTTCTTACCACGTAAACAAGAAGGCCGACCAAAATACGTGTCACGTATTTTTCCGTGTTAGGTAATGCTGTCCCTTTCAGTCAGATGGCTATTTAGTATTGGGCATCCCTCTAATCTTCCGTGTGAGGATTGTGTGATGTTGTAAATCAGTAGATGTACCCGGAACTTAAAAACTAGATTGGTCGGTAACGTCACTGTTTCAACCAGAGACAATACTGAGACCACCAACTTCTTCCGATTTCCCGTAACTTGCCTACAAGCTAAATTTTCATGGGGTGGCAAACGCTAAGTGCGTTAGTATTGTTACATAGAAATTCGTATTGACAAATGTAACGTAACTTCAAAAATTCCGGCACACCAATACGCTCGCACCTTGCATATGCCACTTCCGCTGTAGGTAAAGCTGCTGACAGCGTTCATAAAATTTTGTACGTTAAATTTGAAATTATTTTTATACGTGTGGATAGTATTTTTTTTAGGAATAAGTGTACATTTGCTTAAAATAATAATGAAAAATTGTCAATGCAGAATGGTTGCATGAAAATAAAAACATTTTGAGCAAGTTTTCTTCAGTTATTAAAGAAATATTCACACAATAAATCGATCTTAATGATATCGAAAAGAGGTAAAAACACAACCATGTTTGTCCTAATATGTTCTAGTATATAAAACATATATTTTAGATTATTTTACTAACCAACCAAATCAAATTATTCGCCTTTTAACAATTTATAATAACTAACCAATGGCATTCAGTAATATAAAAATGTTGAATTCCCGAACTCTTTCACATTTCCCCACGGTTGCCGCGGTTGGCAGTAGTGGGCGTGAGTGTATTTGCCAATTGAAACGGCTGAAATTCAAATTGTTGCGGCATTGTTTACAATAGATGTCATCTCGAAAATGTGCTAGTGTAAATAATTTATAATAGATGGAACCAACAAAATTTGAATAAAATTGCGAATTAGTTTTTTATGTTGTTTTTCATTATTAATTTTAGAAATATGATGTAATAACACTTTAGCGTATATTTCAATCACATTTCTGATCAATAAATACTTATGATTGTCAAGAATATCACATTCAAGTATACATGACAATTTTAAAAAAGTTATTTTTAAATTCCGCATGCAAATGATAAAGCCCATAAAACCCACTTTATCTCAGCTTTTTACGATTTGTCGGTTATTTATTGTTAAGCCGTTAAGATATTTTATTGCGTTATCAAAGAAACAAACAATTTGTTCTTTGTTCTCTTTATTTAAACCTTTTTTAAAGTTGCACCCAAACTTTGACTTTGTGTTTAAGCAATCAAAAATATTGTTTATTGTTCTAATGAACAGAATTGTTACTTCACATCACACAAACTCAGTTTCACCACTATTCAAGAGGAAAAGCCGAGAATTTGCGGTGCTTTCACTCAAAGTCTGGGCAGCAAGACTGACATTCATGATTTTAGAATGCCAGTTAATATGTTTGTCATTTAAATTGTTTGCAAAGCGAAGCCCAAGTTTATGTTAAAAATTGACAAAATTTTCAATATACTCCCACTTTATTGCCTTCCGATTCTCATCGTAAATTACTTTATGGGCTCCCCATGTATTACGAATTAATTGCACACAATGGCAAGTGTCTATGAAATTTGTTCATCTTTTTCAGGATGTTTAAAACTTGGTTTCAAGTCCTCTAAAGACCGACACTCCTTTTTTTACTTTTAACTGCAACAAAATGCAACGTCTGATTTGAGTTTCCAATTTATTCCGCTCCGAACCACGAGAGCTAGCTCTTATGTTGGAACCAACGCGAAGTTGTCTACCAGCAGTCCATATATTATAATAAGTCAATGGTCCCCACTTGTTCATGAGACCGATCAAAACTAAAGCGCCCAGAATAGAATCCATAGAATCAATATTTATGTATTAAACGGAACAAGCAGCTCCATGGAATACGTCGCATATAGTCAGAGCCGATGACAGGTTCTCTCTTTCTCTCAATATTTGCACCAATGAAAGTGCTTCCTCTTACGCTGTGCTACTTTATTCATCGCATTCGGCACCATAGACAAACCATACTGAGACCCCCAACTCACAATCCTCTTGCCGCTGGGCCCCTCAGTTTTTTTTCAAATTCGCCATTTTGTTTTCCTATCGGTGTTATGTCAATTAGAATCCGTGTGAGCATCCACAAAAAAAAGCAAACCAAAAAAAATGTGGTGAATTTCTTTTGACAGAAGTCGATTGTCATGCTGTCAAAAATGGTAAACAAATTGTGATTTGAGTGCAACAAATTGAATAAAATGTAAGTATTGTCTCTGTTCGGCACGTGCACTGTTTATGACTCACCTTCCATAAGCTGCTGTGTATTATATTCCCCTGTCAGTGGAATACGTAACCCGGAAGCCGCGACGGATTATATATAATAATTAAATATTTTATATTATAATAATAGTCTTAAGTTTATATTATAATAGTTTTTTAAGTTGTCTAAATGGGTTTGTAACTCAAATTGACGAATAAATAAGTAAATAAATTATTTTTATTTTTCTACCAAATTGTTAAACTTCAAATCAAGCAAGCTCAAAATTATAAATATGTCCCTTGAACTAAGCTAGGGCTGCGTCATTAGTAGCTACTAAGTAAACCCGATTTTAAAAATATTTGGCCATACACATGTCTAAGCCCACTTAATCGTTTCCACATTTAAAAAATGCTATTAAAAGAATTTAATTCGAATTCCTCCCAAAGACGGGGTAGAGGGCGGCCCCTGTTAAAAAGGTGGAAACCCGTGCGTAATCATTCGTATACCTTTCTACCATGTGTGAAATTCCAAATTAACGAAATTAATAGGTTGAGAGTTCTTGGACGCACTATAATCTATCCGCGATAACAATAATCATTTTTAGTGTCCGGGCTAAATTTTTAGAACGATGGCGCAATTTTCCAAGGGGTTTCAGGTACAATCCTCAAAAAACACAATTTGAGCTTATGGTGTTTTTAACTGCCTCACCGCCCTGCCGGATTGTCGCAAGCCCATTGCTTCTAAATGCTAAGCAGGTTAGTTACCA
Organism: Cheilosia variabilis; assembly: GCA_951230905.1. Lineage (NCBI taxonomy): Eukaryota > Metazoa > Arthropoda > Insecta > Diptera > Syrphidae > Cheilosia > Cheilosia variabilis. The sequence goes on from OX579679.1 coordinate 43,432,655, forward strand.
AAAAGCATTTTAGCATTTCAGCTTTTATATATTTTATTGCTTCATCGCGGCACAATATTGGAAGCGTTCCTAGGTTGTAGGTCGTTATGTAGCCAGCACCTAAGAAATTTTAACTACTGAGCTTTCGCGTTGTCTGCACCTGAACTGTGATCTATTTCTATTACAGTTAAACATCGTCAAGCTCGAATGGAGCTTTGCGTTTAATAGAATTGATCCGTAAATAATTTTGAAGTGTGTGTTACTTCAGTGCTCGTAACTCGTATTGTAATACTCCTAATAAATTGCTGAGAGCTATTTTTTAAATTATTTTTTCAGCAGGTAAGGATAATATAATATTAAAGACATAATATAAAGTTTCATTACTGTTGTTGTTGTACTCGAATATTCGTTATAGTGAAATGGAGCAAGTAATCCCAATACCAGATTCTAATCAAAATGATGCCGTTAATATTCATATACAAATGGCAGCCAAGGAAATTCGTGATATCGGTGTAAGGCTCGAGCAACGCCTCCAGTGTAATAAGAATTCTGATCAATATAATCAAAATACTGATAACGATGTTCAATCTGAACTGAGGAAGAATAACTGCCTGCTTATAGAGCTCCTGCAAAATCACGTCAAATAATGTTTTATGTTTACCCCTTGTCCAAATACAAAGTTTTGGTTCCATTTGCCTACTACACTTAACTTCTGTAAAATATTTGTAGATCTTATTAAAGTTCTGGATCATGTGTTGATATTTTTCTTTAGAAGTAATAGTTTCTCTTATTGCTGGCGTTGCGTTGTGATTAGCTACACAAAGGATACGTTTATAGACATTGAATCCTTGACTTGGAATTGCTTTAAATGGTATTACTAGGGGCGAGCTTTAAGTTATCCACATTTCTAACTAAATGAACAAAAATTGTTAAATAAAAACGCTTTCTAGTTGTTCTACTTTTCTCTGTCAACACAGCCGCAACCCGGGTCCATATTTGATGACTGTTAAATTGACGCCATACTGCATCCACAAAAAAAATGCATGTATTCGTGCTCGTAAAGCGTGGTATTTGTAACGAAAACGAGTCCCAAGTTCCTAAAGTAAATAAATGAACAATTATTGCTCATTTAGCTAACAATAAACAACTTGGAACTCGCTTAAGGCGCAATATAGCGAATAGCAATCTAGAAATCTTAGCAAATATTGAGTAAAATACACCGATTTGGTAACTAGTAGAAGTGGATCATCGAAGAGTAGGTAAATATTTTTAAAAAAATTTCGCATTAAATCGTGAGCGAGCATATCAGTTATAGGTTCTTTCACCCATAGAAAAATCATACTGAGACCACCAACTTCGGCCGATTTCAATATATAGTTATATTTTTATGGGTGGCAAATGCTAAGTATTGTTACATAGAAATTCGTCATTGACATAACACCGATAGAAAAACAAAATGGCGAATTTGAAAAAAAAAATTGAGGAGCTCAGCGGCAAGTAGATTGCGAGGTGGGGGTCTTAGTATGATTTGTCTCTGCCTTCACCTAGACCTAACTATGTCCAGTATAGAGAGACAAATAATTTCCAACACGGAAACAGTAAAGGTACCATGTCAAAATTTAAAAAAAATCCGTCGATTATGTTGCAGCTCAAGTGATTTAACATTCGGCATGTTTTATTGAATATCTATCTTAGCTAAGCAAAGTAAAATAAGCAGCAGATTATCTTAAAATGTGTTTGAGATGCGTTCATGAATATTCTAGTTTTTTCAGCGCCATTCGACACATACCAAAATACATCAATATAATATAGCACTTTCACAAATGTGAAACAAAAGTGACCATCCATCATCTACCATCTATCCATCAACTCCACCTTGCTGAAACAGATGTTCAATAAAACAGGCTTAAGCGTTGTTGATAGTCAAAACTTTTTTCCATCAAATTTTAATTCTTGACAACAAAACGTGTGCGCTTAAAGTAGGTATAGTAGCAATATGTACTCCTTTTAAAGTGTTCCTTGTCTAAATCATGCAAAACTACTTTTTATGTGATATAGAATACCTACTCGTGGAGGTTTTTAATACACAGTGGGACTTCCTGATATAATTTTTCACCTTCACACTAAATTTGTTATAGGTCAGAACACACAATTAAGTATGGGAAATTTCGCGGTATGTGTAAAAGCAACTATGTATTTGTCTAATCCGTCGCTGTGTTTTCTTTTCGTTCAGCGCTGAAATTATGGCGCAACGACATAAGTTTCCACGTCTAACATGTTTTATTGAAGATGGCATATAAGTTTTAAATTTTCATAGAGATAAATAAAAAAAAGTGTGTGGGTTTTCCATTAGGCATTTAGGTATTCTTAACTATGTGTCCACTGCTTCCGGTATCAATCTGGCCCACTGAAAAATTTGTATAAAACAAATTGCTAAAACAGCCAAAAACCTGTAGCTTTTAAGCAAATCTTTAGGACATACGTTTGCACTCAGATTCGATATTAATTTGGGTTTCAAATAATACGATTCGCATGAAATATAATCACACAAATAATAGTGGGCAGATTTGCTTTGCACTTTTTATAAAACAAATTGCTAAAACAGCCAAAATCCTGTAGCCTCTAAGCAAATCTTTAGGATTTAGGATTTGATATTAATTTGGGTTTCAAATAATACGATTCGCATGAAATATAATCACACAAATAATAGTGGACAGATTTGCTCTTCACTTTTGCACTTTATCTTTACTCTGACCCTATTTGCAACAGAAAAATAAAACAGAGTAAAGTATGCCCTTGTCTTTTGACAGCACGCCAAATTTCAGGGATAATGGTTGTCCAAAGCTTTGCTTCAGTGTTGCTAGGATTAAAAAAGTGTGTTCACGATCTGATAAAAAAAATATAATTTTGCAATTTTACTAGACCTGTTACCTCGAATCGTGAATGCTCCCTTAATTCCAGAACTGGGTTGTACCTATCCAATGGATATCTACTACCTAGGTTGTGTATCGAACAGATAGTTTGTCGAACAGACCATAGTGCTTTTGTATTATTAATAGCTACTCTCAAACTGTAAACTTAATAAACGGGTTTGTGTCTGGAGTGAAATGTCATTTCGCAGCAAATGTGAGTTGAGTATATATTCTGACAATTGAAAATCCGTGTTTTACTGTTTAGCTTGGTTGGTTGCTGGTTGGTCTGTTTCAGAAACCATTCTACAGAAAAGCGGAAGAGAAGAGTGACCTACCTCGCAAGTGCCTTACTTATTATTATTTTGGTGGGCAGTATGTGATTTTATATTACTTCGACTGATATTACTCCTGTCCAGTTTTTTCTAATCTTTTGGTAAGGTGCGTCTTCATATTCTCAAACAAAATATATTATTAAAGTTTTGTGTATTTTTTTTTTTAGAGTTACCTAGCTACATATCGCAAATAACACTTCATGCATCAGTGAACTCATGTGGCAGCTATATTTTTTATTAATAACTAATAAAAGGTAAGTTATATATTTTTTTCCCCGATATCATTCCTTCATGTACATACTTTCTTTTATGCATTTATTGTAATATATACCGGCTTGGTACTTCCCAGTCTTTTGATTTCTCCATAAACAGAGAACCAGAAGTCAATGAATCATCTGTTGACATGGTTTCTCTGGTCCTCTGAGAGTGGCATGTTAGGTTTTCAGTGTAGTTATGAATAGTGATATCATAGGTGTGAATATCTTTAAATTCACATTAATATTTTATGAGGGATTTCCGTAGATGAGTGGATGTACTCTGATCATATGATGAAGGCAGAAGAACATTGTTTTTTTTTCTTTTGTTGTCGTATAAGGTAAAGAAGTGCAATTCAAACTAGCACTCACAATTGTTTATAAATATTTAGAGGCCGATGTATGTATGTATATTGTATATAGTGTGAGATTTTATTTGTTGTTTTTGTTGATCGTGTGCTACCTATTTGCTTTTCAATTTAAGGTAGTGAGTGTCTCAATGTAATCTTCTGTTCAAAATCAGTGCTTGTTTGAGACGATAGATCATGAATCATTGCATTGATCTAGAGATGTTTCCAATGAGAACAAAGCTTACGTAATTACATCTATTTGCTGTTTTGTAATAACCAAGGATCAAGAAATGACTTTTATATACAAAAAAAAATTAGCAAAAACTAATGTAATCTGTGCAAGCACGTGCGCAGTTCAATCTTCCATGTGCACGAAAGTGTTGGGTATTAGGCCTTTTTTATTATGCTCACATGCTCTATATAGATCATTGCTTTTCATGGTTTACAACAAAAGTTGGATCTCATACTATTGTTGTAAACCGTGGAAATCAATGATCTATATAGATCATGTGAGCATAATAAAAAAGGCCTATTATAACAATAAGTTTAGCTATAGTTGGTACCTACGCATTAAGTTAACATAATAATACATAGCGGAATAATTCAACTATCCTTGAGTTTAACAATTTACAATTACTAGTATATTTTCCTGGTTGTGGAGGGAACATTACCTTAATTAATATTTAATTTGCTGTATTGTTCGCGGCATCATTTTCTCATACTTTTTCGAATGCATATTTTGACATTTATTTTTCCAAATGCTTTTGGTGAAGACAAATCTACAATGCGTCAATAGCGCCTCAAATTGTGCAGAAATTGTTAGTAATGCACATTAATTGTTGAAAATTATAGTCCTCTGCAGATATGTCCACAGCAAGCTAGATCCAAAGTTTGTTTTTCCTGTAGCCAAAGGAGCTTTGGGAAAGTGCATTGGTTGTCTGCCTCATAGGGGCTCGTAACATCTGTTATGTCATAGGTCCGTCGTCCTTACGCAAGCGGTTGTAGAGATCATGTTTGTGGAGGATCCCTCACTAGCCGAACTGTTCTGTGTGCTGTGAAGTAGGTTGCATCAATGATTTGGGTCCAAGCTTCATATATGGGAACAATATTTGTGTTTTGATCTGGTTTGAAGTTTTCCTTGTTGAGGTGGACCAGAATACGGCCGTTGGCGCGTCCCATAGCAGGGGAAACGTCGGGTGTACAATTGTCTTCTCTTCCTAATTTCTGCAGAATTCGTAGAAATATGCTTCATGTGAGCATACTTTCTAACCGCACAGTGTTCGGTTGTAACGTGTGTTATCCATCTAAGACTTGGCATCTTAACTCCTACCTTAAATTCGAATACGTGGCTACCATTGTTTTTCAAGTCGAAACCACTTTCTCGAAGATCCATCCACCATTGTTATTTTTATGGAAATTGATTAATTTATCTTGTGGTTTTAGCTAGTGGACTGTAACTTAAATAAATATGAACATTTATTTCATTTAATTCACTAGGACACGTCTGTATCCTTTCGCTGTTGATGTTGATGTTGATGGAATCCCATCGATGAGAGGTCCGAAGGGTAGCGCACGATCGGTTGCTCATACACCGAAAAGAGTTTAAAGTTGTGTACGTAGCCAATGTGTCGCTTCGACATCTTTTTCGTTGCGCTTAGATAGACGCACACGAGGTATTCATATTCAAAGGAATATTGAACAGAAATACTATGCTTTGAACATTTAACAAGCGCCTAAATTACATTTAACAAATTCACAATGGTGGACCTACATTCCATGCAAAAGTAGCTATTGGGAGCTACAATAAATGTAAGGTTAGGATCAAAAATAGTTAGAAGTGAGTCCAAGCAAAAACTTTTTAGACAAAGCAATAAAAATTTCTGTAGAAATTCATAGCACAACTTATACATTCCGTATTGTTATTTTGTGGATATTACGGACGGTTTACTTTAGCTATGGAGTCATACATCAGGAAAGATAATGGTTGCTTTAGTTTAGTTTTTTATAAAGTGTTAAAGAGATAAAAAATGGGCGCGTTTTTCATAAACTACGGAATTAACATTCTTTCTTCCTAAAATAGTGCTCACTTGTACGTTTTTTTTGCTTCCATTTTTTTTTCTTATTAAATTTCAATGGCAATATTATTAGTAGTTTAGGATTAGCTATAATCCATATAGATCTTTTATTTGCATTTACTATCAACGGTAACATTTGATCTTTCTCTTCATAACGAATAATGGTCTGTAAATTGATTCCATATTGTTTTTTATTTTATTCGTCCATGTGGGTGCGGTTATCGGAAATTTTCAAAAAAAATTTTCTAATTCGCCACCTTTATTAGAAAGTATAGTGTTGGCAATACTGCTGTCAACTCGACCGGCTGATTTCGGCCGAATCGATCCCATAGTGTAATGGCTGCCTGTTGAACGTTTGGCTAAAAGTCAAGGAGGTCGCCATCACTATTGCACACATGATTGGAATCGGACAGCAAAAGTGGAAACTTCACAAACGTCATTTTATTGTGTTGTAAAAGAAATATTCCTAAAGAAAAAGAAAATAACTAAAAAAGTAACAAATAAAACTTAATTTAAATGTAATTTGCTAATAAAAATATTTTCTTCTAGTATTTAGAACCACCTGAATTTATTAATAAATACTACAAAAACTGAAGGACAGAAGTATTTTTCTCATTCAATACTACTGTTTCGAGAACAACATATAGGCTTCTTTTAGTAGAATGTAGTTGGACATTGTGGATCGAAGTTGAAAATATTACGCTCAAATCACATGTGCAGAAATCCATGCTACAAATGCTAATACGTGGAAATTCTGAATTATAATGCATTTGTGCACCATCAGTTTATCGATCTCAAAGCCGCATATGAGGGCCTTTAAAAAGTTATGAGGAGTTATAAAGTAGCACATTTTTTTATTGACATTTATGGCAGAACTCAACGAGCTGGTTTGCAAATATTGGGACAGAAGCGGAATTTAGTCGTAAAAGAGGGCAGAACCATTATAATCTTAGGAACTGAAATTTCGGCATAGATTGAATGAAGAATAACACTTGCGAATCGTTGTTGACTGAGAATACAATTGAGTAATAGGGCTCCATCCCGAACAACTAAGGAGATTTTGTATACGAGCTGAATGATAATTGTCGTGCTTTATAGCGCTGAAGCTTGTACTACAGCTTAAGTGTACATATACGGATTTCCTCTATTTCGTCGAGGGAAAGATTCTTGCTAAAAAGCGCAGTTCCGTTTACGAAGGATTTGGAGGAGGAGCTTCAACGAAGTACTTTACGGCAAACTTGCGGCATCGTTCTACTCAAACCATAAGATGACTATGACATATAGAGCAAATGGACACTAGAAGCACAAAGACTCATCGACTCAAACCGAGGGGGACGTCATAGTAGAGGAAGACCTCGCCTTAAGCTTCGGCCACGCGGTGAGCGTTGACTAAAAATGAAAACATGAAATCGTATGGCGGTGGCCACTTAAACCCTGGGCGACTATCGATTTCGTTAACTGCAGAGCGACGTTGCTCAATCGCTCTGTCGCAGCTCACTGCGTGGTTGCACCCTTAGCCAACTAGATACACGTATTGATTGTGGCCTAGATCAACCCGGACTGTAGTGCCACATAAGTTAGTATAGTAGAGAATAGACCTCAACATTCAAAATTCGTTGAATCCATTTGCAATTGCTGATTGCAGATATTGGTGTAATGCAGTTTATTTTGGTTTTGGCCCGCTGTGGTGGGCTCATCAACGCAGTTTTTGGACCCACCTACGTGGGCTATAAATCTATAAGGCAATTGTAAACATATAACCCACTGTTATAGGTGACACAAAGCAAATGCTGTCATGGAGCCTGTTTTTAAAGTTATTTGTGTACACATTTTGAATTTTAAATTGGAAATAAATCTATCTAAGTTTAACCTCTAATAAATATTGTAGTAGGTATAGCACAGCAATACAATACATTACTTTTACTTTTGGTGGCGATTACAGTCCAGGTTCAGTACCCAGGTAGCTGTCTCAGCCGTCGCCCTCCAATTGTGCTACCTAAGGTGGTGTCTTCCTTTTCTGCTTTTGTCTTAAACTGAAAAACTCGTACTACGTGCCCAAAGAATCTCAGGCGTTTATTCTTAGCTTTTTGAGTAGGTCGGTGTCGCTGTATAGCTCATAAAGTTTTAACCAGGTTGCGACTTCGAACAGATTTTGACAAAGAAAAAAAAAAGACAAGGCTTCGCATTCATGTAACATTAAACTGTTTGAGCTATGCAGAGCTTTAGCTCGAAGAAATAGCGATTAGCAAGAGTGATTCTTCGCTGGTCTCTCTATTTAAGCTACACTTTGACACTTTGCGAAGTGATAATGGAGCCCAGGTAGACAAAGCGCGACACTAATAATCCAGGCTAGATTTAATAAACTCACAGCGGCGAAATCTTGCATGTAAAATTACCCATTACCACTGATAGCTCGCAGCCAGTTCGGGCAGTTCAGAGTATATCCTTTCTTTTAGATGGGGCACACAATGCTGAGGTTCCATCCGCCGGGAATGCATTCGTCCTACCAAATTTTACATATGTGCAATTTGTGCATGCTTTGAAAGCTCTGCCTGTATGCCATCCGCTCCCGCAGCTTTGTTTGATTTAAGTTTGAATATCACTATACCTATTAACTTCGTCGAGGTCGGTTTGGACGAAAATGTTGGCTATCATAATCCAGATCGAATAAATCATTTTGCCTGACGGGGGGTTGTTCGTCTCCGCCGTTTAACAGTCTACAGAATTGTTCTTTTCAAATCCTCAGAACCGACTGTGAATCTTCTACTGTGTTCTCTTCCTGCTTCTGTTCGGGCCTTGTATCCTTGGGCGGATCGTTTTACCCTCTGCATCAATCAGACTCAACCTTATTTTTATTGTCTTGGGATATCACGCGATGGGCTGTCCTACTAATTGTAATAAACATATTTTATTTTTGCAAACAGTACTTTCGATAAGTTTAAATATCCAGCCTTTGTAGAGTAAGCCTTAAAAGATGCTGGGCGCCGATTCCGTATATCAACGTTCGTCTAAACGTTTTTGCTACTTTGATTACCAAAACAAGCCATATTCTGCTCGAATTTTTTTGACAAACGTCAGCTTTCATTATATTTGTTTAAAATGAACTGGATTAAACTCTTAAACTTGTAATTTTAGCACTAGTTGCTACTTTTGGAGGTCTATCGTTTCGACGATAATCGTTTGAAAAGTTACGGAATGAGTGCCCTGATTATATCTGTATTATTCTAGGTTTAACTGTTTCGTAGGGCACATTTTTAGTAAGTCTAAGAAGCGACAGCGGACTAAATATTTCAAGAGTTCGAAGATGTATCCTATTCCACTGTGAACACAGTAAACCGCTTGAATAAGAAAATGGTCTAATGGGACTCCAAATTTCTGAATAATTACCCTCAATTTTGAAAAAAATGTAAAAGCATTGGCCATTATCTAATTTATGTCACGCGATGAATTCAACTTTAGTGTTATCAAATAAAAGTTGCCTTTATATTCCTACAACTGCGCTCGCTTGGAAATCTCATTCCAAAACAGTAAGTTATGTTTGCCCTTTGAGAAAAACAAACAATAGCGGTTATGTGTAAAGTTTTCCTTTAAAAAAAAAACATACTTAGCATTACCTTTTGGAGCGAAAACACGCTTTGAAGATAAGAGCGCACAACTATATGCGTTGGATTCGTATTCTGTTGGTCAAGATCCCTTTCGGTTATCATATTTTCTTATCGGATATTCAGACTCATATTAGGCGTTTTTCTTTTTTAGTTCAGAGCTGAGCTCTGAACGGAGCTTGAGCATTATGAGCGTGCTCAGATTGTTCTGAGGTATTTATGAAATACACTTGAGCACATAGCTGTCATTTGTTGTAAATATACGTATAAATTGAATATTTATTAATTGTTATTTATTAAATTGGTTAGTATTCAGTTCCAGAACAAGAACAACAAGGTTCGTCCGCCATTTCAACTTTTTTTTTTTCTGTCAAATGTGACTGGATGTGTGTAGTCAGCTTTTCACTCAGGATGCTCAGTCAATTTATTCTGAGCTCGTAGAGCGCGCTCTGATGGTACTCTGAAGGAAAAAAGAAACACGAATTCTGAGCTAAAAACGAAAAACCCCTATTGTGACGAGTAAAAAAAAAGTTATTTGTAGGTGCGATGCACGTACGTCAGAATAGTGCGGATATAGTGAACATACGACAAAACACTACTAAACAAAAAAAAAATTATTTATATGGAAAATTTGACGTATATCCACGAAAATGGCGCTTACGTCAAACCAATAATCAAACTTGTTAATTGTGGTAATAATTTGTCAAATGTGACACACGATATCTCAGGACTGGCTAGAGATATACCCAAATAGATGTCATATTCGGAAAGAGCGGATGGGAAAACATAAGTCTACATTCACAACTAAAAAAATGCAATACGTCAAAGCCAGTGACGCTTTCAGTAGGGTGTTCACTATAATTTCTACCGTAGTATGTATGTATGTTGTATGTTAAAGTGGCTCTCGCTGAGAGAAACACTTAGGCCGTTGATCGGCCCATTGTGCATACCACTGGTGTTTAGGGGTTCCTTTACTGGTTACTCATTGGGAACCATTTGCTACCGTTAATAAAGCCAAGAATGCTGGCAGCGCTGATGTTGCAAAGATCACTAAGATCATTGAGGAAATAGTTTCCTAAGTGCGCCATTCTTAGGTTGGATAGAGCAGGGCAGCTACAGATGAGATGGGTGACGGATTCGTCCTCCTCCTCATCCCTACAGCTTCTGCAGAAGTCATTATGTGGCAGTCCAAGTCTTTGCGCGTGTCTGCCCAGAACACAATGACCGGTCATGACGTTAGTGACCAGTGAAATGCTACGTCTATTGAGACGTAGAAGCTCTTTGGATCTTTTATTATCCAGTGTCGGCCAAGTAAGCCTGGCAACATCACAGTATCCTAGATGTTTCCATCTGTGACTTGCTGTCCCTGTTGCGTTCGCATTGATGATATGTTTAGCGTAAGACAGCGGTGCCTGCACGTTGTGCAGTCTAACACTATCCACGCCGGAGGAGCCTAATCTCGCAAGTTCGTCAGCTGCACAGTTCCCTGGGATATCACAGTGTCCCGGAACCCAGCAAAGGGTAAGGTTGTACTGTCCAGCTATCTCGTTAAGAGATACGCGGCAATCTTCCACCGCTTTAGATCTTATTTGGATATTAAGGATCTGATGGCAGCCTGACTGTCAATATATATGACAATATCCCTGTGTGATATTTCATTAATCAGCAGCCACGCTGTGGCTTGACGAATAGCTGTGATTTCGGCTTGGAAGACACTACAGTGTGCCGGGAGAGAGAAGGAGAGTCCAAGGTTCAGTTCTTCTGAGAATACCCCTGCTCCGACTCCCTCTAATGTTTTGGAACCGTCCGTAAAAATTGACAGCGCTCCTTCGTGTAGGACATTTCGTGAGTCCCATCGGGATCTGTCCGGTATTTCGCATTTAAAGCCCTTTTCGAAGTCGATTTTCGTAGGCAGATAGTCAGTAATGGAGGGCAGGGGGCATGTCTGTCGGAGGATGCTGGCATGGCCAGTTGATTGTCCTCTCCAGTGCTTACCCTCTCTGAGTCTGATAGCCGCGTTAGCGGCGTATTCCTTGCTGACGATGTCTAGAGGAAGAAGATTAAGCATTACTTGTAGAGCGGCGGTAGGAGATGTCCTCAGTGCACCCGTAGTGCTGATGCATGCCAGGCGTTGAGTCTTCTCAAGGGCCTTCAGATTGCACTTCTTATCCAAGGCCGGCCACCACACGACGATGCCGTAAAGAATGATCGGTCTGATCACCGCAGTATAAAGCCAATGCATTATGTTTGGTTGAAGGCCCCATCTGGAGCCGACAGCCCTCCTACAGGAGTAGAGTGCCACTAGGGATTTCCTAGAACGTTCGGCAATGTTCTCCCTCCATAAGAGTTTGCTGTCTAATATAAGCCCTAAGTACTTGGCACTTTTGACAAACTCGAGTGGAGTGCCATTGAGATTAGGGGGGGTGATAAGAGGAGTCTTGACCCTTCTAGTGAATAGAACTAGATCCGTTTTTGTCGGATTGACGCTTAGACCGCAGCTTTTGGTCCAGGCGACTAGTTTACGTAGCGCAAGTTGCAGAATATCGGAAAGAGTCTGTGGATACTTTCCTGAAGTAAGTAAGGCGACGTCATCCGCGTAGGCCACGACTTTGCATCCGGAAAGCTCCATGGAAATCAGTAATTCGTTGAGAACTAAATTCCACAGTAGCGGAGATAGCACTCCCCCTTGGGGGGTACCCCGGTGCACAAGTTTTTCGACAGCGCTGCTGCCAAACGTGGCTGTCACCCTTCTGCGGGTGAGAATATGGCCGATTAGGCAGCATATTTGTTCGCCAATATTTAGCTTGTTTAAGGCTTGAATAATCGAACGAGTCTCTATGTTATTGAAGGCCCCCTCTATGTCCAGGAAAACTGCCATAGTGTATTCCTTGAATGAGAGGGACCTTTCGATCGAGCCGACGATTGAATGAAGGGCGGTCTCAGTGGATTTGCCCTTTTGATAGGCATGTTGAGAGCTAGAAATTAGCGCTTGGTCAACAGTGCTTTTGATGTGAAGATCGATGATCCTCTCAAGTGTTTTCAATAGAAAGGAGGACAGACTGATAGGTCTGAAGTCCTTTGGAAGTGTATGTGAGGTCTTACCTGCTTTGGGAATGAAAACAACTTTAACCAATGTCCAGGAAGAAGGAATGCGCCCCAAGGCTATGCAACCTGCCAGAATCATCCCCAGACTGTCTTTGACAATGTGAAAGGCGTTCTGTAGTTGCGCCGGGAAGATGCCATCCGGACCTGGAGACTTTTGCGGTTCAAAGCTGTTGACGGCCCACTTCAGCTTTTCCTCGCAAATGGTGATTGCATTTGGAAGGGTACCCAAGGGGGCATCCCTACTGAAGTCAGGATTACCAGTGACAGGCGTGCAGCCAGGGAAATGGGCATCCATGAGCAGATTCAACGATTGTTCTTCTGATTCTGCCCATTCGCCATTGAGGTCTTTCAGTACACAGGGTACAGGGGTGGATTTAGAAAGGACTTTTCGCAATCTGGAACACTCATTCGTGTTGTTGATGCTCTCACAGAAATTGCGCCAGGAGCTGCGTTGTGCCTTACGGACTTCCTTTTTGAAGATTCGTAGGCTGTCTTTGTAAGCTTCCCAGTCCGTGTTTAGCTTCGATGTTTTGGCTCTGTTAAAGGCCTTCCTGCTCTTGCAGCGAAGCGCGATAAGTTGCTTGCACCACCACGGGGGTTTCCTGCCATCTCTCACTATGGTGGGAGGACAGGAGCCCGTGAAAGCCTTATCCAGGGCTGAGGTGAGAACGTTGTTCAACGAATCTAGTTCGGCCTGATCGCTAGGTGGCGAGGGTCTGAGGCTAGCTAGATTCGCAGACAGGATTGTATTGTGTTTGACCCAGTTTGTTTTCCTTCGGTTGCGGAAAAAACATTTCTTGGGGATGAAGCTACAGTCTAGAGTGAAGTAAATGTACCGGTGGTCCGAGAAAGATGGACTGTCCGATACTGTCCACTTTGAGATAGCCAAGGAAATATTAAGAGAGGCTAAGGTAACATCTATTACCTCTTGCCTGTTTTTAACAATGAAGGTTGGACTATCCCCTCTATTGCAAATTACTAGGTTAGTTTCTACTAGATAACCAAATAAAGACTCACCTCGAGGGTTTGTGTCGGTACTGCCCCATAGATCATGGTGTGCATTTGTATCACACCCTATCACGACTCCGGTCTTTTTGTCCTCCGCTTCCTTGACCATCCGTTGTAGCTCAGCAGATGGCGGGTTGGCTACCTCGTATGGAAGGTATCCAGACGCCAGCCAAACCGGATTGCCGTCGTACGGAGTTAGCTGCGCTGCAGCAAGATCGCCTGTGCTATGCTGGGGGATGAAAGTAAGTTTTAACATTGTTTTAGCAAGAATGCAAGCCCTGATTTTACCTTTACCTTCCGCGTAGTAGAGGGTATAGCCGGGAGCCCTGAGCCCAGTTACGCGGTCCTTGGAGAGCCACGGTTCCTGTATCAGGGCGACGTCGAGTCCGTCCTCGATGAGGCGGACCATTAGGTTGGCGGTTGCCAATTTGGAGTGGTGTAGGTTAATCTGTATCAGATTTAGCGGCATTGCTATCCGATACAGATTTCTCCACGATGGTAGCATTCAGATCCTCTAATGGCGAATCGGTGTCGGCCGAGGATGATGCGGAGGAGCTGGGCACGTTGGCTGCAGCGTTGCGTAGGTCATCTCTCCTGAAGAGCTTTAACTCCACCTCCTTCAGGCCGAAGTTGATGGTGAAGTTCCTATCCCTGAGAATCGGGATAGACTCAGCGGACATGGAGATGACCAACGAGCGACCTGTCTTCTTGGACTCCTCCTCGGAGCCACGGGGATTTTCAACGACCTTCCAGTCTTTGACAGGAAGGCCAGGGTTTTGGAAGCCCATAAGGGCAAGAACTTTGGCGGGATCGCGTGGTTCGAGAGGAACCCAGACCCTAGCTCTTGGTCGGTGGGGGATGGAATTCCGGTCCACCACCACGAGCTTGGCCCCAGGCCAGACTTCACCGAGGCTACCGATGGCTGCCCGGATGAAGTCGACCGAACGTTGATCGTCGCAGGCGATCAGTTTGACGAATCCCTGATGCCATCCAGCGTCCTTAAAGATGATGGGCTGCTGGTTACTGGTCATATACTCACAGAGGCAGTTCATCACTCTGTTCTCTATGAGTCCCCACTTTTCGTAAGTGAGTTTGCCTTCCTCATCCGATAGGTCCACAACCGCGACTATCAGGTTGTCCTTGGCCGCGTCCGAGAAGGATTTGGAACCCACGGTGGAGCTCCTAGCCCTCTTTGATGCGTTGGACACCTCGTCAAGGGATCTGCGCCTTTTGGGTACAGATCCAGTCGTTGCTGCGGTCCTACCCCCTGTAACGCTCGATGAGCTGTTAGCTAAGGGGCGAGTCTTCCGAGTCTGGCCTTCTCTTACGAGCGGTCTCTTTTTGCCCAGCGGTGGGGCAGAAGGTTTTTTACGGATAGAGACCTTTGAAGTTGAGGGGGTGGGGTCCCTGTTCGCGTGTTCAAGTACCCAGGGCGTTGCCCATGAGTATGAAGCTCTCTCCGGCTCGGTCCATATTTTTTCCGCCTTCGAGTGAAGACGGGCAAATATGCGCAAAGCTGCCTTGGCCTCGCGACCAAGTGACCTATCTCTGAGATCTGCCGGTGTGGGTGTAGGGGGACGCGGAAAGCTGCATAAAGCAGCAGTAGGTTCCACAGTGATCTCGTCTGAAAGCAACGAGCAATCACTGGCAGCATCATTAATGCAGAGTTCCTGCAGATACTCTTCCACGCGTTGCGTGGGGGTGGCGCCGCTGGCTGCCGAGGTTGTTTTTTTTGTTTTTATGTTTTTGTTTAGGTTTGAAATATTGATCCCACGAGTAGCTAGGGAAAGGAAGTTCGATCTGCACAGAGCCCCGCATTATGCAGACAAGGCTATTTAATCCAGAGGGCGCCCGGTATCTGGATACACCGTATTCGACCAGCGCTATTTTTTTTGAGACCTGGGCCCACGGCCTGGTTGATCCTCGGCACGGTACGTCTGACGCCTTGATCCAGCCCAGGGGGGAGTGAGGGGATGAGAAAGGAGGGATGGGATAGGACGGGTTGATTACCACTTAGTTCGTAGAGCTGGTATGCTATATGGCAGATGGCGAATGCCGACCTAGCCGACCTACCATGGTTTGCTCTACTTAAGCCTCCACACCACGGCAAGGTGAGTAATCGTTGTCAATCGTAAGATTGTCCCCCTCACAGGCTTTTAGTGAGAGGAAGGAGGTTCTACCGTAGTAAGGTAGTATATATTTTTTTCTATTCCGGCACACTACGAGGACGTGTTAGAGAACGATCAAATTACTACTTAGTTTTCTTATAGGTATATTTATTTTGTGCTTTGAATTTGCTTATGTACAGAAACTCTAAAATGATCAGATGATTTTAAAAGAACACAGTCAAAGCTTGGATTCATAATTTTTTTTCATGCAAGTGCCTAATAAAAGATTAAATTAAATTTGAAAAAGGTGGGGTTGGCCTACCATAATAGCTACGAAAGTCGTTTCGCAAGTAGCTTTTCAATTAAAGCAGTTGCAATTTTAAATATTCGAATTCTGTCTTTTTGTCAGTTGTTTTCACAGTGAAACCGACCTCTATAGTCTATTCCATATTTATACACTGAGAGGACCAGAATGAGAATGAAAAATTATATAAAATTCCAGCTTGTGCTTTAATGATCTGCAAAGAATAGCGCACCACAGCCACAGGTGAACGAAGCACTAGGGTGAAAATGGGAAGCTGGCTCTGGCTGTTGTATCTTGTATTGTGTGTATGATTTTGTGTTGTGCTTGTTCTTGTACCTGTACACAGTAGGCCTACGCACACGCACAACAACTCTATGTTTTGCAGGGTGGAACGATAACGAAAATAAAACTACAAGTGCGAATGCGAACTGCAACGAGGTGCGCTTCATGTAGGAGTAGGGGAGAACACCAAGCCAGCTAGATTTATGAGGGGAGAGGGTTTTTTTTATTTTTTGTTTTGTCTTTGTATGTTATTTTGCCTGTCCACGGTGCTCTAAAGCGAGATGAACACCCCGATGGGTGAGTTTCAATACCCCCAAGTTACTTTGACTTTGAATTGGAACTATCGATACAGGGAGTTTTGGATTTTGGTTGAATATAATTTTTTTAACATCTTGTGTTGATTCCAATTATCCATTTACAAATACTGATTAGTTAATATATAAATTATTGCAAAGAAACAGAAATGTGTCTCATAATGAACTTAAGTTATGTGCATTATAATAATAGATTTGTATAGTGCAGAGACCACCTGCGCACCTTTGAAAAAACGTCTCTGCAATTCTCGGGCGACGATTTGTGGAAAATGAACTGGACTTTCAACCATAATCGTCAGTAAAGTTATGGAATGAGAGCCCAGCTTTCCACATATCTGAAAATTCCTGCAATTTTATTCGGTTTTTTGATTCATGAGAACCTGTAACTTTTAAAGTTGGGCCTCTAAGCATATCATACGCTGTCTGTTCTGTTATGAAAACCACTTTGTTGTGTAAACTCAGCAATATTTTTGTAAAATGATACATTTCAAATTTTTCCCCTAAATTAACAAAAGATCTTCAGCTTTGCGAGATAAACGAAGGGGGATTTCCAGAAGCTTACAACCTTAGGGAGTTGTGTGTGCTTTTCGTTCTTAACACGTATAACTGTAAGAATGTCCCCACACAAAGAATGGAATTAGGAAAAAAAACGTATCCCAAATTCCCAAGCTACAAAAGTAACATGATCTGCCTCGGATCAAATTGGTATTCGCTGGTGACAGAATATATAATGTGACTCAGTTTTTCAGAGCACATGAAAAAAACCCCATCACAATACATCACATTGTTAATTTGATAAGCAGTTTTGGTGTTCTTGTTGAACTAAGTGGACATAATTTGCTGCGAGTATATCATCCCAGAAATAGAAATGCTTAGTAAGGGTTTTATTACACACCATCGCATAATTAATTCAAACAATTGAGTTGGTTTAGTGAACAACTTACTAATTTATATCTAAGCGAAACAGTTTTAAAGTAGGCATATCACAGTGAGCAACGTCTTGTAAAGTGACTAAATGTAAGTAATATTTGATCTTAATAATAATACTAACTCTGCAGTTATGAGCTTTCGTAAATTTAAAGACAAGACTATAAATGTTTATTAGAAAGCCGCATTATCCGAAATTCTTGACGATGAACGAACGTATTGTTGTTTATATTCTGTTTATTCAAGTGTGTTCATAATGATGTTAAGAAAATTTATTTAGAGAGAATACCATTGGAATATTTTCTAAAGATAAAGAGGCTGAACCGGTCTAGACGATTCCAATTGTGTTTTTTGCTGTGTCGTGTGGTTAGTTATAATTCAAAGTGAAAACTAGTTGAGCTAGACTCAACGAAAAGGCTACAAATTTTGATCTTTGGTTAGTTTGGTAATGCTTAAGACTCCGTCGGCGGTGACCAAGTTTTCCTGTGTTCCGGACTCCTACCAACTGTGGGTGAACCATCCCGAATCAGCTTCTTGCATTGCTTAGGGGTGGTGTTACTTTTTTCTGACCAATGTGGGCTCTAACTTTCTGTGGCCTTGGTTATATACACAGTGTTTTTTTCTTCATCTTAAGCATTTTTTCTTTGTTCGTTCCCACTACCGTGACGATAATTTCCGATGTGACTTTGGCTACATTTGGTACATTTGAAGGATGTGTTTTATTTTGTGCAAGTCAATTCAATTCAATCTACAATGTTTCCTATCAGCCGTGCATTCCTTCCTTCCCTGGTTTATCGGTCCCAGAATTCTTGCCAGAGGAAGATGCCAAGCACGATTTCTATCCTTTTATACGGACTAGAGTGGTAGAGAGGATCTCGATTCCGGTGATCTATCAGCATATACCTAGATGAGTGAACAAAAAAAAATGTTGGAAAGGAAGCAGCGGAAGAGGACTTGAGTAAAATCGATAAGCCATATTGCCTGTCTCGTAGTAGTATACTGTTAACTTCCTCGGAACATATCCCAACCTTTTTGGTAACAATATTCAAGTGCTGGTCTAATATTTGCTTTGCTTTTGGTTGAAGTGCACTTTGCTTTAAAAGGGAAGCCGAATTTTGAGGATCCTAAGTCATCATCTCTTGTACGATATTTAAGTGCGTATAGCATTAATCAATGATTGTCGCCTGGATGTAAATGCAAAAATAATTCCTCATTTAATGTCTCCACTGTGCTTTTTGGTGTTGAATGTTGAATGCTGCTAAATTTAACGACATAATAAGCTCACTGATATGCTATTTGTGAGCCTTTAACATTCATCCATATGTTTACACTTGTTATAAATTTGAAATAAAAACTTAAACCAATTGCATTGTTATTTGCAGATACCCACACCTTGTGCCTATGATTATCCCTGTGATTTCGAAGCAATGAACTTCCATAAGTTGGATTAAAAGGTTCCTTAACATTTTTAACATTTGTTGATATCAAATGCTTACATACTTGCATTTTCAGAATTTCTTCGCGTTTAACGCCTTACGTTAGTGACCAATCCAAATAAGCAATACTATATCATACTCCGTGGATATTGTCTCGAATTATTTTGTTTTGTAAAATTGAAAATTGAACAAAATGGGCTCACTCAAGAGAAATGTCAGCATACTAGAAGAGGATTTAGAAGATTTGTGTGTTCTCACCCTTCGAGAAGATGGAATATCAGAAGATGAAATCACTGCATCAAAAGTAGCAACACTTTTGTCGTCTGTAGAAGAGAGGCCTTTAGAAGTTAACGAAGATGTTCCGGACAACATCATCGAGAATTCTTCGGGCAGAAACTTGGACGAACTGTATGAAGAAATCTTATTTGAAACTTTAAATAATATTGGATGTCCAAGCTCACAAGAAGCCTGTCCAGAAGCGTTGATAGACTACGCACGAGATGCATTTAAAATATCAAGAGAAAAGCACGATGAACTATTGGAGATTGCTACTGGTAAGGAACCACCAAAAGTTCGTATGAATGTCGAGATAATCAAAGCAGAAAATCTGATGCCGAAGGATCCGAATGGACTGTCCGATCCTTTCGTAACGCTTTACATTGAGTCGAATGCAGTGCACAGGTACAACACCTCTGTAAAGTCAATGACTTTGAACCCCACTTGGAACGAGTACTTTTCACTTCCTATACCAGATGATCCTAGTAAAGAGACGCTCATAATAGAGGTCTGGGACTTTGATGCAGCTGAAACGGTTGGCCAAAAAATGAATAAATTGTTCGAGGTGAAAGGTGTGAAGGGCTTGCGAAAATTGATGAAGGAAATCGCATACTCAGCGTCCGCTACGGTGAAAGATGACAACGAACTAATAGGAAGAACTGCAGTTCCATTGAATTCAATTCCAGTTTCGGGAATGAGGGTTTGGTACCATCTGGAAAAGGGGTCGCGTTCAAACCGCACCAGAGGATCGGTTCTTATGCATTTGTGTTTCAGTGCTGAGAAGGATAGCAGGGTGGCAGCACAAGAGCATCGTAACTTGTTAAGGATTTTGTTAATGCATGAGTTGGAGTGTTCCACTATTGATCCTTACCTTTGGAACGGAAAGTATAGCATCCAGGCAGAAGCTATCATAGAGCAGCATTATCTACAGAGCGGTTTGTCAGAAGTCGATTGTGCGTTGTGTCAATGGGATGCATACACAACCGTCCATGAACATCACCCGCTCTCGTTTAGTCTGTTTAATACCATATTGCACAAAATTATTGAAGCATTGCCCACCTATTCCGGAGATAGTGATTACGTAAAAACCTTTTGGGAAGCTTCGAAACGTATTCTACCCTCGTGCTTTTATATTATTCGAAAAATTCGACAGGAAACCTTCTCACAAAAGCAGGGAATTAATATTCTGTGTGATGTCTTGGAAATTATGCAGATATTTGATTTACTGAGTGTTCCTATTGATGTGGATCTTTTTCCGAGGTCAGCTTACGGGTGGATCCCGAAGCGTGGTGAAGAAGTCCCCAAAAACGATGTCAAATTTGTATTAACTAATGCCGTCGAAATTGGTGCAACAGATTGGATGAATACAATTAAGGAAAGCTGTGAGATTGAAAATGATGACGCCGTACAGCAATTAACACAACTAGTGCAGCTGATGCGTTTTGATGTACAACGAGCAATTGAGTATCACCACAAGCACTTCTATCAGATAATGAAACTGAAATACGCAAGAATACTCTACAGATGCTATCAACAAAATATTGTAGAATTCTGTAAGCCGGAGGCAATAAATGCTTGTTCAAATCTTGTCCGACTGCCATTATCCGATGTGGAGGATGTGGAACAGTTTGCGGACTTTGATGACTTCACAATGGGAACACACTTGTTTGAACTTTACCTGAGCCTTAAAAGGATTCTCGCCCTTGGAACGGCTTTATGTACAGCGGAAGAACAGGCGGAACTCTTGGTCTATCACGAGTGGTTTTCGCCGGCCGTCACACATTGGTTGGATATATCTGTGTTGAAAGCATTGTCTCGAATTAAAAAAGCAATCGATTTAGATGAATTCAAGCCAGTAGATGGAAATGTTCGCCATAGTTCATCAGCATTGGACACTTTGTCGATCTTCTACCAAATCAAGATTTTCTGGGAGCAGCTGGACTGGCCTAATATTGAGGGATCTTATGCATTTATGGGGAAAATCGTGGATGACGTCTGCAAATGTTGTGCCTATTATGCTACTAGGATGACAAAACGAATAGCCGAATTCAACGGAGAAAAGGATAATTCTACAGAGTTCGAAGTAACCAAAGAATGGTGTCTTGCTATCAGTAATATTGATCATATACAGAAGAGTTTGTCAACATTTGTAAAGGATCTTGGCGTAGATTCTATATTAAATAAACTAGGAGAATCATTGAGTGCTCTCGAAGCAGAACGTTGTGCTGAAACAATTAAGAATGTTATTGAAAATGCTGATGATACTGTGCAAAACAGGATAGCGGATCTTATAGCAGTTGTAGCTGGCAAAATGGTTCCAGTTATGCGAGGATACCTATTTGCGGGCGTTGACGGACTGCAGGAACATTTGACCTCAGTGGAAGGGCTTTTTATGTATTTAGAAAACTCTCTTTCCTTATTGTATGCTGAATTGGATGAGTCTAATTTCGAAAGAATGATCGATAACATCTGGGAGGGCCTTTCTGCCGTATTGTATGAGTTAGTGCAGAGCAATTTGGATAAACGACGACCGCCATCATTCTTTGCTAACCTTCGTGAAGTACTCAAAATAATGGTGTCGAGCTTTAAACATGGAGACACTTCATTCTCAGAAATAACATCTGAGACCTTAGCAAATATAGATAAACTGCTAAATTTGCATGCTTCAGAAACAGACGTATTAATCCATCAATATTACAAAGAGCGTTTCCAGAGGCAAAAAGAAAAACCACAATCGGTATATGGTCAGCTCACCATTAAAGCCTACTTCACCGATAACAATATGCTTCATGTGCATGTACTAAATGCGAAAAATCTGCTGCCAATGGACTCGAACAACTCATGTGATTCCTTTGTTAAAATGTATTATATTCCATTAGATCGCTTTCTGGGGATGCCAAGCCACAAAACTGCGGTTCAATCAAAGACTTTGTTTCCTCTGTTTGATGAGGAATTTAAAGTCCAGCTCACTTCGGATCAACGCGAACGAGATGATAATATGTTAGTATTTAGTATTAAAGATAGGGATTTGTTTGGAATGTCCAATCAATACTTGGCCGAGTGCTATTTATCCTTTGAGGAAATAGCGCAGTCCAACGGGAATCAAATAAGAATGAATCTCTCACGACCTGAGTATACAGCTGATGCGGATAGTATTCGTGCCTTAGAATGTAGACAGCTTGCTGATAAACAAGCGCGTGATTTTATAAAGAAACTCAAGCAAAGAGCTTATTAGCTTATTTTAGCTGCAAAGCACATATTCTTTTGAGCAATATTTTTATTGAAATGTTATACTATATTTAACACATAGTTTATTTAAAGCTTCTCATTTTACATCGATTTAATTTAATTTTAACAAAGTTTCATAGTAAGTTGTTAGGATTTACAATGGGTTGTTACACTCTCGACGAAGAAAGTCTAGATTTATACAATACGTAATAATAATTATTTTTAGAGAGTTAATTTTTATATTGTGTTGCTTTTTAATAAAAATTTAAGAAAGTGTTTTCATTGTGAATGTTTGCCAAAAAATTGAAGAATGATGCTTATGAAATCCTTACAGATAAACGATGATTCAAAGAATTACCCTGTAACCGACCCTGAAAAATATTCATTAGGAATGGCGACCAGAAAAGCGACAATCGTTTAAATCAATGGTATTGATCGAGGAAACTCTCCGTATTAAGAAAAGTCAACCGAAATTCGATTTGCTGCTCAATGTTTCTGACATTTGTTACAAAACTATAAGAATACGAACTGCACTACTCTCTTTTGCAATAATTGATTGCACTATATATTTTTTAACCGTCAATGGTTAATAAAGTTTGGACTCATGAGTCATAGATTCTGGGGCCTGAGCCTAACTAATACCTAATAATTTTTCATTGCCGCACTAAATATTTTGTACCTATATCACAATGGGTAATTTTATATGGAAAATTTCGTGAGTTCTAATCTGTATGATTAGTATCACGCTCTATTTATTACCAGCAATAGGCACTAAAATTTGATTGGAAAAGCTTAAAGCGAGTTTCTCAAAAGAAAAATTACATATTCACGCTACTGCATTGATTTGTGGGCTGATTCTTTGTTTATAAAATGAATACATCTTTGGATCTGGAAGAGCCGATATAGTTTTACATTATCATTCGTTACGCTTGTTCTTCGTTCTTGTTATTTTTTGAATAGACATGCGCTTTGAAGAAGATTTACAGTCTATCGTTGCCCACTCCAAGTCGGTTGAGATCCTTTTGTGAACTCCCCCTACAGCGTGGTTTGCTCTACTGCCGTTAAGTGTGTAGTCTAGAATTGAAGGCTCAGGTTCAGCGGACCGCTGTGTATTTCCTAGTTCCAAGTCAACATAAACGCCCAATGTTATAAAAAGCTGTTTATTGTGATTTCCGATATATAAGTGTTGGTTGCTGCTTAATGACACAGTCTCTCGTTGATAGCGATAGAATAGTTAAACCATCGTTAGCCAATTAACGCATTGGTCCCCATGGCCAAGCGCACGATATACTGAGTATTTCATGTTGCATTGTATTTTATCAATAGGAATTTCTAGACTGTTAATTTGCTGAAGTTCTGAAGTTCATTCTCAGTATACTTTGATAATAGCAATATCTGGGCTAAATTTGACGATTTTCACTCGTCCATTTCTCGCGAACGTCTGAGAAACTAATATTATTGGTATAACATCCTAAAGAAGGTTTTGAATTTAGGCATTTAGATTGGGCATAAAACTGAAGGCCTCATGTCTATTCGCAACAAAAAATGGTTATCAGACGCGAGGGATAGTTGCGCCATCTATTTTATATTTTTGTTGGAAAATAGCCGTCCGAGTAAATACCGTCATAAAAGCTTTCATTATCATGCTAAGCCAAGTATTCTGAAATTGAGTTCGGGAGTTTTGCAGTTGGTCTGAAACGCAACCAATTCGATAAAAGTTGAGCTGAGCTGCATATAGACGCATTCTTGATACGAAGTTCTAGGGGGAACAGGTGCAGTATTGCATTTAGAGCATCTGTTCGACATGCCTGATGTCTACGGCACACGCTTACTCGTGCACTAGAACATAGTGAAAGTTTTGGTAGAACAAATTCTGGTATTTCTTCATATTTTTATTATAAACAGCATAATTTCGGTCTTATCATGACTTGTAAGCCTTACCAAGAGCAATCTGTCAGTCTTCAAAGTCAGAATAACCGAAATCTTTTTGACGTTCCTATCGGAGGATTGGATAGCATTTTTTAGAATAGTATGTAATGCTAAAGATTCGCAAGGCCGGGTTGAACTGTCTTTATTTAATCCTTTATCATGTGTCTTTTTTTCATCCGCCAAGGAATTGAGTCCTATAAGCTTGTTCTCCTTAAGAACGTGTACATAATTTGCATATCCATGGATGCTCTGTTATCTAAAGATGTTAGATCTTTTTCTATCAAATTTGTTTAAAACAGTGCGTCTACAGACTCCTCTAGCTCCTTCTGAGGTAGTTCATAAGTTGGAACAGAATCTACACTACAAATGATGCACCTTTGCCACCTTCTTTGACATAGGTGCATCATTTTTTCAACAACAGACTCAACCTAGAGGATTCCCCTCATAGTCAATGGATAGTATGCAAGTAATTAAACAGCCTTTAAAAAAATCTTACCTTGTGCGTTAGCCTGTGTGTTTCGCACAATTCTTTCCAGCAATAATAGTTAGATGACAGTGCGTTTTCTAAATTCTTTTTTGACATAAAAGGTCTTGCTTATCATTAAACTATTGATTCTAAAACTAGTAGATATTGGTTTCTATTTACATTGAGTTACAGTTAGTTGCAGTCACCCCTAAATAATATTTCCACCCAAACATTTCCTATTCAGCACTCTGATTTACATTGCTGGTAATGGAAACATCTATTGGAATTAATTACATTTACAAAATTGTATTTTTAAAAAAATGCTGTTATAGGCAGCTTTAAAATCGATATGAAGATATTAAGTAGGTATCGATTTTCGACTACTAGAATTAAATGGGCTAAGTTCATGCTTCCAACCAAGTCATCTCCAGGTGCTCTAAAAAGCTCGATAGGTAAACAGACAGGTCCAGCAGTCTAATTGGTCGTTAGCTTGGGTATTATAATTTCCTTACTACGCTTTAATGCGTTTCGACGGAATGTTAAAGAGTCTGCAGGAATAGCTGTTCATATTCTCAGCACCAACTGCTGTTTAAGTTTTCCTTCGGCTACTTTATATAGGTTTCTGCATAGGATTTGCTGCCTTGGCTTTGGTAAAATGGTTTTTGGAGTAGAATCTTAATTTTTCTTCGTTCGCATGCTACTATCATAATCTTTTTTTTCTTCTCTAAGAAGCTTATGTAGATATCCATTGTATTTTTTTTCTGATTGTCTTGAGGGGTTGATTCCTTGCACAGATTCATGGTCAACAAAGACGTTCTAACTTCGTACATTCTTTGGTGCGAAAAATTATCGTCGGATGATCCTTCTAGCGACGTTTTTAAATTGCTTGACAAGACTTACTTTAGAGGTACCTAAAAAATTCTTGGTACCTAAATAGTTTTTTGTAGAATTTCTCGTAAGATTTGGAAGCAAGCACCCCCGGAAACAAAATCCTGGCTACGGCACCGCCCCAGGGGATGGCATAAATGCTTTTGAACCTTTGTGTCATACTTTATCGAAAGCTTATGCTGTATAAAAAACTATTGTATTAACAACTTATCTGTGCTGGAAACATAAAAAAAACTTACACAAAACGAATGGTTGTGAGAAGCTTAGCCTAGGGTCTCTAATCTCTACGAACCTGTTGTGCCAACTTATTATTTATTTTTAACTAAAGTATTTCCAATAGGTTATGAAATTTCGGTAACATTATATCTATCCTTTGTTTAAGATTCTATTGTCCCAACAGGGCAATTGTAGAGTGATCGGATTCAAGATCAGGCCTTATTCCACTACACTATAATCCGCCGCTCCGATTTCAATTATCTTCCTTTAGTATTAGTTGATAATGATATGCATTTAATATTTTTGCCCTGCTTGTTTTAATACTTTTAGGACTATACCTACTCGGTGCGTATGGTTTAAGTTTTTGGTTTAAATTGGTTTATTTTAAGTATGTACTCCAAACTATTTTAAACCAATGTCTGACAGGTCGGCCAGGTTGTTGCAATTATTCATGTTTGTTGTGTAAATTTTGAAGAAGGAGAATGTTCTTAACTGTTTAAATTAATTTTATTTTCACTTTGTTTCCGGGAAAAGTTTATAAAAATTGAAAACATCTACCAACTCGGGAAGCAATGGGGTATTATTGACAAAGCAGAATTTTTCAATTGTTGTCCGACAAGTCTTTTGGCTATCTCTTGTCTTTTCTCCTTTTCAGCTGACGTGACGTTGTCGGGAACTGAACTATTTTGTTGTTTGTGTTTTTTTTATTCAGGACGCTTCCGGCCACATCTGTTGCGTAAAGAAAAACATCCATTTCACTTATACTTTAAGTGAAATGGACAGAATATGGAAAAAGATCGATGATGCCATATTATATTTGTGACTTCGACGGCTTCGAAGTTGTCGACTTTGGCGTACCCACAGGTTTGTAAATGGCGGAGACTGGGTTGCACATAGGTAACCAAAAAATCTTTACTCCTTATATTTCATGTAAAAAAAAAAAAAAATACCGCCACAGCCATGCATGAGTTAATTACACAATTGCACAACACTCCGAAATACATTCCTTCAATGAAAGGTATTTCACTTGAAATTCAACGGATTGCGCTTTACTGAACCCCACTGGTTAAAATGCGTATGCGGTTGTGAATTGAGTGAATATTATGAAAACGGGCATAAACCTTCCGAAAACATTTTTTTATCGAGTAGCAGGTAAAAAAACTACCTAGTTGAAACCTTTTCAATACGATTGATTTTGGTTTCAAAAAATGTAAAACACGGTCTAAATTAAATCAATTTTTAGTCCAAGTGAATAATACGGCCGTATGATCTGGGTCACCGCAATTTTTTCTCTAGCCCATGGTTATAGATCTGTGATATTCAAGGCACGGTGTTGGCTTACTTGCGTGTAATAGTTCCAGCTGCCAGATTATTTTCCAATTAAGTTTTCAATTACCAATTGTTTTTAGTAATTGTCCATTTCTTACATTCATATTATCAGCACGAACATTTCAAAACCGAGGCGGTCTGGGAAATTAAAAAAAAAGGAACATTTTTTAGTTGGTATGTGCCAATGAATACATTTTTGAAAAGAAAAATGAACTGACTGCAATCTCCAAAGAAAGAATGATGCTCTATCGCAATTGGTAAGAACTCCCACCGGACAAACAATTAAAAAGTCATTGCTGCTCCAGAATGGGTTGTATATTTTAAATTCACACAAATGAACCGACGGGTTGCATTATTTAAAATTAAAAAATAACTCTCAAAGAACGAAATATAAATACATTCTTGTATAAAAACACAATGATTAATGTCCTAAATATCAATGTCGTTGCTGCTCGTTATATCTCAGGGAGAAATTAAATGAAAACAAAGGTTGAAAGTTATTTTTGAGCTCTTTGCGTTCAAGTAAGCCTGCGTTCTGGGTCCAATAAAAATCGACTGTATGGCTTAATACTAAAACTGAAAAAAATAATTATTAAATTTGAGAATTGACATAAAAATCTGAAGGGTAAAAAGCAAACAAAATCGAAACACATGATGGAAAAAAAAAATTAGGTAACATTTACTACCTTTTTCTTAAAGCCATATCATTATCGTATCTCTTCATAACAATCATTACTTAAGTATCTGGCATTTATTTACTTTTGTTTTGTGACTGAATTGTTTATAAATTTAATCTCACGATTAAAACAACAATACAACACACATGTACTCGTATAAAGTTAGTCTTTTATTTCGATTAACATCGTTGATAATCGTGCTTGTCACACTCGAAAGCAACTCTTGAAACTGACGTCTTTATTCGAACAAAGTATGTATCATGGAATGGCTCCCCCTTCGTTTATCCAGCCAATTCAGTTAAACTTCGACCATCGAACCTGTTAATGCAATCGTGTGGCTCTCGTTCGAATAAACAGCAAATTAAATATTTTAACATTTTATCGGATATACATATGTACAAACACACGTACATAGCGCGTATTTGCCAACGATCATCGCGTTGCTGTCAGTCAAAACAAAATAACACCATCGATCAGTGCGGTAGACTAGAAGGTAGTGAACGAGTACGATACGACTGCTTGGCACAACCTGCTTCGCAACAGGTTTATTTCGTGCTGGTTCTGCATCTCAAGCTATAGAGCTGTGCTGTTTCTGTAGCGGTAGCCTGCCGTGTAGGGCCTCCTCATCTGCTCGTGCACGCATGCAACTTATATGAACCTCTGTGATGTTTAAGGTGCGCTGTATTACCAACCGATCGATCAATTTATTGGCATACTACCTCTCAGACGTTCAGACGCGTTTCGCGAGATCGCATTCAGCTTAAGAGTTGTTGTATAGTTTGTAAATAAAAGTGCGTTTTTGTATACAAGATTTGCATTGACAAATAATTGTCGGTGACAACAGCCAAGTAATATTCGAGTATGTGCCAGTGTGTGTCCGTACAATAACTTTAGCCGGGCTTAAATCGTCGCTCTCTTTTTGTTGAGTTTGTTGTGCTCAGTATTCAGTAACCTATAGGTTCTTTATTTATTTCGCGCGAATTATGTTTTAGCGAGGCTAAAGATGAAATAGTAGTCGCATGGTTCATGGACTGTGAAACGGGTTTGTTTCGTTTTTATCGTTTTAAATGTGATCAAGTGTTTTTTTTTTTTTATTTTCAATCGTACCCACTTGTGTTGAAACCTCGATATCAGTGCGCAATTTTGAAATTGAGTGATTGGCAAGAGCTATTTCCCAGATAAAACACAGAGTACATATACGCAGGTAATTAACGAAATCGACGACGACATTGAAGTATTTTGCCGTTAGCCATTTGTGGCTACATATATGGAGGAATGTAATAGTACACATTTTCGAGTGTTTAATTAGGGTAGGTACCTATTTGGGACTACCTTCGTGACCATTCAATTACATAGTTGAAGTGAAATTTTGAATTCTAAACTTAGAACTCAACTCTCGAATGGTGCCTTACCAATACTAAATGTTAATTGGAAACCAGTTTCTGTGTTGAAGAATGCATCTTCGAGAGAGTGTAAATAAAATCAGGTGATGAGCATGTGATTGCCTAGTTCATGAAGTGTGGTGTGAAGAGTCGGGTAGTTTAATTTGTCATGCTAACAAAAAGAACTTTTCGTTTATTATTAGTATAAACAATAAGTATCTTTTGTTTGGCTAATAATTTCTGGATACGAATAGCTGATAACCAGTAGTGTATACTTGTGAAACACTTTGTCAATACGAGTGCTTTGATATTTCAATTATGGTGGTCACCAATGATTTTTGTAAATGTCAGAACTGCAGAAAGATAACAATAGTGTTGCTTATTAATTCAATACGGGTAGGTCTGTTCTTATTGGGAACTACAAATGACGACCAATGCTATGACGGATGTGTCATACACAAAGTCACATGCATTGCATTCATTTTGTGGAACTTATTAAATACTAGATACGTACTTCGTACTTATAATATTCTGAGAAAAAAGATGCATGAGCATGACTTGCTTTGTTTTATTTTTTTTCTAATAGATTCTGGAAGGGTTACCATGCATTTCGTTCTCAAGTGATTCATACTTATTAAGGAAAATTGCTTTCGTAATTGAAATAGGTAAAACCCGACGATACAATGTGTGCATATAGTTTTCTCATCAACATCTCTAAAATAATAGTTTATCGGAAAAGAATATGTACAATTACCTAGCAGTAGTAGGTATCCGTACTTAACATCAGATACAATACTGAGACCACCAACTTCTTCCGATTTCCCGTAACTTGCCTACAAGCTATATTTTCATGGGGTGGCAAACGCTATGTGCGTTAGTATTGTTACATAGAAATTCGTATTGACAAATGTAACGTAACTTCAAAAATTCCGGCACACCAATACGCTCGCACCTTGCATATGCCACTTCCGCTGTAGGGAAAGCTGCTGACAGCGTTCATAAAATTTTGTACGTTAAATTTGAAATTATTTTTATACGTGTGGATAGTATTTTTTTTAGGAATAAGTGTACATTTGCTTAAAATAATAATGAAAAATTGTCAATGCAGAATGGTTGCATGAAAATAAAAACATTTTGAGCAAGTTTTCTTCAGTTATTAAAGAAATATTCACACAATAAATCGATCTTAATGATATCGAAAAGAGGTAAATACACAACCATGTTTGTCCTAATATGTTCTAGTATATAAAACATATATTTTAAATTATTTTACTAACCAACCAAATCGAATTATTCGCCTTTTAACAATTTAAAATTACTAACCAATTCAGTAATATAAAAATGGGGAATTCCCGAAATCTTTCACATTTCCCCGCGGTTGCCGAGTTTGGCAGCATTTATTTTTGCATTTTTTGTATGTTTTTGCATGTCGCACGGATTCTTTTTTGACATAACACCGATAGGAAAACAAAATGGCGAATTTAAAAAAAAACTGAGGAGGCCAGCGGCAAGAGGATTGTGAGTTGGGGGTCTCAGTATGGTTTGTCTATGCTTAACATAATAGTACAAGGTGACGCACAGTGCCGGATTAAGCCA
Source organism: Cheilosia variabilis (assembly GCA_951230905.1). Classification (NCBI taxonomy): domain Eukaryota; kingdom Metazoa; phylum Arthropoda; class Insecta; order Diptera; family Syrphidae; genus Cheilosia; species Cheilosia variabilis. The sequence continues at coordinate 43,463,630 of OX579679.1, forward strand.
GCGCGGGGCCTGTAGCAAATTTTATCAAGGGGGCCCTTGGATCGCTCCATCTTATGAAGTTTGTGGTATCAAATTAAACAACACTGTTGGATACAAACTTTGCTGGATTTAACGTTGGCAAATTTATAAATATCTAATATACTGTTCATATCGACTTCTCTAAGTATTCAATATTCATACAATTAAGGGTAATTCAGAGGCTTTTGGTTAAATAGATACTTTTTTTTTGGTCAGAAAGTGTTAGTGCGCGGGGTCCCCAAATGTCTGGTGTGCGTTGAAAAAGAGAAAAGGTAGGTAATTGTAGATATGGCTTCTTGTCTCAATTGGAAAGTAACAATTTTTCTCTATCCACGTCCATGTTTCTACAAATTTACGCACAGAATAAATACAGAAACAAATAAAGCTCAAAAAGTGCAACGAAAGAAGAAATAACAGAAATAGCGGAACCGAAACTTTGTCGCAACGAAATATGTTTTTATGTTCTCTTTTGTTTTTAAGGTTCCGTACCCAAAGGGAAAAAACGGAACCTTATTAGTTTCGCTCTTGTCCGTCCGAACCCACTAGACCAATTTTGTTCCTAGGTCTATCTCAGAAACTAATTGACGTAGAAAGCTGAAATTTGCATACAACATCCGATACATCGAGTAATTAGTAATTTGGTAAAAAAATATTTTCATTCGCACAAAAAGCTGTTTATTTCTGGATTTACAAAAAAATGGATAAATATTTTTCTTGTAGATCATGCTCGTAGCTAGGTATGTGCCGAAGACTGTTTTGCGGAAAAGTTAATATTTTAAAAGATATTTACAGAAAAATAGTCAATCGCTATATCAAATATGCTCCTTTTAACCATTTTTCATTCGTTATTGGTGTGTTCTTAATCGATTCCAATTGGAATTTTCATACTCATTCACACACCGACACCACAGTCACAGCACTCTCAAATTCTCCATTCCTTAAATCGTATTCTCTTAATCGTTTTCCATGGGAACTTTTCCAATGAATACTCTTCCTCATGCACACATGAGACATGAATGTGTTTTTAACTGGGAGGGAAGCTACGTTGCCATGAGAAATGTGGAAATGATTCTGGCCTTCTGACTTTTGTGTTAAATGTTTCATTTTAGTAATCGTTGGCTGTTAATGAAATCTTGATCCCATATGGCTCGAGGTAAAAAAAGGAATGAACTAAGGCAAACACACACACATCATAAATTATGTGTCCGCTAACATCCCCAATTAAGGAATGCTTAACAATGGTTCCGCCGGAAAATGGGAATGGAGGCAGAGGTGGTAGTGGATTAAAATCCCACACACAGGCTTTCGATGCTTCCCACCTTCTTACAAAAAGAAAAGAATCTTCGCAATTTCCAACTCTAGCGAAGTACGGAACCTTCGGTGCGCGAGTGACACTCGCACTTGGCCGTTTTTTTTATGTTTCGTTTCAGTTGGTGTGTGCTGCGCGAAAAGAAAGTAAGCGATTATCGACAACGAAGCTTGTTCGAAACAGTTTTGTTGCATTCGGTGTGTGCTGCTCGTGACATGTATTTGCGACAACTACTACCGAAACACTTCAAAACAAAAACGTGTGTTTCGTTTCGTTTGCTTTGGTGTGTGTTGACTCATAAGAAACAATGTTCTCTTGTTTCATGCTACAAAACAAAACGTTTTGTTTGATTGGGTGTGTTTTCAGCCTTAGGAACATTTTATTAACTCTTAGTTGAACATGTCGGGGAACTTTTAAGTCTTCGGCAAGTTGAACAATGTTTCAAGTTAAAAAATCATTTCTTCTGTTTGCAGGAACATAGAATGTGATATATAAAAATAAAGAGGGTCACTTTAAAATATCTATGTCGCCAAAAAAAATATTTTTAAGACGATGGAAAATTTTACTTTAACGCTCCGTAGAATAATCAAAAAGGACCTACCAAGCTATACGTTAAAAATTGCACATTACCAAACTGTCATTTTACAAATCGCAAGATTTTTGAAAAAAAAAACATTTTTATTTATTATAACATGCTTACGAACCTTTTTTCCCTTTTGTTCGGTGCATAACTTTCCCCACTGACTGTGGGGTGCGACCCTTCGATGATTAGGTAGCAAAAGTGGAGACTCCAAGTCTGGTCCATTGTACTCCAAGCAGAAACCCCTTTTTTGGTGATGGAGAAATTCTTCTACTATTCATTTATTTTTATGTTCGGTGGCAGAATATTGCTGTCCCGCCGGGACGTCGCTGCTCGGGTCACAAACAATGACTCTATAAGACTACATATCCACTCACTGGTGTTGCCAGTGCTACTGCAGTTCTGCTATTGAGATGGTTTTTCGCTCGGCATTTTTTTCCACTCACTTCTCCATTTTGTTATGATTAATTCTTGGCACAGTTGACAGCGAAAAAAATTTGAAATTTGCAAGACTAAAACCAGCTATCAAATACTATCGAACTTAGCTTTGTAGCAGGACTCGAATTCGGCCGTTAGTCGATAATTTTGACGTCCAAATCCAAAATGTCAGCAAGTAAATGAGCGTTACAATTTTGTTCCCTCTAACGGGACAATTCAAAAGAAAAACAACGGGTCAAATAAAAACAAAACAACCCGATTGACAAAAAAGAACTAAAAAGATGTGAACAAGCCACATTCAAGTACCTACATATTAGACGACTAAGAAAAATATGTCAATTAGTTAGGTATATGTACTTCAAAGCACTCGCCACTTGTACCTATTACATTTATAAATTGTGCGCAGATAGACTTTGATGAAAATCAATTTTATTGTTTTTTTTTTATATAGATAAGTTAGTTTCTGCGCTTCCAAATCTTTCAGCCCCATTTCACATGTAATCTTACTACCCAAAAATTCTTGTGGTCGATCCACGCGTTTTGAAAAGGTTGTGCCCCAGTGCCGCCAGACCATTCATACATACTCGTACCTACAAACATCCGAACAACAACACAGAATATTTTATTTGTGCAGAAAATCGTTTGAGATTTCGAGAAATTCAATCTTTTTATTTTATATTTTGTTTATATGCCCCCGCATCAGTGTAATGAAATAATTTTGGAATTAATTAACAAAATGTTATGCAGTGCACATTCTTAGTACCTACGGTTGTAAATATATACCAAACTTGGTCGTCGAACGGCGATGTACATCGCCAATTTCTGTGAAGGTAAACAGCATCGATCTTGTGTTTCAGCATTGGCACCGAGTAGATTCATTGTTGTTGCTTCTATTTTCGTTACTCATTTTCGACAGCCTAACGCGTTAGTTCTTCTTAGTGGGAACCTGTGCCTATGCTGTGAATACAGAAAATTCACGCTATGTCTCAGTGCGCTGCCCCAACTTGTCTGATGTCGCTGATGTCATGTTACGTGACCAGGTTTTTGGATTTGCTTACAATTTCTGGCCTAATTTCTTACGTTTGTGAATATTTAACTTCTTCAATAGACGACTGAAACGTAATTATTATTACACCTGCCAGAGAATTTTTTTTAAATACTTACATACCTGTGATTGGGACGGGCTGCCGGAAATACGAAACATTTATGTATCTTCCTTAATGATAATCGGCGATGAACAGCACTTTGCAATAATAAAGGTGTTGATAATGTTCGACGCAAGAGGATTGTGTCACTAAAAAGATCTTTTGAAACTGTGCACAGGTTGCTGTCTAGGGCCACGACTACATGCTGCGCATGTCCGTCAGTCGCTGCCCTGTATATGTACTTGTACATCTTCCAAACTTATGCCGTTCTGGCACACTTTATAAACGTGACTACAAAGAGTGCATGCATGTAGCATCTGTCTGACAACAGGCTGTTGTAAAAATATAGTGTTGTGGACTACAGGCATTAAACCTATAACAGTTTTTTTTATAAATCGAACACTATAAACTTTACTTCATTTTCTTAAAATTCAAAGTATGAATCAGTTATTTAGGCACTATCCTGGACTCAGATTTGTGGGAATTCTGATAAATCGTAATTTTATCAAATATGTATTAAATTACTTAAATTTAAATTTAAATTTTCAATTAAACAACATATTTATATAGATTGTACTTTATTTTAAAAACTATAGGTAATTCAGATATGTTAAGAACAAGACATCGCTCAAAAGTGTACCCGGCGTTGTTTACACTGACATTCCTGATCGTTCCATTCTTTGGTCACCCAATTGTCTGGTGAACCCAATTGTCTGGTGGAGCACACCACAACGGAGTTTTAATGTTGGTAATTTTGTCTTATCATTTCTAAACGGTCGCAAAGGATTTCACGCCAGCCATCTTAACAAAGCCGAAAGAAGCTTACACGAGCCATAAGTTATTGCAATATCGTCGGCTTTCTTTCAAAACATCGTAGGTCCCAATTTTATGAAAAATTACATTCAATGTAATCCTGATAAAAAAAATTCCCTGAATTTAAATATCAATACCTCGTAACTCCATCATGAATTCTTTTGCCTGAATCAACCAGTTTTAAAGCCTTCTAAGTCTATCGGCCTTCAAATTTTCATTTAAAAACTCGTGTGTCGGTCTTACCCTTACTTTCAAAGTTTCCTTTTTTTTATTTTTTTTTGCGCCTCCTCAAAAATTCGCCATTTTCAACTTACGAGTTTTTGAAAGAAAGCCGACGATATGTTCTTATGAATTCCACATCAAATTCTCATATGACGGAATACTAAGAACTACATACATTGCCCCAAGGTTAGTGAAAACGTTAGGTGGTTTGTTTAAACTTTTAAGAACTTCACCTGTTCATCAACACCAACTCTAGGGTTACCAGTTTGAAAAACGAGAAAATTGGAAATTTTTATATATTTTAGAGGGACTAACTAACACTTAACTAACATCAAAATGTTCTTAGATTTCAGTTTCAGACTTAAAATATTAAAATAATGGAATATTTCCAAACATTTTATTTATAAGTTCGTCGTGAGTAAGTTGTGTCAAACGAATCCACTTGTGAAAGCTTGTCTGATCCTAACGCTCAATTGCAATGAAATATGCATGCACTTCGTTTCCACATACAGAATTGAAAGCCTCGAATCTACAATGGAACAAATTCACTTTAGCCTACCTTGCGATCTCCACATAAATAAGTTTTTAACAGTGGAATAGATGTAATATAGCGGTTACATCTATTCCACTGTTAAAAAAGGAGTTCTTGTATACGTTTTTCCATCGTCCTATTCTTTTGAACTTTTGCCGAGTCCCAACTCTTCAGCCATTATGCATGAATTTCAATTGCATCAGCAACTCCGAAAGAATATCGATGAGTGTGCACTGTGCACGCCAATCTTCTTTAAAAAGACCTGCAAGATATAGGTTTTCTTAAACGGTTCAACATATATTATCATATAATATTCCCATTCTTTGCCTGGATGCTACATATAAGGTGGCAGAGATTAAATACATTGCAGCCACAGTACTCATATGGGACCGGTTGAACAAATATTGTCAGCTGATTCGTCACAGTCCTTCAACAATTCAATAAATTATAAAAAATGTAGAACGTTTTCTTTTATGAGAAGGTTTTACAATTGGTAATTGCGACAACGATCCTCAAGCGCAATCCTTTTATCAATATCGGCGCTGATTCGGATTGATGCCGTTGGCCACAGAGTCTGTACCGCACTGGAACCATTTGTGTCACTTTTGTATCTTCATAATAATCAATACTCCGTTTACTGACCGTCGAGTTCTAACAATCAATTCTCAGCATTGCAAAGGCTTTTGAATTTGGATCTTTTATTTCGGGAGAACTTTATAAAGTATGATTTTAGGAAAAACACATGATGGGGAATCCTAAATGCTTTTTGAATTTTCTGCGGAAAAACAAGAGACGAGGCGAGTTCGCATATTGACCATAATTGATCAATTTCGTCAAGTTTATCATTTTCATTTCGTTTTCGGTTGGGCGTTGCTCAATAGAACATACAAAACGGGTACAATTGTTTCTTGTTAGTACTTTGAAAGATTCAAAACAACATTTCTTCATTTTTCGCAAATAAATTGGCGCGAATTTATAGTCAACTCATGTTTAATATCTTAATTTAAAACTAATTACAAGCAGCTTTTAACTTGCTTTAGAATTCGCTCAATTGTAAAAAAAATTTAACCTACTAGGTACTATGTTTTTTTCCACAACATTTATTGAAGAAATATTATTACATCCGCAATTATTTTGCTTAGCTATTTTTTTATATTTTGTTGTTTTTTTTTTATTTTTTTTTTCCTGCAAAATCATAGATGGGAAATAACGTGACCTTAGTTATATTACAAAGGTTAATGAAGAATTGGGCTTAGGTCGACTGTAATTAACAAAACACAAATTTTACAGCCTTTTTATTACTTTTTTTTTTTATAAAAATTGTATATTCATTCCTATTTCATGAAAACTGTTTTCAATCTGCAATTTTGCACAATTGTCGTCAAGAATATGTTTTTAAAATAAAAATCCTATAAGACTTGACTATTCTTACAAAAAATACACCAAACAGGCTTTCATGACTTTTCATTTGTTGATCGAAAAGGAAAAACAGTCTTGTTAAAAAGAAGACACATTTTTTCACTGAAAAACAGGTTGATTAACAGAAACGAAAAATCCCCTTAAATGGCAAAGTTGAATCCAAAAAAAACTGATTCCGCTCTTATGTCTCAGAAAAGTCAATAATAGCCAAAAGTCATGAACGAAGGAAAATAAGCCAATCACGATACGTACTATGATGATAGTACACCTCAAAACAATGGATTTCCCGCCCTAAACCGATTGACAGATTCAGCAAACATACATTTTCTGAAACGTTAAGAAACTGCTCGTTTTACGGGAATTTTTTTTTAAACCAAACTGTAACCAAGGGGCTTCTGGCTTGAAAAGTCACTTCCTCCTATTTGGGTAAAATAACCACAAAAGACAGAACCCATAGGTACACGAACTGTGAACCAAATCCAATCTCTTTAGCATGCAGATGATGAGAAATGCACATTTTTAGTTTCGCTCGCATTGTAACATCGATATTAATCGATTATCGATATTAATCGATTATCGATATTAATAGATTATCGATATTAATTTTTGTAGTTCAGGGTACAACTAATCCAGATCCAGACAACTACTTCAATTATGTTGTCAACCAATATAATTTAAATAGTTTGTGGTATTATAACAGTTCTATTTTAAAACTTGGTTTTCTACGATTTATCTGAAAAGGGCTTAAACGATTTGGGAACACTTTAATATTTGACTTTATACGATAGGGAACTAAACAAATTAACTTAGGTCCTTTGCTTTTAAATTTTACGAATTTTTACAAACTCTAACTCTTACAACTTTTTAATTAATTCCGTTCCTTTACTCGAAATATTCGGAAAATAGAGCGGTTCGAGAGACTATTACCCCTCCACTGAGAATCTTACTAGTTAACAAGTAGTTTACTCAACAATTTTCTTGTAGTAAGAATTGGAAAGTTGTCCCTCACCCAACAATTGACAAATGATTGGAAAACTGTTTTTGTACGGTAATTAGTCAAACATTACACTAGTAGACGATATAGCGACTCTGTGTGGTAACAAAATGATGGACCTAATTTGATGGAAATGGAATTTTCAAGTTTCTCGTGTTCGTGGGTAGTAACTAGTAAGAGAAGGATGGTATTGATTTCCTATAAACCCGTAAGAACCCCAGATGTTAATCAATTGTGATTCACAATGATAGTGGAACTCAAAAAAGTGTTCCTCGAAGTTCCGTCCGTCTGTGCGTTTGTCTGCTCCTGAGGCCTTTAATCTCACGGCTGTGGAGGGATTTGTATTTGGCATGTGAGGGCTTATTGTTCGGTGGGTACTTCTTCTATAACGGTTTTGAACAATCAAATATTTTACTGGCTCAGATTTCTCGGCAAGCATGAAATCTTGCGGAGGCTGTTGAATTCTGTTTGGTTTTCTACGAAACGAGTTGCTAAAACCCTTTTTATCAAAAAGTACAATTTATTTTATATCTATGATAGATCATCATTATATTAATACGTGAACATCCAAAGTTTATGTACAGTTTTTTAGTATTTATTGCAAAATGAGTAGAATGAACCTTATATCATTCGAAAGGTACTGTGCTGTACTGGTAAAATTAATTAAACGATTCCCCATACAAAATGTTTATCATTTAAATGAACGCATTTTGGTGACATTCAATTTGTCGCCGCCAAATTACTATATCAACGTATTCAAATATATATCACCTTAGATTAGAACCTATTTTCGAAGGAATGCAATTTGTCTTCCCCTAAAAGTAAGCAACAGTACGTATAATTCTATGTCAGGGCATATAAATATATATTATCTAAGAGGTGTTGACAACCACTTTTGATGTTACTTTGGAAAACATTTCTTCTCAAATGTTTTGCTTTAAATTTTTTAACAGTGACGTATTAAAGTGTAAATCAAGAACTCAAGAGTAAAACTTATTTTCAAAGGGATGTATTTTTTCGATATCTAGATGTCGCTTTTTCGTTTTCGGTAGAGTCGATTTTCGACCACAAGCGAACCTATGGTCTATATAATTCCTTCGGGGTGAAATCGACGATTCCTTTTTTAATTTTGTTCGTATTGCTGTATTTATTCGCATTTTTGAGGCAAAACGGATTTATGCCGGGAACAGCAATAATATTTGTTCTTCTATTGGTGGCAAAACGTTCGTAAATTAAAAAAAAAAAACAAGTAAGCGCAAAATTGAGAGACGTTGGCTTATCCTTTAATTCCTCTTCTCTTATGACATGATCGTGGTGTTTGTTTGTGTCAGCTTCAACAGTACAATATGTATTTTTGAAAGGACAATGTTCTTCGTTTGCCACCGACTTGCCAATAACGGTGCTTTAAAATACTGTTCGTGTTTGGGATAGCTTCACTTAACAATTTTATTTTGTATAATGTTTATATCATACTCGATTTTGTCTAAACAGTCAAAGAACAGTACTTTTCAAACTGATTTTGATAGAATCACATTTTTGATATAGCATGAGTATTCTATCTAAATAAGATCAATAACACTTGGATATATTTTACAGTTTATACCTGAAAATAAAAATGCCAAGAAATCCCTGAATTCTATAGACTGTAAAAGTGTACACCTGTATTCAAACAAATTTGTTGTTTTTATAGTCTACGAAGTGCATTTAAAAAATCCACTAAAATCTACAAGCTTAAACCACATAGCCCGCTCATTGTTTTATGCATATATAGAGCGAGTTAAGATATTTAAAATATTCCCTGATAGTGCAAGAACCCGTTCCACTTCCACATGGTGATATTTATTATAGCGCTTATGCGCAGTCTGTCGAGAGAGCACATAGTCTGGGATCGTTTCAGATCAAGTTCAAGCCAAGTCTGCTTTATTTTGTTTAATTGAAATCATCTAGTTTTACTTTAGGCGTCCTTTTTGGAGCTACTATCTCAGCAAAGCAAAGTAAAGTAAGATTTTCAGCACGCGATTACAACAACTACTATGAGTCTCGAAGTGTCAAATAGAGCGTAGTTGTTGTAATTGCATACTTAAAATCCTACTTTACTTTGCTTTGTTGAGATCGAAGCTCAAAAAAACCCCTCGCTTAGTAGTTCATATTGGTTGCAGACGAAACTGAATATTTATGGTTGCAGGCAGTGTTGCCAGGGGTCAGATTCTATAAGAAACGAAACGATCAGACGTTTTCGTGCGCACGAATGATTTGCACTATGTTACACAAGCAAATTTCTTCGTGCACACGAAAACGTTTGAACGTTTCGCCTTACAGAATGCCGACCCTTCAGTGGAAATTCCCCAATTTCGGGGTACAATACAATTTTTATTGGATAATTTATTTCGTCATCTCTTTAAAGGATTTATTTAAAAGACTTCCCTTAACTCATTGGGGTGATTTTCTGAAACGGCAATAGAAATGTTATCCAGCATCGACATAATATGCAATCACTCTGCAGTTTTCCGTTTTCAGTACCCTAAAGTTGAATATAGATTTGCCTGACCGAACGTTTTAAGGCAAGTGGGATGCATGTTTTTATATGAGACATTCATTAATTTTTTTAATGAAACTAAAACGCATTTCACGACAAATTAGTCTAAATTAAAAAAAAAAAACATTAAGTACAAATGTAATGTCTCTTTTATTTAATTTTGTCATGTTGACATAAGCTTAGCAACTGTCTTGCTACATTTGAGTGTAGGTTGAATAGGTAGGTACTCTAAAAATCAACATACAGTAGAAGTCGGTTGTAACGACGTTGAAGGGACCGAGGAAATAAGGTCGTTGTAACCGGCGGTCACTATATCCGATTGCCTTCCACAAATATTCAGGAACAAATTAAAAAAAACATTTACGAACGAAAGGAATTCATTTTATTTTTAAATTAAATAAATTCACATTAATTTTTATTTTATTTTAGAGTTTTGGAAAAAAGTCATACATTTTTGTTTGTTTTTTATAGAGGCAATTTAAATACGTAGAGTTAAATCTGCTTCTAAAGAAGAAAGGCTTTTTATTGTATTCTCACCAAACTCATTAAAAGCGACAAAAGTCCCGAACAATTGTATAGGTTTTATTGCTTCCAATGCTGTAGGCAGTAAAGCAGTTGGCCCATCAGATAAACTGCCATAATATTCAACAGAAACATAATAAGGGTATTCACTTAAGCGCGTAAAAGCCTCATAAACTGCGTAGACTGCAGAAATTTACCACCTCGTAAATGAACTGTCAGATTTTGTATGGAGAATAGTTTACGCAGACCTCATAATTTTCCGCGACGATTAAGGCTCGGTTGTTTGTTTGTTTCCAGAGTTTATTTTAAGAAGATCTCAAAATGGTAAGAATTCAAGTAAAAAAATAATTTTGAGTACTTAGAAATGAAAATGTTTATGATTTGCAGCAAAACGAGAAAAATGAATTCAAACGCACTCGCTTGAACTTCAAATATCGTTGGTCAGAAGCAGACGTATTTTGATAATTTGCAAATAATTTGAACAGCTGAGTGTGACAACCGACTTGGCAGACAGACTTACGCAATTTACGCAATGACATTTCCGAGGGGTGTTCACATAAAGCAGAAATTTATACATTTACGAGCTGCATAAATTTATCAGGTTAAGTGAATACCCTTGATGTAGGAACACAGCTGCACAATGTTAACCGATCGTCGGCGACGCGAACCAACAAACCGTTAGCTTGTTCCTTTGTAAAATAACAAGAATAAACAAGAAATATTCAGATACACGTGCGGGCTTTTTTTCATTTTCTCTCATTTCGTCGTTATAAACTGACGACAATAGGTCTGTTCTTTCACTTTTAAATCTTACGAATTTTTACTAATTCTTACGAATTTTTACGAATTTTTACTCAATGCCGTTCCTTAACTCGAAAAATTCGTAAAAGGGAGCGTCATCGAGAGAGCAAGAAATTACCCCTCCACTGAGAATCATACGAATTTTTACTCAACAAATTCAAAGTGTAAGAATTAAAAAAGCTGTCAATTAAAAGCTGATTCAAAATTCGTTGTCGTATTTGTCATTTGTTTTGATTTTTTGTATATTAAAATGGTATCAACAGGCGGAAAAATAAAATTAAATGTTCTCCTTATATTCTTTGGTGGCGACGAAATTCTTCCTCGCTGTAAGGAGTAAGAAAGGACAATCTCCTCCACGTAATTTTTAATGCCGTGCCGCCGATCAGTACAAACTCTTCCATGTACTCGGATTCATGAATTCGATTAATTCCGAATCACTTTCATCGCTAGGTAGATAAATCAACTAATGTTGTTCGTAAATTAGCAAATTCTTAGAGTTTATCAGATATTTTAACGACTTTTCGTACAACTTTTTTTGAATTTTTGAATTATATATCCGTCGTTTTTCATAGATTACTAACTTTTTCGTAAGTGTCTCTCTCAGTGAGAGAATTTAACCCCACCACTGCCATTTTGACAGTCTTTTCCATTCTTAATACAAAAGTAAAGGAACAGACCTAATGATTGATATTTTTCCGAAAATTGGTCGTTATATACGACGACGTTATATCCGACGGTAGAATAGCTTAAAATATAATGAAACTAACCAAATGAAATGAAAGTTGACGTTATAAGCGACTTCCACTGTATATTATTTTGATATAAAATCTTCTTTAATAATTTTCATGGTTTTATTCACCGTTATACGACTAGCAGGTAGCAGTACGACGAACTCTATGAAACAAAAAAATCACAACGTTTTTCTTAACAAATGATAATTTCTTATAATCCAGATTACGCATTGCGTTGTACCGCGTTATGTCACTTACTTTTGACAGCTACACTGTAGGTTTTTTCCGAAGGTCTCCGACAACCTGCGGAATATCTTAAAGTCAAATGAACGTGTTAATGCTTCATTTATTTTGTTACCAAACGAATACTTCGAACGCAATCTGAGCTCCGAACAGATTTGACTTTCGTTTCGATTTTTTTTCCGAATGTATACCTCGATAGTGGAGAGGCGGTTACCAGCAACAGAGAGAACAGCCGAAATGACCAAAGCCCCACTAAACAATTTTTTTTATCTTATTGCAGCTTGATTTTCATAAATTAAGATTTCTACTGGAAATAGTGCTCTCAGAATAAATATTTATGGATTATTTCATAAAAGCGATCTAGGATACTTCTAAATCACAAGCTATTATTTCAATGGTAAACTTTGGAAGAAATATGTTCGGAAATTTACATTGCAAATCCATAACTAAAATACTCAATGAGACTGGTGGAAAGTTACAGTGGCTTTGTTTGAGAATTTTTAGATGTTTAAAGCCGCAGAGGTGGAATCCGGTCTATACACATCGACAGTCAGACTGCTCTCAAAGCTCTAGAACAAAATTGTATCAGAGATCAGATCGAAAATAATCAAGGATTGACACACATTGCTTATCTAAAGGACTATTCATATGAGTGCGAATTGCGAACAAGTATCTTCTGACTTTTTTTAGTCGCAGATACGCGATTCAGTTTTATTTTTAATGGTTTTATTCGAACGAATTTTTCATTCGTGGGCTTGTGGATGGCGCCTGTATAATGTATGTTGTGAATGAAGTGTGAGAGTTCGCGGCAAGAATTTTCGCAGGAAAATTGCTGTAATTTTAAATTACGCTTTTAAATCCATTAGGACTTAGTTTTCTTTAGATATGATATAACATTAATTAAATATAATGCTTTTGAATTGATTTGTTCGCAATTCGCCTATTCGCTCTCATGTGAATAGTCTTTAAGGCCTACAGAACCAAGAAAGATAATGCTGGGTTCCAGGACACTGTCATATTAGTAGACGAATTTACCAACGAATTTATTAACAAAAGTAATATATAAAAACATCTTGGGTCTCCAATAGACTGTGACCAGTACCAATCCACTCGCAAACTAAATAAATCCTTTATATGGAAAATTTCGCCATTGCGAGTTCGTAATCTGGACACTAAAAAATAAATAAATAAATAAATAGTTGGCGCAACAGGTCTGTAGGGACCCTAGGCCTAGCTTCTCACAACCATTCGTTTGTGTGAGTTTCTCATTTTTGGGACAAATGGAAGGGATCTACAATTTCATGCCGGGTCCAAACGGCTAATTAAGAAGCTCCTTCATGACAGTTATACTCTCGGATGTTTGTCAGACGTTCGCGAGAGGTGGCGCAGCGGAAAAAACCATTTGGAATTTTTTTTTTTTCGGGATTCTAACCTGGGACCCCTCGCTTAGTAGTCCAACACACTAACCACTAAGCCACTGCGCCTACAATCTGGACACTAAATATAATTATTTGTAGCGTGCAAGGACTTTCAGATACAGTTTTTTATATAAATATCACACATATCCTGCACGAAAGTCACGGTACAAGTCATTCATTTCTTGGCAATCCCTTCTCTAGCAATATGGAAAGAGATATGACTTGTCGATCTTTAAATTCTGTAGCGAAATAAATATGTACATTCTGGGAATCTGCAGGGATGCTCCCACTTAGGTGCCTAGTGCCTTCTGATGGTTTTCCTTCCAACCCTGTGTCGAACCTTACTTTACATAAATCGGAGATTTCCATATATTTTCGCCCTAAATTTTATCTCCCATAATAAAAATTCTACTAAGATTGAATTTAGGAGAGCAGTTTAGCAAAACATTTTTCTGTTCGCACTCTAAATTCTTAACAAGAGAAGTCGCCACTCATTTAGCTCGCCAAATAAATGTCATGTACATTAAATGAAAAATAAAGTTTGATATAAAAAACGTAGGAAAAAGTTTGTGTTGTGTTTATATTTTGGATTTTTTGAAGGAAACCTGAGAGCATTTGCGGTGATAAAAGAAAAGGCAAAACCGAAAAACCCCTTTTTATGCGTTGAAAAAAAAAATTTTTTTCTTCTTGAGGAACACCAGCAATAGAGAACTTGCAGGACAAATATTGAGGCAGTCTCCGACTGGCACATATGTTTTTTTTTGTCCCATTTATTATATTAAATGCATTAGCTACCATTTATCTTTGCTGTGGAGAAACGCAGTGGAGACTATGGTGGCTTAAATATAGCGCGAGGATGATACTAGGCTTAATTATAGAGAAATATAATTATTAGAATATAATATTATTTATATAGAAAGATAACATCATTCGTTTCATTTAACATTTTAATTGAAACTCCAACAACACTTCGTGGTGTAATTTTTGTAACGTACAAACGGCTATTGGCGAACAGACGAATGCCGACAAAAAATTGTGAAGCTCTTTCGTGACAGTTAATACTCTCGGAAGTTTGTCAGACGTTCGAGAGAGGTGACGCAGGTCAAAAAACCGAAAAAATCGAACCTGGGTCAGCTTGTACCTATTGTGTCATTAATAATTTTTTTTGGAAACGTTCCCATAGAACAATCAGGCTCAGTAAGAACCGTAATAATACTCGCATAGCAATTGATAATGAAAAAAATATCCACTGATCAGAGTAAGATACACATAATGTATCTGCGTTCCACTTGTATATGATAATAATTCACCGGTTTTGACAATTTTACTCAATTGTAAATGATGTTTCAAACACAGATAACGTTGTCAAGTCTACGTACGCAGGTGTATTCGAATTAGAAGTGGGAATATCCACATGAGTTTGAATAATGTAATTGTGTGTATTTTGTTTGGTAGCAATGATAATCATTGTGCTATCTTTAGTAAAACTTTTTTTGTAGGTCTTAAATCCCAATCAAATATTAATTTTAAAAACTCCTCAAATCGAGAATAATATGTACAAAAAAAATTCACGAACTTCTTGGACTTTCACTGTTTGGGACTCAGAGTGCGAATCAAATAAAAATGTGAACGCTTTTTATTTGTTAATTCTACAGAACGTAAATGAATATGAAAAAGTGAAGCTCGTTATCGTACACCGACGACGGATTTACTGTGGGCACCTACATAAAGCCATCGAGATAATTTCTGCTGCTTTCAGTATTTACCAACCCAACAATACACATACACTTCCCGCTTATCAGTATAACACATATAACAAACAAAATTTTCAATTTATACAGGTGATTTGGTAAACGACATGCGAACAGCAATTCTATGTGGCCATAAAGACAGGTAGCCACCGGAATGTTTATTGTATAATAGGACTACGTTTTTTGATGCTGTGCAGTTGTCGAGCTTCTTTCGCGAAATTGGATTTTTTTTCATAAAACTACTCGTATAAAGCAAAGCGATCTCGAATTTCGAAGCGGGTTTTTTGAAAGAAAAAGAAGAAGAAGAAGAGACTTACTTTATCTGACGTCGGTCGGCGCAGAACATATACAAAATGTGTCGATGTTGTCAGAGGTAAATATTTATTATCAATTTTAAGAGTGTTGAATTTTTGTCTAATAGATACTCTGGCTGTGATGATTTAGTTGCTTTGAAGACATCTACTGGAATTGCTTCGAAGAGAGATTCTGCTATGACGAATCGATAGGTGAGTACCGTTATTATAAATTATTTTTATTCGCAAATTGTTTGCGGAATGTAAAGCTAAAAAATCGCTTTTTTGTTTGTTTGTTTTAGCGAATTACAATCCGGATGAAGATGAGGAATACACGGGTGAGAAAAATGGCGATCTCGCACGAATACAGACGATCGGTAATAATAACCTTCCCGTGTGTAATCAGCCACTGCGTAGGGGCAACTCCATGTTAAGGTGAGCCAATGGGCCGAAGCACATGATCAATTTCAAGTTATTTAGAACTTTGTTTTCGTTTCTATTGGCAGTGCGAAAATACATGAAGAAGACTATCGGAGAGAAACGCAGACAAATGTGCCCATGCTGGGTCCGGAGATTTTGGCAGTGTTTGCAAACTCACAAATCTTCCAGGATCACCAGCCAACCAAAATGACTAGGATAAGTACGAGATCCTATTTGCCTGGAATACACGCAGCGGCAAAGGATCTTTCGTCGCCTCGAGATATCGATCAAGATAAATTGATCAAGAAACTGGAAGGTAATGATCATCATAATCATAATTCCAAAGTAAAATTTTACTTGCAATGACATATTCGTTTACTATTACCGCATTATACCATTGAATTATTTATAAGAGAATTGAGAATTGACTTTGAATCACATACCAAGAAGCATTTAAATTGTTAACAATAACAACGTAGAATAAGGAAATACCAGTGTACAATATTGTAGTAGTATTGTTTGAAAAATATACATGAACATGTATAGGCGGAGTTTTCATGGAGTTGATTGATTTTTTTAATTAGTGTATTGGTCATTGCACATGAATAAAATGAGAGATAAATACGACTTATTCGTTGATACGATACGCCAATAATTTATGTTTGTTTATGACATTTCTTTGTAGTTCGTTTCATGTGACATTTCATCGGCTCGCTGTCAACTGTATCGAATATTTTCTGTGGTATTTGATAAAAAAATATGTTATATGGAACAGCATGATTGAAAGGCGGATCGAAATAGCTTACATATTTAAATACAATTCAAACGTTTGTTAGACGTGGCTTAAGATGGAACAAACGAAAAGAAAAGGGGTTTTCAGTTTTCTGGGACTTGAGCCCAGCTCTCGCCCTAATCGTTTGTTCACTTTTACATTGTAGCGGCTCAAAAGCGTATGCAGAAGCTAATTAACAACTACACCGGGTTAGGCTTTCACTTTCCTACAGCACAGCAACGCTTTCCAACTATAGATCGACCCTATTGTAAAAAACATGATAGGATTGACTGGAGTACTCCAATTATGAGTCGGGTCTTTACTAAGACTGCAAATTATCCGTAGAAATCCGTAGAAAGCTACCCCCGGTTGAGCACGCCATGTTGGCTAAGGTCTTTTTTTCAGAGATTACAAAAGGAAATTTCGTGTCGCGCATTTTACTCCCAACATAAAAAAAAACCTTCGCTGTGAATAACTTTTACGTTGATAGATGCGCGCCCTTTGCTTTTTGCAATCACACGTTTGTGTTTTTTTTTTTAAGATTTGAAGGACCTTCTTCTCACCGTTTCATTCAAAACTAAATTGGAACGGCTGAGTTGAGATGCTTTTCAGATCAGTTATCTCTCGGATAACTTGAGATGTGGCACCTGGCAGAGGGAAACAATCTTTATGTGTGCTTTGTATTTTTGTAGTGGTTAAACCGGTGTGGTCCAGGACACTAACCACTGTCCATAAACATTCTTGCACGCCATGACTTGGCAGCAAACGTGTTGCACGTAGGCCAAACGAGTCATTCTCTAGACTGGACGAGCTTTGCAGAGATGCCAAAAGCCTAATTATATTCTCCATACAAAATCTGACAGTCCATTTAAAAGGTGCTAAATTATTTTTTAATACGAAACCTTTAAAGGTACCACCAACTAGTTATTTGACGTTTAAGTGCAAAAAATCTTATACTGCACTTCAAAAAATTCCAATAGGTAGTCCGCAGCTGATAATTTGTTGTCATTAGTCACTCAAGGTGTGAACTATCTCTGGGAGTTGAAAACATACATACATCTCCCAACTTTCATGGTGTCTAAGTTCATTAATCGACTATGTATTTGTTTTTATAATTTGTAACTGTCAAAATGTTAAATCCGGCATCTTAATCAATTCTTGTGTTACAAATTTATAGGTGTTCCCAATTCTGTCAGTTTGTTTATATAATTTTAAATGTGGTCCCATATTGCTAGAGATTTTCTTAGTACCTTCTTCGTGCCTGATGGCGAACTCTGTTATATTGCGGTATTGGTATATTGGACTAACGTATTTAACCCAAATGTTTATTTGTGGAAAAGTTAGCATTCCTGAGAGACTTTGGGCCTTAGCAATAAACATTTTTAGTCTCGACTTAAAATTTACAGAAGCTCACAATTGCGAAATTTGTATGGAAAATATAGCCAATTTGAACTAAAAAAATTTAGAGTCGAGACTAAAAGTGTTTATTTCTAAGGCCTTTTGATTTTTGTCTATCGTGAAACACAGTACAGCAAAAGAACAACGTGTCGTACGTTTTTCTTTTATGGTTGTTATTACAAATAGGTTTTATATCATTAAACATAAAGATCATGTGAATATAAATCTTTTTCATTGAATGGAAATACCCAAAATGATCAATGAAAGCTTGGTATTTAGCCAAAAGCTTCGACTTGAGAGTAATTGACAATGTCCAATCCACACCAAATCCTAACGCACCCCATTTATATCTCACTTTAGAAAAATGCTTATCAACTTGTCGGTTGTTTGATTCATAAATATCTAAGGTTAGATCGTGATTTTTTTTTTTACAAATTTTTAATCCCTAAACATTTATGTCACGAATGAAAGTTAGATCAACTGCCACGCTCAACTTCACAAAAATCAAACCAAGCTCAGGAGCTCTCTATCAATACTGTCTACATAAATTAAACCAAACCGGTAATAGCGATACTATTTTTTTTTTGTCATATTTTTAAATACACATACCTACGATAATTATCAGAGATACTGATTAGGATAAAAATATGCCCATGTAAGCGTCTACTTACCTTTAAATCGGTGAAGAGGCCCTGTCTAAAATTTTGAAACGTGACGTCGCTTATGTTTTTCTCTGTGAATATTCAATTAAGGTCATACCCAACAGTTGGCTTTTCAGCTCACACTCCATTAAAGTCGTTATCTTTCAGCGCGGTTGATGGAGCAATACTAGATCACGATTAAAATAATTATCAACTCGGACATTAATAAAATAACACAAATTTGTCAAAAATGTAAAAAAAGATAGTAAATCAAATGAGTTTGTAGACGCGAGAATAGATTTCGGCTTTTAAGTTATGTATGTCAACATGCCGCCATAAATATAAGTTGCCTAATATATTACGGACCTGTTGCGCCAACTATTTATTTATTTAATATGTCATATATAATTTTTGTTTTTAATTCTGACTGCTATGAAAATTTATTTTTTTTGCGTAATTATTTGCCACAATATGGAATTGCTTGTTTCAATTATTAATTAAGTTTCATCGGTGGGTTGTTATTTGCGTCATGCCAATAAAGATAAGAGTCTAAATATCATTCAGTTGTTAATATTTCTGACGGGCGTAGGTATAACTTAGTTGTCTATAGGTATGGCGCTGATTTTGTAACAGTAGTAATTAAATGATGAATTATCACGAAGGCTACTTCATCAAGTGCAATTGATAATACACAGAAACATGCTTAGGGTTTTTCCTAGAATGGAAAAAATAACAAAATATATTGCTATATTTGCTAGTCGCCAAAGAATTCAGACTGGAATGCACTGGTTCTGCACGTGTCCAAAGTTGTACATTCTATAATTTTGCCTGTATGAATACGAAAATGTTCTCCGAGTATGAAAGCTGAATAAACATGGAGCGACTGGCGAATTTTCGGGTACCAGTACCTGTAGCAATTGTGCGTTTAATGCGTTTCATATGCTATCATTTGAAGTGACAACACAATATCTAAATCTAAATCCAGGGCTAGCCTTAGTTTAATTTGCGAGCCTCGCATTTAGCGCTCTTGAATTGTGGTTATTGGCTTAATATTTATGTCATTTACTGATTAGAATTTGTTTCCTCAGAAGGTAAAGTGTGGTAGTTTAAATCATTCCAAGATACTGCTACATGGATTTTGTCGTTATGTTACAATAACTCATTTGACCTGGATGTTGTAGTCTGTTAAAAAATAGCATAGATTAAACCTGTGGCGCATAGGAAGGTCGAACTTCCCCTTAACGGCCACCCCTCTCTTTGCATGATTCCCGTTTCCCTGAATAGCGAGATTGTTCCCTAGTAGGAATTCGTTTTTTTTTCTCATAAGTTCGGATGCTTTTATTACGGCGTTGTTTCTTAAAACTTTCCCTGTTACATTTCATATAAAATTGAAGTCCTATTTAGGGTGAAAATTTAAAATAAAAAAAGCCTAACATTGTTAACATTGTTTGAAGATGCTTGGTGTTGTTGAACCATTGGTTGAGATTGGTTCTTAAACATCTTCCTGTTCGTATTTTTCCCAGCAAGGATCTGTTTGGCGACCCTTATTGGACCTGGACGTAAACACATAACGTTGTTAATGTCGAAGAGGCTTATTTTCCAATATGATATTAATTGGGCAGCTACAGCCTGCAACACATTTATCAAGAATTAAAAAAATACTAAATTTTCCGGCAGGGCAGTGCTCACAAATTTTCTCTCTTTTCCCCTTTTCCCATGAGTAAAACCATTCGTTTTTTACTAAATTAGAAAAAAAGTTCCCCTTCTTTCCCCCCCCCGGGTGAAATTTGCATTTATTTTCTTGTTTTTGTTAACAAGCTTGAAATAAACATATGACGCAAAAATTACAATGATTTCCTTTTCTATTAGACATAATATCAAACCGAGTGAATACATTCGGTTACTTACACAAAACGTTCGATGGCATGTTTTCTTTCATATTGAAAATTAACATTTCATTCTTTGACAATAGTTTGTAATGAAAATACGTTTTAAATTTTACTTTTAAGCAGTTTTCAATTTACAAATTTTTTTTTTAAAGCACATTTCTCGTTTTTTCATTTTTTTATTAAAAAAAAGCGCCAAAATTGGAGCTTTTCTATCCTGCGAGGAATCGAAGACATGTCCTCTCCATCCAGCTCGGTCCCTAGCGGGTTGCCTTCAGGGCTGGACTCAAGGACTCGTCGGGCTGGTGCGTTGCTGGCCATACACTCCACGTGCCGTCTCAGTCGTTGTTTCCAGCTTTTTGACCAATTCGATGTCGCTGGTATAACTAGCTGTCCCTATTAATAACTATTAATAATTAACTATTAATTCCTCTTCTATGAAATATTCTTAAATATTTCCCAATTGATGTTCCCTGATCCGAATATTTTCAGTTAAAGTCTATCTAGAGATACTCAAAAATATGTATGTAACTGCAAATTAGGTTTCTTTTCCTTAAAAATTACAATCAAAATGACAGTTTCTGCGTGTATACCTACTTCTCTAGCGACCAAATTTAAGAAAAGGGCAAAAAGGAGGACATGCTACTTTCTTTCGTTTTACGACTAAGAAGAAAGGCAAGTTTAACAAATCCTATTCTTGCTAATGAGTCATGAGAAAAGACTAAAAATAAATATTTAAAAGAGAGTTACCATCAACATTATTCCTATTGTATATCTACTTTTCGCTTACTTGTCTTACAATTACAATATCTACAATATTTTATACCTAACTTTAATGTTATTATCAGCTGAAAACAATTAAGTTAAGTTAACAAAACTAAAATAATAATAATAATACGATTTACTGGCTACAATTTTGCGCCGATATCATTAATTTTAATAATCTTTAAGTATTGTATAGTCAAAAGCATAGTATGCTTTTTGGATCTTGAAAAATAGCAACATTGTTTTTTAATCAATGGGCAAGCAATTGAATTTATGTAGTTTTAATATTTTCTGAAAGTTTTTGCTGCCATCCCAATGACCGAATTTGGTGTTTGGACGATATCATGAATAAAAACTAAAAACAAATTAGTCAACCGAAAAGAAAACGGTGTTATTCCTACAAAGCCCCTCTTAAATTTTGATATTCCCTTTGATGTGGAAGCAGTTTTTTTTCCGTGACTTCGAATAGCTTTGGAATACCTATTTACTTACAGTTTTAACCGTTCTTCTAATTAAACTATTTTTGAAGTGAGAAACCCAAAAAAAAGTATAACAGATAACAGTATTCAACCCTTATGGCCAGAGCTAAAGGAAACAATAACAAAAAGTTCCCGGTCTTCTGAAATGACAACTAGCCGACCGTTAGTTTTTTCGAAAACCTGTAAGAACTAGCTCTAATAGAAATATTGGATTTTATCAAATGTCCTTTGATTGTATAGGGTTTTCCAATAAGAGGTGTGATTTTGGTATTCAAAGAAAAATGCCATTTTTTGAGATAAATGATCGGATGTTTATTTCATAATAAAGAGGAAGGTATGCCGTTAATAATGAAAAACAACATCAGCCAAATGGCCACCACGAGCACGCATACAGGACCATATCCTTTTCATGAAATTTTCCATAACCAAATCGCAAAGTGGCTGTCCTATGTCATCGATAGTCTCACGAATTTTATCTTTGAGGTCTTCAATCGACGCTGGCTGTTGGCGTAGACCTTATCTTTCACGTGGCCCGAAAGGAAGAAGTCGCAAGGTGTTAAATCACAAGATCTCGGTGGCCAATTGTGATCACCTCTTCGAGAGATAACACGGTCCGGAAACTTTTCCCGTAAAAGATCAATGGTTTCGTTGCTTATGTGGCACGTAGCGCCGTCTTGTTGAAAGTAAACGTTGTCCAGATCAATACCATCCAACTCCGACCATAAAAAATCAATAATCATCTCTCGATAGCGCAATCCATTCACCGTAACTGTTGATCCAACCTCATTTTCGAAAAAGTAAGGTCCAATGACCCCGCCGGACCATAAGCCGCATAGTCACACGTTGAGGATGGAGAGGCTTCTCAACAATAACTCTTGGGTTTCCCGAGCCCCAGATGCGAAAATTTAGCTTGTTGACGTAGCCACCGAGGTGGAAATGGACCTCATCATTTTGCGAACTGTGACTGCAAGATTTTCACCATTTTTGTAGTGAATTTTAATAATTTCAATGCGTTGTCGAAGCAAGTATCGTTCCATTTTTAGTAATGGCGTATGTCAAATGCCAAAGAATAAAAGCTTCAAAAGTGACAGCTACCGAAATAGCTGGTCATTCACAATTACACCTCTTATTGGAAAACCCTTTATTTAGGGTTTGTTTACAAACACAAGTGGACTTATGGGCCTGAACGGCTCCTAGTAAAAATGGTGCTAACACACGATAGGCCCTACCTTAACTTAATCTAATCGAGGCAGTTAAAATGAAATCCACTATTCAATATGTATGAACCTACTAAACATTTGATGTAGATAAATGACTACGCACAGAGACAGAACTGAAAAGTTTTTTTTTTAATCTTATTGAGGAGATAACATGATCGCCTGAGCGATATTGGTTTTGAAATTTCCATGCACACACATAATAAGATATTTTCTGGTTATTTTCTTTGTAGGTATGTCGTCAGTTGTTTGAATTGGATGCAGCTCTCAAGCTCGTAATTTCTGCACTAGTTGCTAGGTTTTGTAGGTCTATTGTTTCGACGAAAGTTTTCTGAAGAGTTCCGAGCTTAGGGCCCAGTATTCATATTTCTCCTTTAAATTATTTTTTTATAAACTTTACGTCGGAAAAATACTTATCTTACCTAATTTTGAAAAGTAACTTCCACTTCCAATAAGATTACAAATTATCATATTAAAATGTTTTATTTTTAATTTTTAAACAATAATTCGGAATGACACAGCTTAAGTAAAGTTTGTAACACTAATTCTTCACCTCAATCCTGCCCACTTTTTGGTGAGTTACTTTCCTAGAATTGTTTTAAAATGTGTACCTATTTTCTGTGCTTCCTCAAAAAATGTTGAATAACTGCTTTCCGTGTTGAAACATTTTTTTGACTCTTTCAGAAAAATGTCTGTGTGAGCATTGTATAAAATTAACAATTTTAACGCCCTCTATATTACGATTTTGGTAGCTTTTATCGATTTTTATTTCAATATACGTATCTACTAATTAATATCTTTCTGAACTTTAACATAATTTCATGTGTTTTTTTTTTTGTTCCGATATTTAAACGAATGTCTTTATTTTAAAATACTTTTGTTTTCTATTTTAGACAATCTTGATGAAGCTGTTAATATTGTGAATCGTCAAAGTTCAATTGAACAACCACCGGAAAAGCGTATTACGTTCACCATAACATCGGATTCTTCGCCAGAGGACAGTCTTTCGTTGACACCGAAAAAGTTTGAACCAATTAATGAAGAAATTCTCACACCACCTTCGGCCCAAAAACCAGTAGCCGAAACGATTGACGTTCTTAAGGATGAAACCGATGAAGTAATTCTCCGTCCGCGATTAATTGATCGACATCCTCACTTGAAGTTGAATATTTCGCCCCCGAAAAGACCTTTACGGAGTGCTAAAAGTGTTCCACATTTCAATGTTCGCCCGGTGGCCAGCGAGACCGATATATTTTCTATTAGTGGCTCGATCAGTCGCATAAGTATGACTCCGGAGGTTCCATCTATTTCTTTCAGCAACCTGCCAAAGAATTATGAAGATACACCTACCATAGAGAAGTATAAAGTTTCACAGAGCTTATACTCAATTCAGACGGCTAACCAAGCAAAAGCCGGCCAGGAAGATTACTCGATGCCTAGATATTTTAGACGAACAGCACTTTTGACTCAAAGCTCGGAGAATTTCTCAACTCCATCAACTTCAAATGATGAAATAACTCCACGCAAATTAGAAAAGGAGAAAAGTAAACGCTTGAAGGCATTGCGAGAATCACTTCCGCCCTTGCTAATACCGTCCATACGTAAGAGGGACGAAACCAAGCAGCTTGATTAAAGCTATTTAATTGCTAATAAATTCTTATTTTGCCTTAAGGATTTTATTTCATTTTATTGTAGTTACTTTAAATTGAATCTAACAGAATTATGTAGTTTGAAGCTTTTATTTAATTTTTTTTAAAGTCAGTAGAGCATGTGAGTGTTATTATAAAAATGAATTGAACAATTAAAAATGAAAAAAAAAAAAATATTTGTCATAATACTAAAAGTGTTACTATTGCTTGAGATAAGGACATGAAAAGCCTGCCCATACAATCGTTTGATGTTTCAATCCTAGAATGCTGTTATCGGAACCTAACTTTATACACATCCCACCTGCAATATTGTTATAAAGTAGGTATGTATAACGTTTCCAATATTAAATGAAGTTGACACGCCTCCTAGTCCACTATACTCTATACCAGAGACAATACTGAGACCACCAACTCCGGCCGATTTCCCGTTACTTAGCCTACAAGCTACAAGCTATATTTTTATGGAGTGCTCACGTTTGGTGCGCTAGTATTCTTACATAGAAAATCGTATTGACAAATGTCACGAAACTTCAAAAATTCTGCTCACCAACACTCTCCCAGGAGATATGAGACACTTCCGCTGTGGGCAAAGTTGCTGGCAGAGTTCATCGAATTTTATCCGTTTAATTTGAAATTGTTCGTTACGTGTGGATAATATTTTTTTTTAGGAATAAGCGCACATTTGCTTAAAATGTTTATAAAAATTTAACAATGTAGATTGGTTGAGGGAAAATGAAAACATTTTGAGCAAATTTTCTTCATTATTTAAGAAACATTTACACACGAAATCGAAGTTAATGATATCCAAAAGCGGAAAATACACAACAATGTTTGTCCTAATATGTTTCTAGTATATAGAACATCAACTTTAGATAGTTTTACTAACCAAACGAATCAAATTATTCGCCTTTTAACAATTTATAATAACTACCAATGGCGTTCAGTAATGAAAATTTCCCCACGGTTGCCGAGGTTGGCAGCATTTATTTTTGCATTTTTTGTATGTTTTTGCATGTCACACGGATTCTTTTTTGACATAACACCGATAGGAAAACAAAATGGCGAATTTGAAAAAAACTGAGGGGGCCAGCGGCAAGAGGATTGTGAGTTGGGGGTCTCAGTATGGTTTGTCTATGCTCTATACCCCCGGATGAAGTGTGAGGTAAACAAACGTGTTACAAAGCAACCAGAATTGGTACCCTAAAGATGTGAAGTGTAGCCGAAAAAATAGCATAGTCACTAGACAGCAGAAAAATAAATACGCAATTGACGTAAAAGAACTTTCGCAATGGGGACGTTCAACTATCTAGTTTAGTAAGTCTGACAGCTGTCTGACGTTTTGACTGTCTGATGTTTTGATTGGCTGAAATCGGTCATATGAGCAGCTCTTTCTGTTGACGTTTATGGAGGGGTGGCCAACGAATTGACAGTTCGGATATGTGGCTGACGTAGAAAAAGTGACGTTCCCGACCAATCAAGTTTTTGCGTTCAGGTAACATCTTATCCAGACCAATCTAGTCGACTTAAGGTAACTAGATTCTTGAATATGCCCAATGCCATCTGAAAACTTCAATGAAGTGCATATCGGCATATAGGACATGCTGTAATTGGATTGCACTAATTGCTATTGGGTAATTTTGATCTGTCGAAATCAGCATGGTCATATGTGGCAAATTTGGTCATTAGAGCATTTTGAGGCCCATTACATATCATTAAAATGTTCCAACAGCTAGAAAGGTCAAAAATCGGTATTTTATGGCCAATCTAAAACCGATTATTGCCTAACATGGTAACACTTGACGCAAAAGGTTTATATCGGAACCAAGCTTCTCAGAGCCATTCGTTTGTAAGAGTTTTAATTTTAGTGGAAGCAACCTACCATTTTCTCAAAAATTCTCGCATACGTTTATCTGTCAAGATCTCCGAAGCGATGCGAAAAACTGAAATTTGCAATTCTCGATACGAGCATTTCTATTCGAATTGTACTCGTCTGCCTTTTCCACGCGGATTTGCGTCTCGCATACGGAATTGCTTACTGACGATTGGCTCATAGCAATGTTGCGGCTATCTCCTATGCAGTTTTGGTAACTTCCAACGGTAAAAAATCGAAAGGAACACTAAATCTGAAAACACATCTAATTTTTCAACACCAATTACATAATCTCTTATATAACATTTAACTTTTCTTGAGCTGTTAAATCGTTTGATTTAAATTGGTCAAGCATATGCGGAGCCGAGAAATCGGTGAATTCCTGTGCCAAGCGCTTATTTAGACGAAATAATTTTATGAACTTTGTATCAGAGAGTTCAAAGCTATCTTCGGGCTCACGAATAGTTCGGTATATTGCCGTTGCGCCTAACTGCTCCATTGCCAAATCAACAAATGCAAATGTATCACCCAAAGAATCCATTGCGAGTATGTTCACTAAACATACAAGTATTTTAATAGGTATATTTCTTTTTATTGTCAATCGAAAATAATAATTTCAAGCCAATTTAAATTTGAATATTGGTTTTTGATTTGATGGAAATTTTTTTTCACAACCTGTCAAAGTCGTTTACTATTGACGTACCTACTCCAAAATGCTGCCTCATTCGAGAGGTGAATATAATTTTCGCATAGGTGGAAAAAAAAACCCGTACAGCTTTGAGGATACCAATTTTTCTGCTGAGCGAACATTTCAGGCGGACTTGCTCGTATACGAATTGTGCTATGCGGAATTTGAGAATTGGGGATCTGAAATTAAAAAAAAAACTTTCTCGAATATTGCAGCCAATCCAAATCTCCAAATCTCATGCAAAGTTCTCCCTAATCCGGCGAACAAAACCATTTGTATATCCACGCAAATCATGAAAAAGACTTACGAATTTTAAGTCTTCGAAACAGTCAGTGGCGTTTTTTTATTTTCCTACATGATCTATGTAGATCACTGATTTCAATGGTTTACAACAACAGCTGGCTATTGTACTATTGTTCTTAATATCAAAAATCAGTGATTTATATAGATCATGTACCTGGTTAAATAAAAAAACCTATTGGCTCCACTCAAAAGTTCGATGTTGATTGATTATAAGATGACTCAACTCTATCAAATACACCCACCAACTGTGCTTTCGGCGCTTTCAGGTCAGACATTATCCAAACTCGACAGATATTTAAATCAACCACAAAAATCTGTAAGGAATTCTCCAGCGAACCCGGATATTTAAACCAGAATCGAGCCATAAAGACACGATTCACGAGATGTCCATCCCAATTTCAGATAAAAAGGCAAAACTGAGAAATCGAATTAACACTTAAGAGCTTGCAGAATTTCATAATATCAGGATAACTCGAAGGAAGTAAGACTGACTGCTGTAGTTTACTTTGAGATAGGATGTTTGTTTTAAGTCGTATACAACAAAATAACAGTAACAAACAAGAATGGACCGATGTTTAAATTTTTGTGTTTTCTGTCGGTTTAGAGGTTGGAATCTTAATTTTTGCGTTAACCAAATTGAAAAAAAACTTTCCAACCAAGATTTATACAACCCAAAGAAAAAAACTGCGGAAAGTAAGTTCTGGTGAATCGGATCATTGGGGACATCGATAATCCCACGAAAATTCCAACGTAACGTAATAGTTTCAAAATATATTTCAGATCTAGATGTCGCAGACATATCTACTTTCCACAAGGTGTCGCTGCTTAGGAAACTAATTTTGACATATGAAAACAAAATATCGATTGAGTTGAGTCGCAGCAGAAGATTTTCTCATAAGTTCTCAAAATGTCTGCCGTGCAACACAGATAGAGGGACGTAAGTTCGGCCGGTTTTTTTCAGTTTTCATTGCTAAATTATAACAATTAAATCTCGAAAACTATTTAAATTTATACATCGAGTGTCTGTGTACTGTAATCGAATAGGAATTGTCGCAAGATTCGCTTTTCTAATTCAAGAAAACCATCGTGAAAATATGTCCTAAATGAGACCAACATCATTTCTGAGGATATATACACATTAATGCGTGTGCGTGTGTGTGTGCTGTGTACCATTCAATTTGTATATAAATTATTAATTGTGCTCCGCATTTCATCTATGGAAAATCATTGTAACTACAGGATTAACGATGAGGCTGTGTAATCAAAATGCATTCTTGGATTCAACTACCAAAAGCAGATTGAATCTCCTGAAAAGCAGCAATATCGACATCATCCTTGGCAGCAGCAGTAGCATCAGCGGCAGAAAAATTCATTGATTTTCGGTTTCTCTCATGTTTGATGGTGTGTTGTTGTCTTCTCTGAGAGTCGCAGCATTTAATTGTGTGTGCATTGTTTTATGAAACCATAAAAAAGAAAAGAGAAGAAAAAAGTTTGCAAAAATCTGTTCGTTTCGTTTCGGTTACTGTCCCGTGCCCGTACCGTATCCTTATCCGTGAGACTGTGATATCGGAATCGACCTCGTCCCTCGTCGTGTATCCATGGAACTCCTCGTATCCCTTTTTATCGCATAGTATTTGCATTGCCGCTGCGGTGGCTGTATTGAGTGTTGTCCTTTTTCCCATTTGGTGTTGTGTCTCTTCCCTGAGTTGTGTGTATATGCATTTGTCGTGAATTTGTGAATGTAGATTAGTTGGATGCCGCTTCGTATTCGTACATGCAGTGGAAAAGATGTGTTATATTACTTGCGTTGGTGTGGTTTCCAATTGAACCATTTGCAACTGTGTATGTAAAATAAAAAAAAAATATAATATTAGAAAGAGAGCAACATAAATGTTTTTTGTGTACATTTCGGGGTGGTCTATTGTTTCCAACATGATGACAGTGTTTTCCAATTGAAAATGTTTTGCATGGAAAAAATGGATATTCTCAAATTGTTTATGCGATAATTATTGTTCAAAAGTTATTATTCCTTTTCTTGCACGACTGCATTTTAATATTCGAAGAACGCCTTAAAAAGGATTTTCTTTTTCACTTGACACACTTACAGTGTGGAATGAAAACAATGAACCGAAGCGGGACAAAAGAGGATTAAACAATTTTTACGGAATAACTTGTGCATGCTTAAAGAATTTCTCGAACACAAGGTTGGTTTTCTTTTACATTGTTTTTTTTTAATCAAGTGATTTTGTGTAAAATTAAGAACAGGGCACTAGTACGAGTATAATGCCAATTAAAAAATAATAATTTATATACGGACATTTGGTTTACAGTTTAATGTAGGTATCTGGTTAATATTGTAGGAATTTATTTTTAAATATTAATTTAGAAACAAAGCCAACTACCTCATTATTCCAGGATGGGCTGACTTTTATCTTACATAGTAAGTGTCTTCCCGTTTAAAAACTACATATATTATTGTTTCCGACTACGAACAAATGTCTCTTTTTTCATTATTTCATAAACAATTTTGTCTAAGCACAAACAGCAACTCTTTATAATTAAATATTGGTCGCGTTCCCTTGACCGCTATACTTTTAGCTAGATAAATTAACTCAGAAGCAAATAACATTTCACTTTTTTAATCAATCAAAAGGAAGGTATCTGCAAAAAATTAGGTAGTAGCTTTAATTTAACCTTTATTTGATTCATATGTCTCTTATTTTTCAAAGCATTTTTCTGAAATCTAGCGTGTGTCTAGTTCATCCAGAAATGTTGCCATTGATTCGCAGCTACTTGTTTGTAAATATTGCAAAAAGAAATATTACTGGTAATCTACTAAGATGGCGTTAAAGTTCGTCGTTCATCCCCTAACTACTGTTTTAGTGAGTAAATGGGTATACGTCTAAGCAGTTAAAGCTGTTCTTATTGTGATCTATTCCTCAAGACATGTGTACTGTTCCCTTGAACTTGGCCGCGGCTCCATTAGCGAGATCTTCCCCTACGTTGTCCTTATGGATTAGAAACATTATTTTTCGGACCATTGATGATGTCTGTTAGCTGTTAGCATACGCGATATCCGTGACACGAAAAAAAAAATTTAAAACATTAGCACTCCCAATGCTTTCACATTGAAAGATAGTCGTGAAATTGAATATTCATGGAAAACACAAGAACGAGGGCAACCTTATACTGACTCGCATTTTTTGATCAGGTCAGGTCAATCACCACACTTCGCTGATAGCATAGACAAATCATACTTGTATTGTCTCTGGTTGATAGAGTTCGCTGCTAAAGACTCGTCTCCAAAATGAGACAGCGCAAACGTACCGCAAATTAATTGAAGATTTTGTGTTCACAATGACTGAAGATATCTACATTCGCCTTCGTTACCTCCCATGTTTCAACGCACTGTTCTGTCAATTGACAAACTAAAGTTTGACCAGGTTAAAACGATAGCTAAGAAATTATAAAACAACTACGGTGTGAGATATAAAGTGGATTCTGGCTTTAATTTGAAGCTATATTCATGTCATTAGGTGTTTTTTTATTTTACCCACATGATCTATATACATAATTAATTTTGTACGGTTTACAATAATAGTACGAGATTCGACTGTTGTTGTAAACAACGGAAATCAATGATCTATGCAGATCATGTGGGCATAATAAAAAAGGCCCATTATGTGTGGAATAGCATCCACACATAAAAGGCTTTGCTAGCAGTGCTTTAAGCGGTCGGTCCAATTTTTAATGACTCGGTCCAATATTAACGGCGTTATTCCGGCAATAGCGTATTTAATGTTGGCCTCGATCTGGTTTAAAGTTGTTGGCTTTTTATCGCAATCTATTGATTTGACATAGCCCCAGAGAATATAATCGAGTGCAGTCAAGTTGCATGATCACGGCGGCCAATTGATGAACGCTCGCCATGAGCAGTCGCCAAATTTTGGCTTTACAACTTCGAGCCTTGCTGGTATGAAATGTAGCCCCGTATTGTTTGAATCACACCTAGGATATATCGATGGAAACAGAAAGTCGGTTAACATCGCTTAATACCTGAGGCCATTGACAGTAACCGTATCCGTATCTCATTCCTCATTTCGAAAGAAAACGGCGGCTGTGTTTTGTTCACTTCGCACTTCGATACTATTCACTTCGGAATTTCGATACTATTTTTGAATAATATCTGCACGTCAATGGCTCAGACTTTTGTCCCAAAGTTTGAAGTTGATGTTTCCTATGTCAACGGCATGCGTATTATATTCATTTACTGTTGGCAAATTGCACAATTTTTTCTATGTAGCTAGTTTAAATTCTTTTTTGATATCAAAAGTCTTGGGTAGGATTGTTTGCAAACATAATAGAACAGCGAGCGTTCCCTATTGTTCCTTTTTACATCCCGATAAGTTTTAACGTAATTTTAAGAAGTTTGTTTTAAAACAAATGCGCAAAGTTTCGTGAAAATCAAAATAGAGAATTATGCATAAATAGCCATGGATATAATTTTGGAGGAATTATTATCTTTTTCGTCTTCCTCGTCATCTGAAGACTACGAATCACCAAAACTACTCCATTTGTATCTACAGCAGGGGAAACATTTTTCATGTCGATATCCATATTTGTGAAACAAATGCAATTTGAACAGCTGATATTGATTATTGCTGTTAAATAACGCACTAATCCATTTATAAAAGCAGATCAATTTCGTTGCATGTTCCATGAGCCGCTATTATAATGCATACCTACTTACCTAAGTGCACAAAACCACTTTTTAATTTTGAATGTGTAAGCCTCATCTTGGTTTTTCGCCACCAACTCTTAATCATCAAGCGGGCTAATTCCATGCGAATAGGTGAGAGATTTAAGCGAATCAAGTGATTCAAGTGAATCAAGTGAGAAGTAAGGAAACTATTAATATATTATCAACGCTAGAGGAACAAGGTATTGGCTTGTTTTTTTGTTGTGTTAAAACAAAAATTAAGCTTTTTTTTTACAAAAAAAAAAAAAAAATACAAACTGTGAAACACCAGTTTCCTGAATCTAAAAGGAGCGTTTAAAACTCTACGATTAGAAAAACTAGAAAAGTGTATTGGAACAGAGAAGGGAGCCATAGTCAAACGAAAGATAGCAATAGAGAAAAAGTGGAGTAATGGCCGCAGGGTCAAAAACCCTCAGGCCAAAAGTCATTAATTGAACATGGGTTATAACGTTATAAGTCCACAAATCCTTTCAGGCGGCATTTCATATTGATTAAATACGAAAATAAGTGGATGTCAGATGTGCAATGTTTTAGAAGATTTGAGTTTTTTTTTTACAAAAATAGTTAGATATGCATGAACAAGTTATAGTTAAATGTTCTAAAAACTGTACCAATGTACTCGTGAATGCACTTATTCAGTTAAGCATCGGTGTTGAAAGTATTAAGCAAGTAAAAGCCTAAGTAATAAAATTTATAATTACGTGTGATTGTTAACAGACACTTGTTTTGGAACTCATTCTTTAATTATTCATATATATAACATAGTAAGGACATACGTTTTTAATTTAGAACCTTTGAACTTAATTTTACTTAACTCCTCTAATATCTTAGGGCCGTTTGCTCATACGACTCTTAACGATTTAAGTTCTACTTATATACTTAAAGGCTACTTTTTTAGGGCATAAACGGTCACATAAGAGTTTATGTGACACTTAATTCGCTATGAGTCGATCAGCAAACGGCCCTTAATCACTCATTTCTTCTTTTCATAGTAGGTCTGTTTACTTTTAAACCTTAAGAATTTTTACTAACTCTTACGAATTTGTATGAATTTTTATTCAATGCTGTTCCTTAATTTAAGAAATTCGTAAAAGAGAGGGATATCGAGAGAGCAAGATATTAACCATCCACTGAGAATCTTACGAGTTTTTACTCAGAAATTTCTTGGTGTAAGAATTGAAAAAGCTGTCAGTCACCTTACAATTAACATCTGGTTTGAAATTTGTTGTCTTATTTGACGGACGAGTGCATTTGTTTTGATTTCTAAAATGGTATCGATAGTTGGAAAAATAAAATCGAATGTTCTCCTTAGATTCTCTTAAAAAGTGGCGATGAAATTCTTCCGCGCTGTAAGGAGTAAGAAAGCACAATCTCTTCCACGTAAATTTTAATGCCGTGTCGTTTTTTCGTCTTCTCGAATGCTTTTAGTTCAATCAGTACAAACTCTTCCATATACTCGGATTCACGAAGAAGAAGTTCGATTAATTTCGAGTCACTTTCATCGCCAGGTAGATGAATCACCTAATTCTGTTTGTAAATTAGCAAATTCTTCGAGTTTGTACTATACTAGCTGACCCGGCGAACTTCGTACCGCCTAAAATTGATTAAATTATTAACATCCCTTTTGATAGTTGAATGTTGAACCTCTCTATTGAACGAATGAAACTCCCTTGGAATTAAATTGAGTTCAATGCATAGAAACGACTTCCTAGATTTCCGGGTCGGCTTCTTGATCGTTTTCTTCCGCGCTAATGAATGAATAGAGTTGGTACGGTCAGTTTTTCTCAGTCAACCAAATCAACCAAAGCAGAATGTTGGCAATTGGCAATCCTCGCTTCTGCCATTCGACCGAGTACATCCAGAAATGCGATTGTCCAAAAACATTGTGATAAACGATAAAGCCCATGATCGCTTTAAGATTTCCTTTGGAAAATCGTGCGGTGATGCCATGTTGGTCGCTCGAAGAAGCCCATATACATCCACAAAATTTCCTTGAAATCAGTTTAGTGGCTTCAGAGATGGACAACAGCGCCGCATGTCGGGTCCAAAACTATCTTGTAATTTAAGCTGCAACCAATCATACACATCCACAACATTTAGTTGAAATTGGTTGATTAGTTTTAGAGATCGACAGCAGCGCCACAAAATTCCATTTAAAACAGTTTAGTGGCTTCAGAGATGGACAACAGCGCCACCTATCGGGTCCACACATCCACAAAATTTCATTGAAATCGGTTGAGGGCTTTCTCAGGTCGACAACACATGTATGTTCACTAAAATGCCTATAACTCGTATAACCAATACACATACAAAGACCATATATACATACAAATCTTGGTATTGACGTCACCTTTCATTTGAAGTTTCCAGAAACAAAATCGGTTCACGCATTAAGAGAACATCAATTCAAACACAATCCGACTTATTTTGGTATATACAAGGTGGCGCAAAAATAACCTTCCGATGTTTTTTGGCTGTAATTTAAAAAAAAAATGAAAAACTTTGATTCTAGTAGTGTATTATTTTTATTTGGTCTTTTAATTTGTTGACATAAACCCGCGACAAAAAGAAGTCTGGAGCGGTCAAATCAGGCGATCTTGCTGGCCAGTGCAAATCGCCAAAACGGGAGATTAGGCGCCCGGGAAATGTATCCTTCAGCATATCGGTTGTGGCACGTGCAGTGTGTGCCGTTGCACCGTCCTGTTGGAACCACATGTTTTCCAATCCCAATTCATCAAATTGCGGCAAAAAGAACTCGTTGATCATTGCTCTGTAGCGCTCACCATTCACAGTAACCGTTTGGCCCGCGACGTCTTCGAAGAAAAAAGGTCCGATGACTCCTCCAGCGAAAACAGCACACCATACATACTCCGGGGTCTGCCACGCCTGGCAGCATCTCGTGTTGTGCCAGTCTCTTCGAGGCGAGCGGCTAAACGTCGCAGTGTTTCACCAGTAGGCGTTGGACGGCTAGGAAATCTGCGACGAAATTCACGTTGTGCCAAAGTCACCGACCGATTATTGCTCAAATAAATAGTCACCAATATTCCGCGTTCTGGAGCAGTGTAGCGTAACATTGTTTATTAACGTGTATTTCGCATGTGTTTACTACACAAATGTCAAAACAGAACTGACATTAGGGGCCAATCGCAAAATTTATAGCATTTTCTGATAGGAGGATTACTTTTGCGCCACCTTGTATATAAAGAAGGAGATATATGAATCGCGAAATGTGCCGATTTCAAACAAACTTCACAAAAAGCATATATAGACCAATTTCAAAGATGTGTGGAAGTTTGGTTAAAATCTGTAAATGCGTTAAGGCGTGAATCGGCGACAAACGAACACAATTTTAAGGCTCAATTTATATATATACATATAGATTAAAACGACTTTTCGTACAACTTTTTTGAATTTTTGTATCTGTCATTTTCCTAGGTCCCCTAACTTTTTCGTAAGTGTCGCTCAATGTGAGAGAATTTATCCCCACCACTGCTATTTTGACAGTCTTTTCCATTCTTACTACAAAAGTAAAGGAACAGGTCCATTGTTATCCAAATTCCATTTTAATCGTTGCTTCAAGTTTTTTGATTAAATGTGGTATAGCTATCTACAAACATTTTTTGTTCATAATTATGCACACGTACATAGGTAACCAGCTACATTGTAAGATATACTTATATATAATATATATACTTACTTTATTTGTATGCCTGAGTCATTGACTGTGGAAATCTTCTGGATATATGTAGGTAATCTCCATAAGACAATAATTATAGAACGTTCGCCGCTCGATGACACACTCACACAACTTCTTCCCAGCTATCAGTTATCCGTTTTATTCTTTTTCATTACACTTTTCCCCATACTTAGTTTTGTTGTTTGGTTTTCCGGTTTCTCTCGCCTTCGCTTTTGTAAACAAGACATTTATAAAATATAATTCAAAATACAAATCAACTTGAACGCATCGTTAATTTATTTTCTTTGACAATTGATGCTCTATTAGCTCGCACTGCTCAAACACCAGTTGGAGAGAGTTTCTACAAAGTAATAGATACCGTGTTGGTCTCAGAAGGATAGGAGGAGGAGTAGACACACAAAACGCCATAGGCACTCGGCGAACGTTGCGCGGCTTGCGATCAATATAAATACGTCGTAAACTATAGGATCCATGTCTGGTCGGGTGCGGTGGTACATCCTCCGCCGCGTTAAACCTCACTGTTGTCATTTTCATTCGGGGAATTATTCAATGAAATATTCAAAAAGATAAGAAAGAAATTGAGGAAAAACACAACCAAGTTATGTTAATGTCATGAATATTTATGAGCGAATGTGCTTTTAGTGAGTGATGATAAACCTACGTTTTTGTTGCAAGCTCGCCTTTGTGTGACGGTTTTATGATTGAGAACTATTGGACAATATATATATATATATGAACTAAATACAAAATGCAAAGCAAAACATATGAGTAAATGTATAAAAACAAGTTCTAGAAAATGATTCTGCAAAAAGAAGCGCTAGACTACATTTAACCAATGGGTGGTATAGTTATATTTATCTTATTGAAGTTAGAGTTTCAGAACAAGAAATCGGTATCTATTAAAATTCAGACGAGTCCCTTTGATTATATCTATAGTTTAACAAAACTCATCCAGTTTTAACACACGGAAGTGGACATTTTTCAAAATAAACTACGATTGTAAGTTGCGTTACACACATACAACAGTAAGGAGTAGTGCATTCCCACAAAAATTGTCATGACATTAGTGTCGAAGAGCAACTTAACAAAAAACGAGGAACAGATCCCCGTGCAATAGCTAACGTATCCACGCATACACAAACAGAGTAGGTACCTACCTATTTATTAAGAAAATAAAACCTTTCGTATGACTTTCGTCGAAACGTAGACCTTAAATTATCAAGTCAATACTAAGTGTTTAGTAACGTGGTGCGCTTACTCAGCGACTTTAGCACATGCCATGTAACCTGTTGAATTTGCTTAAAGCTTAAAGCTCATTTGGCGCAATCTTTCATAAAATTGACGGTCTCTCAAGCTCGACAAACGACATCATCATTCTGATTGGATACAGTGGGTCTGTAAACTCGGTCAGTAAATCAATAAGAAACTTGCCCTTTATACCTTAAAAAAGGTTAAGACAAAAAGCTAAGACCTTCTTACTTATTTCGCGAACTTAAACAAAAAAAACTCTTATTACATTTTTTTTAAAACGAGGAAACACATTCCGGTCTAGACTAACCATATCTATTTCCTAGTAGGAAGAGATATAATTGCCAATTATGTTTGTTGCAGTTTGCGCTGTGTGGTATAGCGGTGACTCAGGATCTAAATTTGCATAATTTCCGCTTGATCTTTCTGGTTTCGTTCTGCGAATATGCAATTATCTCGCATGTTTTCTCACATCCATTAAGGCGATAAACAGCCTA
The DNA here is from genome assembly GCA_951230905.1 of Cheilosia variabilis. Taxonomy (NCBI): domain Eukaryota; kingdom Metazoa; phylum Arthropoda; class Insecta; order Diptera; family Syrphidae; genus Cheilosia; species Cheilosia variabilis. Next base: position 43,501,684 of record OX579679.1, read on the forward strand.
CAAGACTTTTATAACGTATAGGTTCTATAGTCATTCTGTAGTTATTGAAGCAACTCATCGTGTTCAAAGATTAATTGATTTATATCGGAAAAAAAACATAAAAAAAAGGGCAAGTCCCTGAAAAGTTGATGTTTTCTCATTTATATTTTGAATTCGGGAACATCTACATTCTATCGGTGCAGCACCGAACCCTCGGAAAATGCAAATTACGCATTTAGGTTTTCCACTCCACCTCTCATGTGCATTAGACAAAAGTATACGAGAGAGTACTTCTCAGTAAATTCATAAGCAAGCGTTAACCTCCTCCACCAATACACTTAATTGGTATATGTTATCGTATAGCAATAAAATACGAGAGATCGAACAATGTTCTGTAACGAGTAAAGTTACAAAATCGTGGCACTGAACAATAGTGTTTGGAAAGTACTAACCATATTCATACCGAGGCCTGGCTTAACGGGGATGAGATACATATGAAAACAAAAACAATAGGCTGAACATAGTTGAAGTTCTGCTAAACCAAGAGCCCACAGAAAATTTGGGTTCGAGATATAACCGAAAAAAAGTTGATGGTTGAAGAACGATGCAAGGCTGATGCTATAAACCAAAGTTTTGCGGTTAATGTGCGCAGCTTTAGTGAGTAATACTATGTTGAAAGCCCATGTTATAGAGTTTTATTATTTCATCGCAAATATGTAGGCCCAAGACATTTTAAGCGGGACAAGACTCGTCTCAGACTGTTTCAAAATCGTAAAAAATTAATCTTTTTTAATATTTGACATAACAAAACAATATATGCTTAGAAAGTTAGAAAATCCATCCCTGGTAAGAATTTGTATGCAAAGCTCTCTCAAAGTTTTTTTTTACCAATTAACAAATTACATATCGTTGGCTTACGAGCAAAACTAACTAACTGCAAAAACGTAGTTCGTGGGAAAACGCAAAATAAGTTTTTTGTTTCCTGAATTTCTTGTGCATGAAGGCAGATAGTCACCCAACAATTTTAAATGCTTTTCATATTTCTAGGCAACATATCAGATAGGCAGTTTTGGCAGAATTTTCTACTTGCTTTCTATTATATTTACTTTCCGTCAATAATACAAAATAGAATTTTTGGCAGTTGGTCAGTGCTATGTATGCTAGACGAAAAACGATATTAGATATTTTATTATAATTCAAAAGGGAAATAGTTCAATAAAACGTTTTATGATGGCAACACGTAAAAGGGTCTATGTGTTCCATGATGCCGAGAGAGACTTGCAAGAAATTGACAGCTGATGACTTTTGACAGGTAGCGCAGGGTCGTTCACGACTATATATATATATATCTACAGACTATCGCTTTTCATGCTCGCTTTTGATAACAGTAAAAAGCGAAAAATACTAAATAAAAGGAACTCTCAATGTTACTGTAACCTTTAAGGTATAGGCATACCAGCCCTTTTTTCCTATTCTGACACTAAATCGTCAAGAACTGCGCTAGGCGCTGTACGGCAACTCATAAAAGCAGTCGTAGTTCTTCTCCGGCTTTTGATAGTCTTTAGGCGTTTGCAAACATGTGTAGAGCTTAAGACTTTTCGCCCAAGTTTGCTTTCAAAGACATACAAATGGCGGAAATGGCCGACGTTTCGTATTTTTACTCATACAGTACGCCCTCGGTAAAAGCAACCCTCGATAAACGCAATACCTCGGTTAAAGCAACACCTACAATTTTACCATTAGTGACTCAGTAATTGCAACTTTTCAAAAAACTGTGACTCGGTAAACGCAACTTTCCATCGATGCTCTAATTTCATTTAATATTTTTTTTGTGCTTGTTTTACTGTAACTGGGCAGTTATTTTACAGCTACTTCTCTCAGAATTTTAAGCAGACATAGATCGTAGGTGCATTTTTCGTTGCATCATACAAGAATAAGAAGAAAAGGAGGGGAAAAGGTTTCGTATTTCTAACCAGTGTTCATGGGATTTTCTCGCGGTCGGTAGTTGCTTTGTTTCGTGTAATAAAGAAATCCTGGCTATCGTAAAAAGAGGTTCCCCAACTGTCTATAAAGCAGAAGGCAAGAAAGAAAATTTGCTTAACAAATTCGTATCTAATTCTGAGTCCGGACCGGGAAAGCGCGTAATTTTAAAAGCCTGCGAGTATCCAAGGATGGAAAAAGCCTTGTACAATTGGTTCCAGAGGCAACGCATGTAAAACGTACCAATTTCCACAGAATGGGCTGAAGAAAACTCGGTTCCACTAGAAGATACCTTGACTCTTCAAAAACTGAGAGAGCTGGCCGTTGACATTAATATATCCTCTAAGAAAAAGCAAACGAACATTTCCCAATATTTTAAAGCAATTTAACTAAAAACTGTATTAATGTATAAATATTTTCTTTAAATGAATTAAATTATATTCCTTTTCTTTTGCGACGAACAATATTCTTTTATTTTTTTTACTATGGTTTTCACCTTAAATTCTAATTCAAGGCACATTTTTTTGTGACTCGGTTAAAGCAACAACCTCAATTAACGCAACTGCTCGAATTTCCATCGGTTGCTTTTACCGAGGGCGTACTGTATTAAATTTCTGTTTTTGAAATACGAAAGTACAAACTGCGTTCGTAAAGTGTTCGAAAACTTTGTACTTTGTGTATTTGTACGAACGATTGTCGTACTTTCACTTAGGTTCTTTCTATAAACGAAGTTTACAAATTGGATAATTCTTAGAACAATGAATGTTCATATTATGTACACATAACTTGTGCATTTTACGAATATATCTATATTTCTACAAAAATTTTATTTGTGTTATTTGTAGGCATTTTTAACCTTGACCTTAAATATTTTGTGGGTCACAAAAGATAATTTAACATGGAACATTTCGTCATTGTGAGCCCATAGAATGTAGACTTTTTATTCAGTCCAAAAGACAGCTGAATAGATCCATTGTGATACCGTCAGCATCAAAAGTCCCCTACCCGTACTTGAAAACCTATTTGAGCTGCCAATTAAGCAAACTAGACTTCTTACTTCAGTGTTAACAAAATCAATAGGATCATTAAAGCCCCGGTTGAAGTTTTCTCCTTTATGAGAGAGAGCAGGTCAGGTCCAGATACAGAGAAAATGGAGAATAGTCTCCTCCTTGTCCTCCTCATCCATACAGCTTCTACAAAAATTGTTTGTAGGTATCTAAGCCCATTTGCGTGTTTTCCTTTCAGGCAGAGCCCTGTGATGACACATATTGTGTATAGCGAGAATGTTAAAATAAGCAGTCAGAAGGTAAACTTGAAAGAGGTTAAACGTGTTTCACTTATCGGACTACAATTGTAGTTCAAACATGCAATCTTTTTAGAGAGATCAAAATCTTAGAGCGTTTCAGATCCAGCAAATATGCAAATATCACATTTTTCTTGAGCCAAGATAGTTGCGCCTGGAAAACGGTACAATGGCTTGAAAGACGGAAGGAGAGCTGAGATTAAGTCTGACAGAGAAAACACCTCCACCCGACACATCTCGTCATCAGTTTTTGATCCGTGCGCATAAAAGTGAACCGATTTGTGTTTCAGGGAAACTCCAACCTTCCAGAATGTCCTGGAATTGACAGTAGTCTGGAAGTTCTTGTTAAAAGTACACTTTTAGGGAAACAAATCTCGAAGTGATATCGTTGTTATTCAAAATGTCATGGCCAAATAAATAGATCACTGTGATATTGCTTTAAGACGAACGGCTTCAATTTTCCTAACAAAGATTTCAAGGGGTGGCAAATGGAACGGAATGTCCCGTGCTGCAGATGATGTCGTCGGAAGTGCTCTATACTTATTCACAAACTAAGAAGATTTTGCTAAGAAAGTTTAGGTTAAAAGCTCTATCTAATGTAGTCCACAGACAAACCGAGATGTAGAGCCAGTTTATTATTGGAAGTTGTAAGCCCCATTTTTTACCAATTGTTTTTTTTTTTTTTTCAGGAGAAAAGCGCGACTCTTTCTTGAATGTTGGACCTCTGATTCAACTTTCTGTCCAAAATAACCCCCTAGATATTTCGCTTCGTTAGAGAAAGGAGGTCTGTACCATTTAGTAGAGACCCATTTCCGCTTTGTGGGTGCCACCCAAACCAGACATTGATGCTCAACTTGTGAGCTTATATAAAGCTTTTTGTTAGAGTTCTTTAAGAGTGGTAAGATGCGATCACTGTGCTTCCCACCGCTTCCAGAATTATTAACTACCGACTTCCAAAGAAGAGGGGATAGGACGCCACCTTGCGGGAAGCCTCTACTAACAGATCTACCAGATGAATCATACAACCTTATGGATTTATAATCCCACTATTCAGTAGTAGTAATTGCAGATATATATTGACATTGTTAAAAGCCCCCTCAATATCTTGCATTACACCAGGAATACTCAGGATTATATCGCTCAGACTGAGCTTAAAGGTGAACTAGTTTTTAACGTGATCCTTCATCTTTTATATGATTGCAACCTTGTAAGAATGAAACCTTATAGGTATTTAAACGTTCCAAATGACTTGAGAAAAAAGTAAACTCACAACTAGATAGAAAAATCGCAAACTTCACACAATCTTTGTGTACCAAATCTATGAAGCACTTTAATTCGATGGCTTTAAATTTATACAAATTGCATCAATAAAACATATCACTTAGTCCCGCATCATCATTACATGACTCAGAAGCATTAATAACATGGTAATTTATGGTTTTAATCTTGGTCTCAATGGTAAAAAAGGCCCCATAAAGAATGCCCATAAATTACACAATGCCAAGAACAAAAATAAAATAAACCTACATCTTGGAAGGACAAATCATACGGGATATTTGTTCTCATGGGCGTGACAGCAAGGCACACGCACGGAAAACTCATCTTTTGTCAAGGCAAGCAATAGAAAAAGAAAATAAAAACAAAAAACTATGCAGACACATGTACGGCGTACCTTACCTATGATATATATTTTTCTATACCTAAAATTCAGCTTTGACACTTCGGTATCTCCAAACAGGGGATGAATACGTATAATCTCCTTTAGGAACCGCACCCAATAAAAACTTACACACAAATAATATCATCAAACGGTTCCTGACATTTAAAATGCGAACGGATACAAGGAAAAACAGAAAACATTGCAATACAAATTTAAAATATTTACTAAGCATCAAAGGCTATAAATGAACTTGGCTAGCTCTGGTATCCCAATTCCCGGCTTATCTCGGAGCACTTTGAATACTTCGATGACGCAATGTACATAAAGTATGCACCCCCATGGGTGATTTAATCCCACTTAAGACCGCATGCGATGACGACGAAGAGACCGATAGGAAAATCGCTTTTCACTTCGGGCCAATGTATTCGGGGTGGTGGTCGTTTTAAATTCGAAGCAATCGAGAGCTCAATGCATGTGTTAGCAGGGGCTTTGCATAAATCACTTATGCAGCTTAATTACGTGATTATGATTTATGTACATGTAGGTACTGTCGATGGAGAAATATTTACACGCCAACTGCCATTGAACGCACCGTTGTACGGTAAGACTTAACCCAAGGGCGAGATTTGAACAGTTTGTTGGTTTATTTTCGTGAGGGTTTAATCAAATTCACCCCAACAGAACTGTCTAAGATCCAGTCAACATAATATTTTAATGGAAGCACTATGGTGGATGCAGTGTTCCTTCTACCCAGAGGCATATCACTAGAGCGCGTCAAATTCGTAAACGCAGTCGACGACCTAAAACAGACCAAATGTCTGTGGGGTGTGGGAAATATTTAATTTTCACACTGTGTTTGTATGTCTAAAAATAGAGGCGTTTGAGTGTAAGTACGTGCACACAATGATAATGAGATAATGCTTCCAGATGCGTTGGATACGCGTCAATGTAATCTTTATCTTCTTGAATGACAACTGCGATTATATGCTGTTGGCGTTATGGCACATCTGTGACCAATTAAATTTATTAAACGCTGACTTGACTTTTTTTGTAAATAAACACTTTATCCGAGATCTTCACGGTATAGTTATAAATAAAATGAATAGCTGCCGCAGCAGGTTCGTCGTTCGTATGGGAATGTAGTTCAAGTTGTTCTCAAACTTTTGTTATTTTTAGCACGAATAAAATGGACCTAAAATTGTATGCGGCTGAACTTAGAAGTCTTTCTTCAATAAGGGTTAAGTCTCCCGATAAAGGGAACCTTCTAATCATGCTGTCATTCCTTACAGCTCTTCAAACTTGTTTTTGGGGTAGTAGAATTGTAAACAATCCATATTTGACGTTTCTGGATTAGAATGGGGTAGATCCACAAGAGACTGATGAGACTCGGTAAAACCCCCAAAAGTGTACTGTCTGGAGTGGCCATCACAATAGGTGGCTTAATCGAAGAAGTGGTAGTCACTGAATATCCGCACGCAGTATTGATGTCTTCGAGTCTAAATGATACCTATATAGAGTCGACTTCACTTCGGGTGTTAACTTTCAAGATATTTTTTCAGCTTCAAGTACCACGCAAGATCTCGTTTTTCGTAGGATTTGCTTTCTTATAAAGCTCGACAAGCATTCCTTCACTCCTTCGAAGAGCTCATCAGCACTTTGATTGCTTTGGCAATTTATATAAAGGTCAGTTGGGGTCAATGGAAATACTTTCTGCTTTTCTTAGACCAACATTTTTATATAAAACAGTAGCGTGACTGAGAGACAACGAACAGGTCAGACTGCAAAAAGCAAAGTTATGAAACTTTGACGCAGCTTGATGGCTCAAGCTTTGTAGACGCGTCACCCGGATGAAGGTCGTCCTTAGCAAAGGCTTAAGCCTTAGAAGTTATATGTAGTGTATGTAGTTGTGAATGTAAAGGGTTTTTCAACAGGGACGCTACAAAAGTAGAGCGACACGGACAGCAAACAAAGCCGAATTTCTTGCCGCTCTTTTGACATTTCTCTTCAGTAAGGTGCCATTTCATGATGGAAAGATATACGAGCCAACAACGAGTCGAAATTATTAAATTTTACTACCGAAATTCGGAGTCAGTGGCCTCAACGTTAAGAGCGCTACGTCCAATTTATGGTCGTCATAATCGTCCTAGCAGATCAACAATTGAGCGTCTAGTGGAAAAATTTGAATCCACAGGCACAGTACAAATGTCATCTCTGTGACGTCGTTGTGGCGAATTTTGCGAAAAGATCTTGGCCTACATCCTTACAAGATTAAATTGACGCAAGAACTGAAGCCGCTTGACCACCAGAAGCGTCGTATGTTCGTGAATTGGGCTGAGCAACAACTTGAAAATGATTCGGATTTTCACCGAAAAATCATCTTCAGCGATGAGTCTCATTTCTGGCTGAATGGCCTCGTCAATAAACAAAATATGCGGTATTGGTCAGGCAGCAATCCACACGTACTCCATGAGTCATCATTGCATCCCGAAAAAATTACGGTTTGGTGTGGTTTATGGGCCGGCGGCGTCATTGGGCCGTACTTCTTCCGTGATGACCAAGACCGGCACGTTACTGTGAATGGGAATCGCTACCGTTCAATGATAACCGAATATTTTTGGCCCCAATTGGATGATATGGACTTGGAGGACATGTGGTTCCAACAGGACGGCGCCACAAGCCACACAGCGAATGTCACAATCAATTTATTGGAAACCAAGTTTGGAGAACGTGTTATCTCACGAAATGGTCCAGTCGCTTGGCCGCCTCGGTCGTGCGATTTGACGCCGTTAGACTATTTCCCGTAGGGCTATGTCAAGCCTATGGTCTATGCCAACAAGCCAGCGACGATTGATGGACTTTGTACGAATATCGAACGTGAAAATGTAGCAGTATCGGCCGATTTATGCTTGAAAACCGTCGAAAATTGGGTTCCATGCAAAATAAATCGAGTTCCATACATAATGGCATCGAACGTACTTTCACAGGAATAAAGAATTTCATTGATATCCAATTTGATTTGTTTTATTTAGCGCTCTTATTGAAAAACCCTTTAGTTGAATTTGGATATAGCATGTAGGTATTGAAATAATGTCGTTATGAGTACATTACGTGATTCACATGAATAATCAATCTTGATTACAGTCCAGCCCGTTGGTGAATTGGAAATTGGATTGTGCGGAAAATCGTATTCTCTACGACTAGATCGGCGTCTTTTCTTTGTGAGAAAGATGGTCTCACCCCTACCACATAATGTATCGAGTGTTTGTTTTTCTGCCTGAGGTCAACCCTGTCCTACTGTAAAGTGAGCGAGAACAACAGCCGCGTTTTATTTCCGTGAGCGACCTCAAGTTGTGTAGGTACTTTGTTTTAAAAATATGACGAGCTATATAGATTCCAATGAAAAATCAAGCTGCGTTAAAAGTCCTTTGGCGGGGTGTCTAAATTTGGCCTAAAAGTCGATAGAAACTGCCCACAATGCAGGTGAAGCCGTTAACTGTCCGGCATTGTTTTTCGATTTCCTTAAAGACTGCAATTTCCCTTCGAAATGTCCTTCCCCATTTCTAATGACTAATAAGTTCTAGGACCAAACATTAAAATTAGTAATCATATGTAGTTTTAAAGGAAGATTGTCTGGTCAGTTTTACGTAACCTGTTCTAGCGTTAGTTCCCCAACAAGCATGGTAATATGGGGGCCGCCTACTAAAAATACCGTAACATCCATGTCACAGGCAATGGTAGTTACTCATAACAAGCTCACAATGGATTTTGTATTGAAAACGTCGGCATTGTGAGAATGTGAGAGGTGTGGAGTATGCACTTATCCCAAATGGCCTTTTAAGCTTTTTTTTGTTCCTCGATACATCTACGGCTATCCTTTGATAGTAACATGATGTATCATGCCTGCAATTGACCCACAAAAATATGTTACATATTCATTGTCAGATTAAGTTATACGCATAAGTTCTTAAAATCTACTTTCACACCTACTACTACATTCAGCATGTATCTGTCACCTGTTCACTGCTTCCCCGGCTATTCGTTTCTGAGATTCACTTCTATCATTATAAGAAATAACTCAACATTTCCCTCATTTCGGTACCGGCAAGCTGTCAAATTTTACATTAAAAACAAGGAATTAACGAAATGTCATACTCTTGTAGTCCTTTCATTTATACAGCCTTTATATACCCTTCCTAAAATTCTTATTTATAAAACATTTTTCCATGCATGGTACTAGTTATACAGGGCTTGCGTCAAAAACGGTACTGAAGAGGAGAAATCTATTACATTATTACATATATGTCCAAAAAGATAAAAAAAAATAAGCAGCTTGTGAGAAATGCAAAATTCAAATACAAATAGGAAAAGGAATTAAAAAAAAAATGATTTGGGGGCTCCTAAGAAACGGTAGTCTTATGCAAATTAAAACAAATTGAAATTTCTCGTTTCTGCACATTTTCTAATCGAGGACACTTGCAGACTCTTGAAAATTGAAAATAAAAATGTCGATACAATCTATCCAATTTATTTTTGATATAAATTAAAATTAAATATGACAGATTTGTTTAAGTCAAAATGACATTACGATACTATTCCACCTCTATACAAGGTCTAAACAATGACCAAGCGCATTTAGCTTATACAAGCTCTAGGTATACAACGTAGAAACATTTTTATAAATAAGGTTTATGCGTTTAAGGGCATTTATAAACTCTTCATAATACGTTTATAAATAAGGCTGAAGGTTTATGCGTTTAGAGGCATTTTAAAAGGGTGCATAACTTTATGCACTCTTTATAATACGTTTATAAATAAGGCTGATAATCTTTTAGTTTTTCTTTTTATAGCAGGCTTAGCGAGAATAGACAAATTTATTTAATTTTTTTCGAGCGGCTGTGAAAAATCATTATATTATACGTATCCTAACAATTCCCACATATTGTCATGTCCGTTGTCTTCGAAGTGACTTTTCCTTATTTATATGCTGAAAGAACACTTGTTCAGTTTTCACAGTGGTACTGCGAAATGTCGCGAACGCGATTAAAAGCGGTGGTCTGAAATATAGGTAGCTATCTAAGTTGAGATTATTTTACAAGTACGCCTAGCTCCAACCTTTCTCTAATGGCAAAGTTTAATTACATATTTTATTTATATGCTTTAAATGGTGTATTGTATGAAACTTTAAACAAACTAAATAAAACTTATATAATAAAAACAAAAATATATTTTTCTTTCAGGCACATCTTCAGAACTGCATCCGAAGAATATATTCACTCGATCTGAGAAATCAAATAAAACCTAACAATGACCATCTGTTGGCCTAATATGACGCCGAGATCGTTGCAAAAACTATGCATCAACAAAATACACATCTTCCTTCTATTAACATTATACGTGATTGGAAATTTAAGTGCCTGGCAGGAGAATGTTCGACCGAAACTTTACGTAGAATTAGGTAAGTAATATTTATGCATTTAATTTTGTAATGACCTATAAATGGTAGACAATTCATATTTTAATTTGCTAAGCAAGTAAATGCATCAATTGTTTGGTTATTGTGGTTCCCCATGACTTCACTGCAATGTGGCATCTGGAAATCTGTCCATCACCTTTAGTCACATCACAGATTAGCTAGTACTTTTTTTGGCATTTTACTATTATGTATGTCTTAATTGTTGACTCGTATGATTTATGTAATACATTTGAGTGTGAGTTTGTCTATTATGTATGATACATACGCTGACCATCCGGACAGTCCTTTCTTTATTACCCTTGTCCTATATTGTTTTCTTTTTAATAAAGGACGCATTTAGGGTAATTAAAAAGATTATAGGTCTGTTCCTTTACTTTCAAATCTTACTAATTCTTACGAATTTTTACTCACTGCCGTTCATTAACTCGAAAAATTCGTTAAAGAGAGCGTCATCGAGAGAGCAAGATTTTAACCCTCCGCTGAGAATCTTACGATTTTTTACTCAACAAATTTCTTGGTGTAAGAATTGAAAACGCAGTCACAAATATGGTCACCGTTATGATACATAACACTTCGATTGGGTCGTAGAAGTTTGTATTGACAAATGTCACATATCACATGTCAAATTCAAATAAAAATTAAGCTCAGATTCACTTGTTTTGGCTTAGTTCGCGCAAGTAAATTGTATGCACCTGAACCACAACATAGGAAATGTGTACTTTTGAAGTGAAATTCGACTGCACCGGAACCACAGTTAGTTCACTGCGGGTAAAGCGTTCATAGAATTTTACCCGTTGACTTTGAAATTATTCTTAAGTGTACATTTGCTTAAGATATCTATGAAAAATACACAAGGCAGGATGGTTGCAGAAAAATAAAACCAGTTCGATCAACTTCCATCAGTTATTTAAGAAATAGGTTAAAGCGTACATTTTTCTTAAATAGCTTAAATAACCTAGTTAATGATATCGAAAAGTATTAAATACGTAACCATGCTTGTCCTAATATGTTTCAAATAAATAAAGCATCTCCTGTAGATATTTTTATAACCCAAACAAATAAAATTATTCGCCTTTAAAGAATATATAATACTCCTAACAAATAGCATAGTAATTTGTAGTAAAATGTAGAATTCCTGAACTCTCACATTTCCGATTCTAATTGAGGATTTCGAGTTGGGGGTCTCAGTATGATTTGTTCAACGGTTCAATGGTCCACTTAAGCTCACTAGGAGACAGGCAAACCCACCGCAAGAAATTAAGTATACAAATGCACCAATGAAAATATCAAATAGCCTTGTTCTAAAAAAAGGTTGTGTATGCATACCAATTCATTGTCGCTTTGCTGTTTGTGCTATGTGCTTGTGCAATTCATGTGTCATATATGAGACTAATTCAGAATTCTCGTCAAAGAGGCCTTGTTTTCCTAGTAATTAATTTAATTAAAAATTTTGTGTATGAATATTCATTATATATACATATTACATAATTTACGTAATGGAAACCTTCTTAAAGTATGACATTAAAATCATGATGGGTATAGTCAAAAAAAATTGTTTGAATGGTTTTGAGTGCCATGAAGCGAATAAAATTACGCTCTCGCAAATTTAAGTGTACACTCAGGGAGCTCTAAAATGGGCTAATGCACTTTTAATAATTCTAAACTGATGAGTTAAGTGGATAATATTCTATTTATGGAATTAAGGGCGCCCAACATTTTCAAAATGCGATTGAACTTGTGTAAACTTTTTGTGTTGCTCAACAAAATTTTGCGTTGCTAAGCAGACATTCGATGCAGTGCAGTCTAGAGCCTAAACTTATTTACACACACAATTGTTCTCTTTACAAAATCGTTTTTAATTTTAAAATAAAAACACTTGGGGCCTTACTAATAATATTTTTTAATCTTCGTATTTTGTAGGTCACAATGGGTAGTTTTATGAGTTCATAAAATCCAGCTTAGACACTAAATATATTGTTATTATAATCGCGTTTGGTGAATAGTTCAGTCGATTTTTCATTTTAATCTTCACAAGAAAAAAGTTTAATATGAGTCTTCCAGTTTCTACATGCTGTTAGCACTACCCCTTCAATGGTTTTGATTTTAACCGCTTAAACTTACTAATAGCCAAACTCCATTCTAATCCACTAAGAAATCGTTACGTGAGTGTGAGTTCACTGTTGTCTCAGCCCAGTATAGCCTGGATCTGGTTGAACAATCGTAAAAACGTATAGTGTTCGAAGCGACTTTTTTATAGTGAGCATGTCAAAAGTTTATCCTATAGGAATGAAACTACATATTTAGAAGTGTCTATATCTCCTATTCATACATTTTTGGTTTATGTCCTCAAAGTTTTTTTTATTCACGCTACGGAGAAGACCACGACTGAATCGCATAACATTTTTCTATCAATACTAGTTCCTTTCGAGTATTTTGGTGATCCTTACTGTAATAAAGCTCGACTGAAGGGTGTTGGCCCGGACTAGATTGAAAAACTAATAGTCACGACATTTGCTCAGTTTTCACAGTGGTATTGCGAAATGTCGTGAACGCGGATAAAAGCGGTAGTCTAAAATATAGGTAGCCATCTAAGTTGAGAGTGTTTTACAAGTACCGGCTAGCTCTACCCTTTCTCTAATTGTTAAGCTTAATTACATATTTAATATAAGTCAATCATTAAAACAGTAAGCATTAAATAAAAAACTGCATACAATTACAAAAATCATTTACTTTTTCATTATCATTATCATAATTATCATTTATACAGTATACTAGAATTCGCCTAGTGATAGAAATTCTACTAGTATTGTGACCTAGCTTATACACAATATGTATATAAAAAATTTAAAGTGGTTCTTAACTATTTACCTTTTTCCATTCTTACTTGTATGCAAAATAATAGTAACAAAATAAGTATGGCGCCGTAATAATAACAAATCTTAGTCTCTACTTTAAGTTTACGGAAGCTCACGATATCAATTTTCTTCGGAAAAAAGCCAGTGAATTATTTAACTTTAAAGTCGGAAATAAATATGTCTTTTGGAAAGGCCCATGATGTTTTAATTTTTTTTCAATATAATTTTTTTCTTTAAATTTCTCGAATTTTTTACACCCTCAAATCAATCCTTCCTTCTGGACATTTTCTTATTTACTGCGACTCTTAGTGTTCCTTATCAAGCAGTAAAAGAAACCATTTATTCTTTAAAGGAGTCGACGCTCAAGACTTGAATTTGGAGTCGGACCAAGATTTGGGATTTTGAGATTAATCTTATAATGGATCATTACGGGTACCGGGAGATGCTACAAAGTGTCCGGCTTACTTATGCTGAAACAAACTATTCCTCTGCAAAGGATCTATCAACATTACAAAGACCTTGAACATACAGCTAACCTAGTAAAGCTAGTATTAGGCGATATGTTGAATCAGCATACGTATGCTGAAAAATGTTCATTCAGCATACTAGCTTAAGGAATTGGCTAACCAAAAAATTGCAGTCACGAACTAAATGAAAATTATATGTGAAATAAAAGATCAGATGGATCGTACGAAATGCCCTCATTTAGAATCGCGGCTGAAACAGGCTCGAAATGTCGAAATTAGCATAGTCACGGATAGGAAAAACCTCATTGACTCCACTCCCCGACGCCATGCTGCTGTAATTAAGAATAAGGAATATCCCACCAAAATTATTAAAATATATTTTAGTATTTTTTTTTTTTTTTATTGTGTATTAAAAAATTATTGACAATACGAAAAAGTGTCATTTTTCAACCAACAACTGTAGTTGTCAATATGACAAAGTGGGAACTTTGTTTTTCACATTGGCATTTATAATTTTCATTACGAAAATCAAGTAATTAAATTGGCGTTTTGCAATTGTCATTCTAGTGACAGCAATGTCAAATTGAAGACTGGCGTTATCATTATTAAAAATTTACATTTGCCATAGAAATACTAAATATGGACAGCTAAAAGATAATTTTTGTAGAAACATATTCATATTCATATTCATAGAGCTACATAGAGTGATTTAAAATTAATTCTGTAATGTTTATTGGTTTGAAAAATAAATCGGAAACAATAATAGATTTCTTAAGTTATTGACCCATAAACTAAACAAAAACTTACAGGTATTTTCCATGTATATTGCGGGAGGTATATCTTCGTGGAATTTAAATTAGTGCCGTACAGACGTAATTTCTTAACAGAATGTGATTCCTTATAGTTAATTTATCCATCATGAGATATGTGACTAGTTTTTTTTTTTTCTAAATTTGAAGATCTAATACATCCAATGACTTTTTAGTGAATCCAGCCGTCACTTCAGTTTTGGAGTAACGTGATCTGAGCGTTTTTTTTTTTTTTTTATTTTAATAAAAAAGGGTGAACAACGAACTATACAAAGATAATAAATAAATAAATATTTAGCGCAACAGATTCATGTAGGTACCCTTAGAATAAGCTTCTTACAATTATTCGTTTTGTGTGTTTTTATTTTTGTGAAGAATGGAAGGGACCTATAATTATTTTATGCCGAACGGCTGAATTGCGAAACCTTTCAAGCAAGAGGTGGCGCAGCGGAAAAAAAAACATTAGATGTAATTTATGGTCTTCCGGGAATTGAACCTGGGACCAATGATGAGTAGTCCAGCACTAATGATTGCGCAAAGTTAAAGTTAAAGAAAGCTACCAACATTTGTCCAGTTAGTTTTTTATTGAAATGTACTTAGTACCTACTACTAAAAATTTATCAGAGGTCTTCTGACTTCTCTTTAGTTTTTCCCAAAGCCCGATCATTTTGTGCTTTTGTATTGCCCGACGCTTTTTTAAGGTAACATGCATGTATATTTATTTGTGTACGCTGTGTGTACTGCATTTCACGAAAATATCGTGGTCAACAAGTACTGTCTGACCACACTATTCATCGTTTGGTGTGAGATCGTCGACATGCCACTCATCAACACCCAAGACTTTCCACTTAACAGTTTGAAAAAGAACCGAGAATAACTCACATGTTTCGTACCGCGTTCAGCATTTTGGCGTCAGTGGGACAACCTCGCGGTGCATTTGGATCGTTGATTTGCATTTGTTTCCATATAAAGTGCAATTGACGTACGCCAGCAAACCTCAGACCATTGACAGGTCAAGGCAAACATTCGCGCCGAAATCATGACACATTTCGGTCAATTGAGGCCGCTTAATTTATGTTTAAAAACTAGTCCAAATAAATTGTAAAGGACCAAATTAAATTAAAATAACTCATAATCGTCGGCTTACAAGCAAAACTGACCAACTGCCAAAAATTATATTTTGTATTATTGACGGAAAGTAAATATAATAGAAAAGCATGTAGAAAATTCTGCCAAAACTGCCTATCGGATATTTTTTCTAGAAATATGCAAAGCATTTAAAATAGTTGGTTGACTATCTGCCTTTATGCACAAGAAATTTAGGAAACAAAAAACTACGTTTTTGCAGTTAGTCAGTTTTGCTTGTAAGCCGAAGATAGTTATTTTTTCAAAGTTATTCAATATTCACATACCGACATAAAAGATTGCGCACCATTTATAAAGGGTGATTTTTTAGCTGGTTTGGTTTTGGCAACACTGGTTTTGACAGCTGACGTGTGTTTAGTACCTTGTGTCACTGTCAAACAGCTTCAGTTTGGTTTGCAATTTAACCATGGATCGTCTTACAAATGAACAACGCTTGCAAATTATTGAATTTTACTATCAAAATTCGTGCTCGGTTCGAAATGTTCATCGCGCGCTGCTTCCATTTTATGATCGGCATTCTCGACCTTCTGAGCAGTCTATTCGGAAGATTGTGACCAAATTTCGCACCAAATTTACTTTGTTGGACATTAAACCACCAACACGTTTACGTACTGTGCGTAGTGAAGAAAATATTGCGGCCGTATCAGCTAGTGTGACAGAAGACCGCGAAATGTCGATTCGGCGCCGTTCCCAGCAGTTAGGCCTTTGTTACAGCACTACGTGGAAAATTTTGCGGAAGGATTTGGGCGTAAAGCCTTTTAAGATACAGCTGGTGCAAGAACTAAAGCCAGCCGACCTACCACAACGCCGAATTTTTGGTGAATGGGCTCTTGGAAAGCTGGCCGAGGATCCGCTTTTTTATCGAAAAATTGTGTTCAGCGATGAGGCTCATTTTTGGTTGAATGGGTACGTAAATAAGCAAAATTGCCGCATTTGGAGTGAAGATCAGCCAGAAGCATTGCAACAGCTACCAATGCATCCCGAAAAAGCCACTGTTTGGTGCGGTTTATGGGCCGGCGGCATTATTGGGCCATATTTCTTCAAAGATGATGCGAATCGCAGCGTTACTGTCAATGGTGAACGCTACCGAGCGATGATAACAAACTTTTTTTTGCCCGAAATGGAAGTTCTTGACTTGCATGGTATGTGGTTTCAACAAGACGGTGCCACTTGCCACACAGCACGCGAAACAATGGCGCAATTGCGAGGCGAGTTTGGTGAACAGTTAATTTCACGTTTCGGGCCGGTCAATTGGCCGCCTAGATCGTGCGATTTGACACCATTAGATTATTTTTTGTGGGGGTATGCCAAGGCTAATGTGTATAGGGACAAGCCCGCTTCGATTGACGCACTGGAAGCCAACATCCATGCATTCATTCGTGAGATACCGGCCGATATGTGTGAAAGAGTATGCCAAAATTGGACTCAGCGGATGGGCTACCTGAGACGCAGCCGCGGTCAACATTTGCATGAAATTATCTTTAAACATTAAATTGCAAGGTTCAAACTATCGATTCAAATAAATATTTCATTCATTTTTTCGAATTTTTTGTGTTTTTTTTTTAAAAAAAGTTCTAAACCTCTTAAAAAATCACCCTTTATATTTATGATGTATGCATGCATGTTTCAATGTACGCATAAAAATGTCCTCTTCTCTTACATATTAAAACTGACTTCCATATGCATAATGTTGTTTTTGATTGTATTCTGAGAAACTTCGACGGATTGTTAGTCGAAAAATAACACGTGCTGTGTGTAACACGATGGAACTCATTTCCTCTGGACTCATCAGTTAATAGATAACATCCGTACCTGTCAAAAAAAAATCAATCTAAAAACTATAGGCCGCGATGCAATTAACCTCAGTATACCTCATTCATAGACGCATGACTACAATTCGATAAACAATCATCGACAAGTTAACAATATTCCTTCTTCGATGACTTCGCTGTATGCATGATAGCACACAAAATTTTCACCCGCATATCAAAATAGAAAAACTCAGCTCAGTGCTATCAGAAATATCTCAATTTCGTATTTGCCAAAAAATGTTCATATTTCCAATTAAAGTTACTTAAACATCTTGCGACTTTTGTAAACACATGCTTGCACGGCTATGAAGTTTGCTTAGCTCTCCGATTCGGTCGAATTTTTCTCCTGAGGTGTTTAACTACTAAAAAGTTTTTGAAAAGTTTTGCTAAACGGAAATGTTTTGTTTGCTAGCTGTTGTATTAGTTGATACTGCCTCTTATTAGTTATCTAAGGATACAAATTCGCCTCTGAGGATTCACAAACTTAGGCAATTTTCGATATCCCAAATCTGTTTGATACTCACAATGAGCTATGTTTGTGTATGGGCAATCGGGCATGCACATCAATGCTCTCAAGTTTTTATTTGTAGTGGGTCTTTGAATAAAAATAGTTCATCGTTTGTTTATTTTTTGTTTTTGATTCCACTGTAGAGAAAAAGAAGGCAGACAACAACAATACATATTCAAATGTACTTCCTTTATAGGCACATAATATTGACAAACGCACAAGATATCTAAAGAAGATAGCATTGACATCTGTTGGTGAAGCAAAGGAACATTCTAATCCTGCCAGACACCTCCGTATGACAGCTTTATTAGAAAGCAGATTTGTACATTCACACATGAAACGTTTTGCACATAGAATTTGTCGCCGGAATACGATTATATTCCTTTACGATTAAGTGCACTCCAGACAGAGACATATTATTGGACATACCTACAAAGCAAAGCAAAGCCCTAAAAGGAAATAATGCAAAAACAAAACATCCAAACAGGAAAAAGAATACGTATACAAAAAGGAAATATGGGAAAAAAGATTCTTTTCGTTTTCCCAAGTGAGAACGCTGACAAATGTTCTTATCTGAGGCAAACCGGATAGCTTAAAAATAAGAAATGTGTGCAGTATACACAAAAACAATGTGCCTCAGTAAGGGAATAATACAGACACAGATTACACTGTACATGTGCCAAGTGAAACAATTGCTTTTCCATATTTTTGTTGGTTCCTAATTTGGGTTTGTTTTTCGTCTTGCATTTCATTTGAAATTGGAAATACCAATTTGATTGGCAATTAATTAATATGGATATCAATAACTTTTACGTAAATAGGGGACTCTTTTCTAAATCTCAACAATTACCGTATACAACTATTTAACTTTCCCATGATGTGAGCACCCCTCATGCGCGCACATATTTCTTTATGAAGCTCTCGCCAAGGCGATGAAGAGGCATTTCGACCTAGAAGATTTAGTGTGCCGGGTATGTCAGAAAATGGCATTTGGGCTAGCAGAATTTCTACTTCTCTGATGTAGCTGATGATGCTTTCAGCAAAGGAATTCTTTAGTTTTTCTGGACTTAGTATTTCCGGGAAGAAGAATATCCTTCTAGTTCTCTTTTTACCGATTTGATGGTCGGTTCATCTATTTTTCTTTGAAGCAAAGCATTTGATATGGAGTTATATGCTGTATTGTCAAAAACACCCTTTATATTAAAAAATGCGCATAGCGCTTACTTTTTATAACAGTATGCGCCTTTTATTTGTGTAGTTTAGCTTAAAAGTGCGCCTTCGATTGATCTGTCTTTCTGATAGGCAAACTGACAGGTGTGTAGAGGTAGGCTACGAATTAAGCAGTCTCTAATACGTACGTCGATTATTCCATCTTTTTCCGGAAAAACAATGTCAAGCTGATAGGTATGACCATATTTACCTCCCTTCAAGACCGTGGTATGTAGCCCCACTTGAAGCTAAACCAAAATAAGGCGATCACGGTGGGTAATAAGAAGATGCGCGATATAAGTTACTATACAGAACTCAGATTGCTTTCAACCAGAAAGGTTTTGACGTCGGCTCTAGAGCTCAAAGCCCAATTGCTCTTAAATCTGCCATGTCTCACTGAACCTCTGATCATTTAAATACTTAAATGGATCAGTTTGGAAAATATCCCAATATTAGGAAGATATTTTGGTTTTGGAGTTTTTGATTAATTGAAAAGGTTATTAGTTGGCAGCAATATGCTAAACAAATAGAGAAATGCCAGTCAAATCCGATTATAATCTTAATCTCTTCTTTTGCTACTTTTCATTCCCAAAAATCAATCACTTTTGTGTTCTGCAATCTGTTAAACGTTTGTTATTTTCTAGTTTTTCACTTCTGAAGATATTAATCAATAAAACAACATGAATAAATGCATTATGCATACCTACACGTATCCATTCTCATTGTTTCTTTGCGATTTGTGAACAATAGACAAAATGAAAATCAAATATATGAAATATAAGGAAACGATTTCCCCTAATGCATTCAAATTAGTTCCATCCAATATGTCACTTTGACAACGCTGTGTCATATTTAGCATTGACACATTTTTCGTTCTTAAGAAATGAATTTTAAATAGTTAAACCGTGTTTTTTTTCTGTCGTACTAAAGAAAAGAGTTTCATTTATGGTTTGTTTCAACATTTGAATTAATAAATTGAAAAGTGAAATATGGCGGTACAAGAAAACAAATAATAAAAAAAATAAACAATTGGTTTACAAACTTCTTTAAGTTGTCATCGAAATAAATGTTAGCGGTTTTATTTTATTTTATGTTACCCAATCACCAATAGCTATGGATTCTTGTTGTCAAACAGCCAGTTGTTTTCTTTTTTTTGATCCATTTAAGTTCTGGAATTTTCAATTATTCGACAATCCAAGCAACTAATTTAGTTGAGTGGGATATCGCTATGTATCTACTTTCACTTCATATACGAGTATAGGAAAGTAAACAATGTATTTCATTTGGTGTATTCCTTATCGGTTCTTCTGTCCTCATATACTCAATTGACAAGTGGTTAGGATTTACACAGCAGGAGCAGTTTTTTTTTTGTGAAAAATAGTCATAAATATGTCGTTCTACACGTTTACGCATTTTCTGAATAAGATGGTGTTTAGTGATTACTTCTTCTCCTGAAATAGGCTTACCAGGTCATTTAAAAGCCATTTAATCATAAGATTTGGCCTTTGATAGGGCATGCAACTATTCCACGGCACGTTTCTAATATATGTTTGAATTGTTTGTGTTAGTGTTACGCTTGTATTCGTGCGTACCTATTTGTAGCTGAAGTCATTAATGTTTTACTGTGGGATTTTCGTTAAACGAGTATTTTTGTTTTTTGAGAAGTAAGGACACATGTACCCAACAGGAGTGTGGGTAGGTAGGTATACGCAGTTGAACATGTACACAAGGTAGGTAGTTAATAGAAGCTTTTCTCTAGTATACAGGTTATTTATTATTAAAGTCTTTTTGATATGAGAGTGAATTCAATGTCGGGAGAAAACTTGAACCTTCAATTTCTTAATTTTATTTTCCAATTTATTTAAGGATGATCCTATATAACTACTTGAGAGCCATCCTCATTTACCTATTTTTGTTTACCAAATTGTCGTATACAAAAGTACATTTTAACAAAATTTAATGCTTTGAGGGCTAATTTTACATTCATCTTCATCTGGATTCTGTAGCGTTTGCAAGTAAATTGTTTTTCTCTTTGTGCATATATTGTACAGCATATTTAACTGTTAAGCTTTGATGCTGCACTATTTGTCCGCACGAGAAGAACAAATGTACTCCCTGTAATCTGTGGAACACTTTGCACGGAATATCTGCGATTGTGCTAACAGGTATCTGCAAGAAGGGTGTAGTGTATAAAATTTGAGAACACTCTATTAGTGTTCTCCTGTATTTATTTATAGAGCATTGTAGATGTTACAATAGGGGCTGAAGAAATTCCTATCCATTTCGGTATTTTAACATCACCTAATTCGCTTTATTCCATTTCACATGAAACAATTAGATTAAAGAGCAACGGCAATTGTACAAAGGAAGCATTACTTCTTCCCAACATCAGCAAACAATTGAACTTTAAGAATATTAAAATTCAATTATTCCGAAAGGTTGAATGGAACCCCTTAATCATCATCACAGTACTTTCACAAACGAGTAAATAAGTACACAGTTGACTACTGCTTATCCTTTTGCCAGTCATTAGGAAAGGTTCCTTTTTTTGTGATAAAAAAAGGAAACTTTCAGCTTAGGGGATGTTTATATGTGAAAACACAGCAATGGGGAGAGATTGTAACCCTTGCCCTTTAGAGTTAACGGAAAGATTTTGCGAACGATTCTCATTAAAGCATGTACGGGATTAGCGACTTGTTATGATTGTGTGTGACATGTTCTTTTGAACATGACAGTTAATGTAAATGGAACAGATGTGTATGTTATTTTAAAGTCTAATTCAATTACTTAGCGTACTTTGCAAATAGCTGTGCGACTTGTGAGGAAGCTTGCAAATATTGTGTTGAAATTGTTTCCCCCATCAAATGCAGTTGAAAATTAGCCACATTTAAAAGGTTGTAAAATAGCTGCCCCAAGTTTGGCTGTAATTTTTATGAATCTTAACAAATACCGCATATTGTGAAGGTTGTTTGAATATACGTACGTAAATTTGATTTTTCCGTAACAATTCTGAAAACAATTTTTAAAACATTTTGTTTGGACAGTTTATTTTTTGTACTTTTCACACCACCATTTAAGGACTAATCTTGAACTATTAGTGACTAAATTGGATTTTGAACTGTGGTATACAATTCAATGAGAAGTTAAAAAGTGGATGCCTTTAATATTATATGTAAACATGCATAAGAATTCGTGAGAGAGTTTTTGAAATGTAGGTGCCTGATATCTAACGTCATACGTTTCCCGAAAACAAAAAGAAATTCCGTCTTAAGGTTTTTTTCCACCTATTTTTTTTCTTTTCGTAGGGGAAACCAGGGCATAATGGTCATATAGGATTTTTGTTTATAAAAAACGCAAAATATTCTATGAATTATTAAAAAAAAAAAACTAACCTTTATTGTAAGAAAATTAAAGGTTATTGTAATTTTAAAATAAATAATTAAATCTTTTATTTCAGTTTAAAAATATGGTTTAGTTTGCGGATCTACAATTTGTGGAAAAACGGGGATAAGTGAGTCATCATTGTCATCGTCTCCAGCCACAAGATCTGAAAGATACTTTTTGTTTAGTAGATTGTAGATAACCAAAAGTGGGAGGTCATGATTTTGTGCTGCTTCTTTTTATATACATTTGCTGAGTATTTCGTGGAATTTCGATTCCGAACAGTATCCTTGCGACCCGTTTTAAGAAAAGGTATAGTCGCATATTATCGGCACTCCATGCTTGGCCATTAATCTTCCTCCGATAATTACGTACCCATGTCCACTGTGGTGGGTTATTTTGCTACGTAAACCATTTGAAAAACAAAATTAATTATTACAATTATAAAAATCCTACTGGAAAAACTGGATTGGGGACTTTAAAAAACAGCGAAACACTAATATTAGCTCAATACCTAGTGAATATCGTCTACCAAGTTTTAGGAAGCACACTTCATTTTACTTCTACCTATTGTTTTTTAATCAAGAAAATATTTCATATACAAAAATTTGATAGCATTTAATTACTAATTTGGAGCATGCGAAAATTCGTAAAAGACCCTTTTATAAATTATAAAATCAGTATACATTATATATATACGAAATGCCAGCCTGGGTCGAAATAAAGGGTCTAACACTACTATTGGAATTTGAGTATTTTTAGCGTTTACGAGAAAATTTTATTGATTCTAAAAAATAAATGACTGCACACTAAGTTTGTGGAAATCTTTTTTATAAATAGGCGAAGGCAAATAGTTAGGAACCACTTTCACTGCCTTAAACACAGCATATATTTGTTAGGAAGATTGGGCAAAGCTGCAATGCTATGTGCAATTTGTTTTCCAATATGTTGTGTAGAAGCCAGGTGATTATAATAGTAGAATTTCTGCCATTGGCGAACTCTATTTTAACAGTTATTTATGGTTCACAAAAAGCATCTCCAAATGGACTTTCTGCATCCACTGGTAGAACCTCTAAATTCAGCGTCACAAATGATCCTTGGCCTTGCTTTTCGAAAGAATGTTAGTCAAATTAAACTATCGTCTCAAATAAGATTAGAAATATTTTTGTTCAATTATCGCAACTTTTTTAATTATCTACTTACAGCGTCCTATCATTCAGTTGCACTATGGGACCACATCAGTCATAAGTCGACTAGATTTGTCTGCACTAAATTCAACCTGAACTCCAAATTATATTGTTCGACAATCTAGATGTTAACTAAGTACTCAGTCATGAAATTCTTGACTAGATTTCTCGGCCACCGCTCCATAAACATCAACTGAAAAACATTCACGTGACAAATGTAGGCCAACAAAATCTGAAGCATCTCAAATCAGCCACCTGCCAGACTTAAGTTTTTGAACGTCCCCAATAAGAATAAACATGTTCGGACGGAAATAGCTAAGTGCGAACAAATCGCAATAAACTTGAATAATGTCAACTATTTCTCTATTTTTGAAATAGTCTAAATATAATTAATCATTACCTTAAGAATAAAGTGGGCCACTAGCAAAGAATCTGTCAGAAGTTAGTAAGTCATTTAGTTTTTTTTTTGAGCAGGTGGAAGTGTTCTAAAAATAAATTATTAGGACCGTGCGCCGTTGGCGTGTGATTTGTATCCACGGTTGAATGTTAGGTTGATGTCGAAAGGCTTAGTTCGTCGTAAACCAAGCGATACATTTTGTTTTCTTTGAGTCTAGGGAGGTTTTTATTTCTGATGAGTGATCTTATCACTTTTATTTAAAAAGTTTGTTAGGTATTTAGTTTTACACACACATCCACACTGGCCGTGCTAGCTCATGCTTACGAATATGTAATGTAAGCCTGTTCTCGAGGTTAATCATAACTATCCTAATCCTAACTATTATATAGAGGCAAAAATACTAAAAAACTTTGTGCAGTTATAATATTTTCCACATTCATATTCAGGTATTTTAGTAGGTCATTTAATAGGTCCCGCTTACACATTTACTACTAACTTTAAATACGTTTTAAAAATTGTTGCATAAAGTCAATACACTTAGGCAACTTTTAATCACTTAATCTTTTCTTAGTTTAAATCTCTACCTGCTAAAAAATAAATATGTATGCATGTATAACTATTTCTTATTTCTATTTTTTTAATTCGACTACTTTGATTTAATCATAATGACGAGGTTGCTGCTTTGTTCCGTTTCATCATCATTCCGCGGTTTTGCACGCTCTCACACTCCCATTCCAATTCTATTTTTTTTTGTGTCAAGGGAAGACAGAGGCAACATTACCGATGGGCAATATTACGCGCTAAATGCAGCGTTGCCATTTTGAAATCAGCCTTTTAGTCAGATTGGACTGAAAAAAAAACAGTCACAAAAAATAAAATCCAGAAAAAAACAGTCAACGAATGCAAACAGAAGTTCAACTAAAACTTCAGCCAAAATAAATCAACGAATGAAAAAAAAATTTTAAATAAACCTTTTTTAGAACAAAAAAAAAAGACGCAGAATCATTTACTGCATTTACTCTCACGTATTAAAGTGAAGTCTTTTTAAATTAAATTATTAAAAATAATAGTAAATTCATTAAATTAGTTCAACTCATAAATTAACTTTACTAGTAATTTCTTTAAGCGCTTCAATTGTCTCCTCATCATCTTCATCATTTGCATCTGTCGGGTATTGTATTGCTGCTTTTAAAAGTAATATTAGTACCAACTTTTTTGTGACTTCGGACGGCATATCAGAGTTGAAACAGCATTTATAAGTTAGTAAAGGCAAGTACATACTTGTGTCAAAACAAACGTAAACAATTGTTGATTGCATTAGTGGGATATGTTTCCAAGCTCAGAGCAAAAACATGAAATGCAAGCAAATTCTGTTCTTCTTTTAATTTGTTTTTTGTTTGGAATTTCAAAATGTATACTGATTGGAAAGAAATTACAGGAAGCATTTAAAAACAGTCAAACAAAAATAGTATCCAGTTAAAAAATTACACGGCTGGATTGTACAAAATCTTCCACCTATATGCGCATCAATCCAGTCAGATCTGACTGGAAAACAGTCAAAATGGCATAGCTGGCTATATGGCACTCTATTAATCCAAGGCACCGGAATGACTTTTCGAACAAACTCTCTGTTTTCTTGCGAGTTCGGGTTTGGAACTTCGTTTTCCATAAAAAAAATACTCAAAACTGTTGAACAGCTCACATTGCCCATACAAAGTGAACTCATTTAAAACAGAAAATCTCGGGGATTTCTTTTGGCAGCTTTATCATCTTGGTCATCGATAACGCGGGACAGAGTATATCTGTCATCTTGTTCATTCCATTTCCAAACTCCAATTCTTTGTTTGCACTCAATGCATGCATAAATTCAGTGCACGTAAAGAACTCGGTTGGGCAAAGAAGGGAATAAAATTGAGTGGAAGAAGAGAAAATATGATTCAAAAGCTGGCAAAAATAATGAGAATGGAATTTCATTATGAAAATTGAGGTTGATGTTAACAATTGACATAATTTTTCATTTTATTTGGTTTATTACTTTTCGATACACGTGCAGCAAATACAGTGGTAAGAAAAGTTTTTTTTGAAAGGTTTATTTTCGTTTTCTAAAAGATATAGTGCGGCTTTGTTTTCCTCCTTTTTTATCATAAAGAACACATTATGGTAGTTCAAAGAAAACCAGTGTTTGCTTCTTCCTGCAAATAATGAAGCAGTAAACTCTGACCCGTACTAATAATAAAGTCTCGACTTTGAACCGACGGTAGGTCACAATTGCAAAATTTGTATGATATAGCCATTGGGAACTACTTTTAAAATTTGAAACTGTCTATAACGAGGAATTAAAATAAATAAAACAAATTTGTACACTTCAACAATGCGCATTTTCCTTACAATTATTTTTGTAAAATTCATTATTTCGGATAAGATAAACAATAAAAAAAATGTTTTTTTCTATATATATAGTGCCATCAGAAATCGTGGCAACAGTATTATGCTCTGCGGTATATCGCATATAACCGGTACAAAAATGGTCCAAGGAATATTTCTTCTGGCCTGCCAATATTGCATATTCGTTTTCGTGTTTGACAATGTTTCTATTCTCGATAAACGATTTAAGAAATATATCTATGTTAACGTTTGGGAAGAACTTGTCTTAATTTGCAATTCAGGCCTTCACACCACACCTCTTCAAATGCTTAGAAAACGTCCAAGAATATGGGAGAGCAGTGTTTAATGTCTTCTAGAGCGTTTTTCTCGATCCCGTTAGCGCTATCACAGTCTTCTTGAAAGGGTATAGAGTTAGTGTATGGGTATCTAGATGTGGAAATCGCGTTCTCTTTTCTGCGTCACGAATTCGATTACACTTGCCATGCATTATGACAGTATTATCTCGTATGCCATATTTCCTATGTCGGTCGTGAATCGGTCGGTCACACCTTGTGATGTAAATCTTGTCTGCATGGATTTTCTTGACGAACTACGGTAAAACCTGCGATAGATTTATGACATTGGGTATCGCTGCCCGCAGCCAAAAAAGTGTAAATGTATACGTACCGACTGACTGTGTTCTAATTTTATAACCCATTTCCAGGTTTACATATTCAACCACCTTTTTTAAAAGCTTTAAATTTGCAAAGTGCCCTACTTTCATAAGTAGGTAGGTCATAGTCGGTATTCTTGACAAAAGCTCACTTTACTCTCAGCACATCGAATACTTGGGTGTAAAAACGACTACCTGCAACAGCTCCACATACACAGGATACTTCGCTTTTTATCATCAAGCTAAGTAATAAACGGTGATGGGTCATTTTGCTGCTTACATGTGCATGATCATATTCCATTATCTCAGAATGTCCACTGAAACAAAAACCGAAAAGAAAAAGAACCCAATTACCCTCACGTCGCAACGGGGATAAAATGAATATAAAAACCAAACCACTATTTTGCCACCACTACCGTTCGTCGTTCGTATTTTACTTCGTGCTAGTGAAACTGCCATTTTGTTAGCGCTCGTTATGTTGTTTTTGTTTTTGCCGCCATTGTGCAGTTTCAGCCGGCAGATTTCCCCCAAGCCTCCCCTCCTCGTCCGTATATATGTTACCAATACAATACACTTTTATGCAAAAGTTCGTTTATTAGTCCTGGCAACGGGCAAATCGTTTAGTTTTGCCCAACAACGATACTATCGCCGTCGTCGTCGTAGTCGTCCGCATCTCCCTTCGATGTTGCTCCTGAATCCAATTTCCCAGATGGATTGGTTATGAGGGCATGATGGAGTTATTCAAGTGAGTGGAGTTGCAGCAGAAGCACACTATATGGGGTGTACCGTATAACAGAAAAGAAGAGAACGAAAAAAATGAGAAAAACGTTATAAGCGAGGAGGAAAAAAGGACTACGACGTCGTCGAATGACCCCTTTTGAACTGGGTTGGGCGAACATAATAGAATCGATGTTAAATATGTATGTGCACACGTCCGCCACTCGACTGCAATGATGATGAATGTGCAATCTATTGAGAAATCAGGAGGGAGCTTCAGCTTCTTTTCAGAAGAAATCAGGAAATGAGGGTAGATTTTTTTGGAAAGGTATCCCTTTGCACTCATCAGTTAGTTCTGCTGTGTGCGCTCCGCGATATCGAGGAAGAAGGATGAAAGCCAAAAATTTTTAGGGTAGATACTTGCGAACGTGGAAACCTGTTTTCTTCTTATGCTATCGTATCCCCAACTATGATCGTCATGGATGCAAACGGATTCTGTTGGTATCATTTGATCCCTGCAGTGGCAAGTAAGGGAATAATATTGTCTTTTTTCAGTCTTTTTTTTTTGTAAATGTTTTCTGTTAGTGGGCAAAGTTTGTGTATATTGGATGGCGAAGGCAAGAACCACGAAAACCTTGACGTTGGCCAAAAATAATAGAGAAACCGGAAAAGCCTTGTGCGTCTGTAGATACATAGATTACATCCAAAAGATACTAAAAAAGTGTACAGCTGCGAGTATAGTCTTTTGAGTTGTAGTATATACCGTATACAATACATGTGCACTTGCGAGTAAGCAGCATGTATTGGTATATCTTTTGTTTACCCATTTTTGATGAAATTATAGAACGTTTTCTTAGCTTTTTGGTCGTACAGTTGCACAGTGGGTAGAACAGAAACAGAAACAAAAAAATCAAGGAAAAATAGTTCACTGCGGGACTACGAAGAAGAAAGGATAGAAAAAGTGATTAACGTTACTTTGAATCGTTTCGAGCTATATTTTTCCTTCTTGTTGTTATCTGTTTCTCTCCCTTTTTCGAGTTTTTCCTTTGGGTTCTTTTTGCTGCCCTACCAACCGCATCTATTCCTGTGGTTTCATCATTTTGATAGTAGGTAGTGGGCAGGAGCATCGGTTGCACAGATAACAGCCATGTCGACGGAAAAAAAATTTAATTTGCTGATTCCACAGATTTCAATCTGTGCTCTTTGTTGTACGAAGTTTTTGTTCTCTACCTTTTTTTGTGTGTGTGGGACTTTCCCTATATGCTTTCAGATTAGATTGGCATTTGGTTAGTGACCAACATGATGTTACTATTGGAAGGTGTACTTTTTTAGCGGACAGCCGGCCACTGATTTGGAGCTGGGATTCATTTAAATAATGTCCACGTCGTAGCAATTATGTTCGGTGAATCAGAAGACAATTCAATATCTAAAAGAAATGTTCGTATTATGACGCCCGGGCTGTTATGTACCTACCACCTGCTTTAAGAATAGTTGTTCGAAAATATATAAAAAAAAGGTCCCTAGTTTTTTGTGAATTTTTAATTTTTGGGACGATTGAAAGGGATCAACTTTAAAGCCGAGGCCAAACGGCTAATTGAGAAGCTCTTTTATGAAAGTTATACTCTCGGATGTTTGTCAGAACTTCGCGAGAGGTGGTGCAGTGGAAAAAAAACCTAAAGTAAGTAATGTGTTTTTCCGGGGATCGAACCTGGGACCCCTCGCTTAGTAGTACAACACAATAACCTCTAAGCCACTGCGCCTACAAGAATTGATTGATCAGGGAAAAATCACTTTAACGAGAATAATCCAATGCAATTTATATTAAGATCACTTGTTGGGGTTTTTTGAAGAAGGAGTAGCCACCCCATATATAGTCCGGAAATCAAGAAACGGATAGTTTGTCTGACAGTCTGCAGCGTCGGTATATACTCGCACTTTGCACGACCTAGAGTGCCAAATGTGGGATTTTTGTGTACACGACAGACTGTGGTTACGATCCAAGCTGAATTTTTGGAATATGTTTTATTTTTCTAACAATTATCTGAAATGCGGCGGAAATGTCTGCGTTCCTTTGGTTGCCAAAGTCTCAACGGGAAAGTCTTTGCTTGAAATGCGTTGTATATGGCAGCACTCTAAAGTATATTTGTAAGAGCCTCTTCAAGAATCCAGATAGTGGAGGCTTTCAAAACCTTTTAGAAAATTTATTTTGTTGGCTATTTCTTGCTTGAAATAAGAATGTATAAACTCGAGAGTAGCCCTAGACTGTCGTTCTGCTGCAGACTCTTGCCGAAAATTGGAAGGCTGCTGAACATGCCAACCTGTTATAGGTACCGATCGCTACTTACAAACTCATGACAAAGATGGATGCTTTGAAAAGATCAATCCTTAGGAGGGCAAGTTGTGCACGTAAAACATGTCTAACGACGAAGCAGATCTGTCCTAAGCTGAATCTGAAACGTGCTAAGAGTTTTAACTCTCGACATCACTACACAATGTTTGGCAACCGAGCAACTAGACTTGTCGTGTTTTTAAAAGAAGTCTTTAGAAGCTGTAAGTACAATAAAAAGGAGACGACTGTTTTCCAATTTCGCTCTACTTGCCCGTTTGTCGCCAGACAACGATAACTCTATATGGAATCCTTTTAAAGGTTTCTTCAATTTAGCGGCCATGTTGTTTTGGTGTCACTGTCACTGTTGCCAAATCAACATGGCAAGTAACACGATTGAGCAACACGTCCAAATGACAACACTTTATTTTAAAAATGAGTGTTCATCAGTGCAAATTTTGTGCGTGTTGCGCCCATTTTACAAGAGACGCCCTTCAATGTCGACTCTCCAACGTTTGGTGGTCAAAGACAACCATTTCGGTAAACAATTAGCCAACACCTATACATCAAAGGAACGCCAAATCGCCGAGAAAATTTCCGCGGCCCGTGAAAGTGTACAGGAGAACCCGAGGCAGTCTATTCCTCCCCGTGCACAAGCAGTCGGCCTTTCGCAAACGATCCGTGACGTTTTTATATTCTATATCGGGCTAAAATTCCCCTTTCAAATAAATAAATAATTTCGTAATACCTCACACAAAGCTCCTTTCATTCCAATTAAGCATTGACCCGTCCTTATTTAAAGGCCCTTTACTACAACGCTTTAAAAGGTCTTACACTTCACTGGAACTGAAGCTGGTTCAATGATTAGAAATACAAAATTTCCTAGATTCATAGATATAGATATTTGATAATAATTGATACATATTAACAAAATGAATGAATCGGTATTATGGTTAGCAACCTATCAAAGTTTTTGATGAATTGTGAATTGTATTAGATTTAAGATCTATTGTGAATAGTTTTATCGATAAACTTGGTATTACGGTTGTCAAAAAAATTGATATTCATCAAATTTTCTATCAACCACAAATTTCTTGTTGATACGCATCAAATATTCGGGCGGTTAAAGATTTCTATTAACATCAAACCATAAAATGTATTTCATTGTTTTTATTGTTAAAAAAAACAGAGAGTTTTTTTTTGAGCCATAAAACAAAAACCAAATACAAATTAGAAACGTCAAATTTCAAAACAGAACTCATTTTCAATGATATTTTGATTAGCGTTCACAATGGGGTAAAAATTATCAATTGA
The DNA here is from genome assembly GCA_951230905.1 of Cheilosia variabilis. Lineage (NCBI taxonomy): Eukaryota > Metazoa > Arthropoda > Insecta > Diptera > Syrphidae > Cheilosia > Cheilosia variabilis. The sequence goes on from OX579679.1 coordinate 43,533,243, forward strand.
TACGCATAATACCAAATTGCCGATGAATTGATAGATGTTATCAATTATCAAATAATTGATATTTAATAGCCATAATAGGGCTTTATGTGTGTCGATTTTTTGGCCGAGCATATTCCTCTCTAACCTTTTAAAAATGTGTATACAAATTAAATATATTAATTTTAAATCAATAAAATCAAATACATACTACTGGACTTATAGCAGCAAAAGCAAAGAAACACTTAACTTTAATACCTAACGGTATGTAGCAAGTAAGTTTTAAACGACTGAGTAGTGCTGCTGATAATATAGGTTTTTCTAAACGAGCGTTTAAGGTTACCGAACTTCGGTCTGCAGTGTTCATACCCGACTCGGTGTTTCCGATACCAACCGCATTATTATTAAATCTATTTTCAGTGCTTTGGTAACTCGATTTGTCAAGGATACTTAAATATTTCCTACCTTACCACTTATGTTGGCTACAATCTTAAGCCACTGCATGATAAAAGTATATAATTTAGGGAACTCTTGTCTCAAACTAAAAACTGCAAGCTGACAATCTTCCTTAATCACAACAATAGACATACCACTGAGCTGAACAAAATGTCAAGGACATAAAAGAAATATTAGGGCGAGTCAAATTTAATACACTCGTCCCTTATGCGTATCTTCTTTAAGAACACATGCTTGCAATAAATCGTCAAAGATTCCATTCTGTTTCTGTGCCACATGTCTGCTGAAGATATGCCCGGGGAGATTATCCTTTGTTCAATATCAGCTTAACTGCTTTATTCATTGATGTGTGCGGTTGACTCCCCGATGATGATGATGACGATAACCAATCCTCTGCTCCTCACATTAATGGCAGGTCATTTGCTTTATGCGAATCATGATATCCCTAAAATATATTTTCGTCTCTCGTATATATATTTTCATTATCATTCTCTTTTTAATGCTAGACAATTACTCAGTTGATAAATGAAATGTCAAATACATTCTCTGTGGCGCAGTGATGCTCGCATTGTATCTATTCCATAATTGATTCGGTGGTCGCCACAGTATCAATTAGGTTGTCCCTTTTCACAATCTCACTTCATCGGCACAAAAAACCGACAGACACAATGAAAGATGCAAGCCCTCAGCAAATGATTTCGGTGTCCCAATTAATGTATATGATTTATACGAAATAAACTGATGAGACGGTCGGAGGTCTATATCCATTACATGTAACAACAATGGCATAAAAGTATGCGTAAAATGTATATATACATTTTTGCCGCAGAAGCACTCAATTCACATTAAATTCCTTTCAATAAAACCACAATTCGATTCGGCTTGGGGAATCGGGCGGATTTTCTCCCCAATCGAGGAAGACGGTCATGGAAACCCTTAGCTAAGTGGTATGTTAAAAAGCTGCGTTCGTTTCGTACACACAATCGAGGGGTGGGGAACTCATGTCAAACTAGCAGATACTCGTATTTCGTATACTCGAGCAGAGTATATCTATAGATATAAATGGTCGGTTACTTAAGAGTCAAGAGCATTCAATTCTCGGTCTCTTCAGGGGGTTAAGGTGGTGTCTGAGATGCTGACTAGATTACTATAGGGTGCTGTGATGTAGATTTAAATGTGGGTTGGCAGCAATTTCGACTTCAGCCAGAATAGCTGTCAGTAGCTCGCGAGTTTGCCGCGATGATAAAAATATGTACGTGTATATATTTTTTTTTGTAGATGTTAGCGTTAATGCTGCCGTAATTTGAGTTGGATGGGGTGGGTGGTGGTTGGTCTTTAAGTACATCATCACTAGTAACGGATAAAATGACTCGTGTAATTTGCTGTGGAAGATAGTCAAAGGATAACCTCTAATGGCATAACTTACATTATCCGCTGTATTTTATCTTATCATAACAGGAAGCATGGTACAAAGATGGAGTGTTGTTGACAAAAATATAGGAAAAAGTACATGAATCAATATTGTAAAAGTTCTGTATGCGGGTTTTTTTCTTTGGCTTGCTTGTTTTTTCCCTCCCACAGAGGAAATTACTTCTTTATGTGTTTTCAGGGTCTTTGCTGGCGGAAAATTGATTGCCCTGTATAAGTCGTGTGACAACTACTTACTATGAAGCGAATGATATATTCGCAGATATGTGGGAGTCTTAGAAGTGCTTGCAAAAAGAGTGCTACAAAGTTTATTTTATTAACCCAACCCCCGGAGGAACTGTCATGAAAGAGCTTCTCAAATGGCCGTTTGTACTCGGCATAAAATTGTAGATCCCTTTCATTCGGCAGAAAAATGAAAAACTAGGCCTACGGACCTGTTGCGCCAACTTTGTTTTTTTATAGCTGACCCCGTGACCAAACAGACATTGCCATGTCCAAATTTCAGAATAAATGTGTAGTGAGTTCGTGGAAAAGTATTGGAAATTTCTAAACAAAGTAAAAATGAGAACGAAACGTAAACCAAATGATTTGTTTTCCTCTATTTAATTTTGAATCACAGCACGCAATGAATTTCAGTCAGTGATGCCATTCTGACCGTATTCAGGTCATATCTAGCTGAAATCTCTTTACTCTGACCCGAAGGAGTTATGAAATGAAAAAATTATTTAACTGAAAAAATGTAGCTGACTAGATAAATTATGTTGTTTTAGTTGGTGACATCATCAGTCCTTTCAACAATAATTAAACCAAAGCCCAAAATTTAACTAAAAGCCTTGGGCTTAGTCAAAAAGAATATTCAACAACTTCGACTTAACTTAATTCAAATGCGCTTTATTAGACTGCGATGCATATTTATCAAATCGTTTTGTCGTATCCTCTTAAAAATATTAATATAAGCTATACTTTCCATATACTTAACCGTTAGTTTCATAACTGTTTCACTATACTTTACTTTTTCCAATATTACAAAAAAAAAAAAATAAAAAAAGAAAACTAATTTAAACTAATTAAACCTTTTTGCAGACATAATGCTCAATAGCAAAGACAAAGCTACCCTCAAGTAGAAATTTGTACGTTAGGTTCTAATTATTTTACCTTACTTTTCCAATCAAGTTTCCGTTGTATTAACTCTTTCATCAGAGATTGTTTGGAAGTTGTGTGTCTCTCAGAAAAGGTAATATTGATTTTAATTTCACAAGGGTCAACTACATTTTATATAGGGCCAGCTAATAAGTTTTATTGAAAAGAGCAAAACGAACTTTTTACTTGTTGGTATTTTGCGAGAACATGATGATATTAATTAAGTGAAGGTATCGCTTTGCAATATAACGCAACAGACAGAAGCTTATAAACGAAATTCTTCAATTCCATTGTTAAATTATAAATGCATTGTAATAGGATTGGTGCCTTCCCTTTGCGGATGTTTGATTTTAATATTAAAGTGTTAAGCTGTATCCTCGTTTTATTAGTTTTTTTTTTATCAAATTTGATTTGTCCATCCTAAATTAACTTATGAAGAGGATAGTGGAACATTATTGACTGAACGAGCTGAGAGCTCTATGCCATATGCCCTTTTGTAAATTGTCGGTTGAACATTATTCGATTGAAGTATACACGGAAATATTTGTTGATACTACCTCAATAATTTAATAATTGTTTTTGCTTTTCCATAGTGAAAACATTTTAAAAAGGAAAGATCTACAGCTTATACATATACATTCTCGAAATAATTGCCTAATCGTTGGAATAGAAATCTCAAATAATCAGACACTCGAAAACTTCATCGAAAACCGAAATTTTCCCATACTACATATTTCAGTTTTCAAAACTAGTTGTTTAAGTCGTTTTTCACGAAAACAAATTACACAGTTTTCGGTGTGGTGTGAATAGGGTATTAGACTGGAATAAATCGCACCCACATATGGCAAGTACTACTTTTCAATAAATAAATTTGTTAAGAAATCCTAGAAAATGCAGTAAAAGATTTACCGTATCATGTTTTGTTTGTACCAAAAATACCTTATCGTGAGGGGACTGAAGATTCAATCATCAAACTCAGTGTTTTATTAGTTTCTATTTCTGTTTACTCAGAAAATGTTTTCATATTTTCAGTCCCAGATTAAGAATTATTACCTATACGTTTATATTTTTACAAAAACTGAAACGCTTCACTTTTCCGCTAAAGCCCTGTACGCTAATGGTACGGTGTGTTAATGTAAATGGAACTACTTTTTCGCGTGCCAATAACCAAAATGAATATTATGTTTGGAAAATCACATTACGTGATTCATGACAGAACGCGCTTTGACCATAGTTTGCTAAATTGATTTCAAATTTCAAATTAACAGGCATCCTGATGCGTATGTATTTAGTACGTAGTTGCGACCAATAATTTAACCACACTGGGAAATGGGTAGAAAATTGTGTAGGTTTTATTCACCGCGTATTCACTGAGGCTATTGATTAAAAACTGATCGAATTTCACCGCAGAAACTAATAAAATACCGTTTGAATTGTTTCTCAGCTGTATGTCATGTTAAGGGGACTCGGTTTAGAAACTGAAATGCATAACGATTGTGTTACATTTTTGTGGCAATATACCACACCCGACCTTAATTACAATCGTTAGTTATAGGTATGTAATTAATTCGGCTTGTGGGAAATAGGGGAAACATTTGAAAGTGGTGAAAACAATTTATATGAGCTGTTATGGTATTGCGGGCACCGATTCCGTCTGCCCCACTTTAGCTAGCTAGCTATTTCTTTTCTCTCTGGCTTATCTAAACATTGTTCTTATTGTTAGTTCTTTTCTCTCGAAATATGATAATATTTTTTGTTCAATAAGCTAATAACCTAGGAATGCAAATGTTAGTGTGAGTAAATGAAAAGCAAAAGATGCACTTAAAGCTGATTTAATGTTTTCGTTAAACGGACAAAGCCATATTTTCTCTGGGTCGCGTCAATATAGATGATGTTGGGTTACTCTGCGACTAAAGGCGGCTATATTCCTTTAAAACGTACAATTGTCAATATTATATTGGTAAGCGAGGAGAAACACTGATTCTCGCTTATCTGGTTTTTCTCTGTCAATTTCTGTTGAGGAATCATAGTCGAATCACCCCACTAATTCATTATCAGACTCTTTATAAGTGATTGTTATTTGAATAATTTTGCATCTTGCCAGTCAGTGCTTTGTGTCTAGCCCACACTTTGGAAAACATATTCTTTTTTCGCCTGTTAGGAAATTAACCTTGTATTTCGATTTACCAATTAACCACGAGCCTAAAACTTGCGTCAAAGGAGTGATGAGCACAAAACCATGAATTTGTGATTCGAACGGAGGAGAAGACCAGCTTCAGTGCCAGATTTCACACCTCCGTACTTCTTTTTGTAGGGTTATTTGAAAAGTGTACGCCAGCAAGCCTCAGACCATTGACAAGCTCAAGGCAATCATTCGTTTGTATTCAAAACGATGTTGTATTAAAAAACTAGTTGAAATAAATTGTGGTATTTTGTAAATAAAAATACCTCATACAGTAGAAGTCGGTTATAACGACGGTGAAGGGACCGAGGAAATAAGGTCGCTATAACCGGCGGTCGCTATATCCGACTGCCTTCCACAAATATTCAGGAAAAAATTAAAAAAACATTTACGAACGAAAGGAACTCATTTTTTTTTAAATTAAATTAATTCACATTAATTTTTATTTTATTTAAGAGTTTCGGAAAAAAATATTTTTGTTTGTTTTTTATACGTAGAGTTAAAATCTGCTTTTAAAGAAGAAAGACTTTGTATTGTATTCTCATTAGACTCATTAAAAGCGACAAAAGTCCGCAACAATTGAATAGCTTTTATTGCTTCCAAGGCTTTAGGAGCTGTGGAGTTTTCTTCGATAATGTAGACCGATCGTCGGCGACCCAACAAACTGTTAGTCTGTTCCTTTGTAAAATTACAAGAATAAACAAGAAATATTCAGATACACGTGCGGGTTATTTCTTTCATTTTCTCTCATTCCGTCGTTATAACCGACGACAATGATTGATATTTTTCCGAAAATCGTTCGTTATATCCGACGTGTCGTTATATACGACGACGTTATATCCGAAGGTAGAATAGCTTAAAATATAATGAAACTAACCAAATGAAAGGAAAATGGACGTTATAAGCGACTGGTCGTTATAAGCGAGGTCGTTATAAGCGACTTCCACTGTATATGAAAATCGATTGTTTTTTTAAGGTTATGCACAATTCACATACCGACATAAAAGATGGCGCAACAGAACATCAGAGAAAATGCCGACGATTTTTTCAGAGAGGCTTTTCAATCCGCATCCCAACTTGCTGTGGACTTATTTCAAGTTGAATTAAGAGCTCCAAGAACTTCATTGAAGCCTATTTTAGAGTGTCTATACTGATTCCTTGCAAAGATTCGTTAATACAAAATCATACGGACGGATTCATGGTCAACGAAGACGTTCTACCATCGTTTCAAGCTCTTCGCCCAGGTTTTGCTGCAGTTGAGCGAGTGAACGAAATGGAAAAGCTAACATGTTACTTTATAATGCAATTTCGTTGTCAGCTGTGAAAGCTGAGTACATTTTTTTTTTTTTTAATTTCTGACTCGCCAACGCGATAAAGGGGCACTTCGACCTGAGTAGATCTATTGTGCCATAGGATCAGAAGAGGTTTGTTTAGGCTATTCGAGTTTCTACTTTCCTAATGTAGCTGATGATGATTTCAGCAGAGGATGTCTTTACTTCGTCTGGGCTTATAATTTCCCTGAGAAAGAAGTTCCTTCTAATACAACAAAGGGCTGGGCATTCACATAAAATATGCTCAGTTGTTTCGTCTTCTTCAAGACATAGGCGACACTCCGAAGAGTCGGCTACATGTGTTTTATTTAGGTGATTTCGCAAACCATGGTACCCTGTTAGGTAGCCAACTAGATTTTTGACATCATACCTACGTAGATTTAGAATCTTTTTGACATTATTTCTGAAAGGTTTGATTACTTTTTTGGGCTGTCTTAGGCCTGGGATGCTTTCCCAATGTGAAATGCACTTGTTGTGTTCCCAGCTTTATATGGCGAGGTTCGCCGCTGATTTAGAGATTGCACAGTAAAGTTCAGGTCCCGTAAAAGGTGTTTCCGAACCTCTTCCGGCCAGTTCGTCGGCTTTTTAAATTCCTTCAATTCCTTCGTGGCCAGGAACCAAGGGCATTTATAGCTGCTTGACCATCCGTGAATATATGGATGTTTGCGCCTTTTATACCTGATTTGTAAATGGCATGTAGCTCTGCTTGAAATACACTTGGGCTTTTTCCCATTGGGATTGAAATATTTTGGTTTGGTCCGAATATGCCGGCTCCGACCCCTGAGTCCATTTTGGAACCATCCGTATCTCCGTGGAGAATCTTCTGTTAAAACAAAGTGTTACATAGAGTACATTCTTTGGTGCGAGTAGTTGAGTGATCCTTCTACCGAAGTTTTGAGATTGCTGGATATGTGTGACAAGACTTGAGAGGTATAAACTTCTTTCTTACGGTTTTGGCCACGCTTCCAGTGACCACAGCTAGTGTTCAAAGAACCTTTTCAAATCTGAAAATGATTAAAACTGTGTCCCGATTATGGGGATTGCAAGATTAAGCTCACTTGCTATGATATCTGTTCATTCAGATATTAATGTGAATCCAGGGTAATTTAAGTATATGTTCGTTTAAGTACATATGTTTTAAAAATTAAATACCTATATTTTTTTGCTTAATCCCCCCGGAACCAAAATCCTGGCTACGGCACTGGGAATAGCCATAGGCGAGTCCGACACGACGAAAAGCAATGAAAATCTTATAATGCTTTTACTCGACGTATTGCATAGTCCTAGTTTTTTTTTAATTTTATTTCTGTTCTATCCAACAAACAAAATTCAGTTTTTCCATAAACTAAATTCAGACTTATTTGGTTTTACACTTTTTGTTTCTGAGCTAAAACTATCGGGTGGGGCTGTGTCGGGGTACACGGCCGTTGTTTTTAACGTGAAACGTCTACGTCAGCAAGTCGTATTTAGTGCTAAAGTTTGAAATGAAAAAAATGAAATGTGAATAGCGCATGGCTACTACCCCGCCGCCCTCCTCCACCCCGAACCAAACTCAAGGTCATAACAGCGAGCTGATATTGCTAAAGAATGACGCCGGATTTATATTTCTAAGATTCGATTTTTTGGCATTCGGCTGATAGAATTTCCTAGTCCAACATTGAAGCTGCAAATTAGGCTGGGCGCTATCATAGGCTTCCCATGGCTAAAACATATTTCCAGAGGGCTAGTTTTAGTATACTCGTACATCAGTACATTAAAATGTGTAGAACCTATTAGCATTCGATATAAAAAACCTCATTATAGAAGAACTGAAAATGTAATATTTTTATTTTATGTGAAAGCTTCGCAATGAGATCCAAAGAAAAGAAAAATTACTTGCAATATTGGGATTGGGAAATTTCAGTTATCTTCTAAAGTTAAAGCACACTGCTATGGCTATCTCGAACAGAATACATCGTTAGAGCGTCACTAGCATTTCATTTTATACGTATACATTTTCGTTTTTGTTTGTATTTCTTCTATCAGCTATCATAACTAGTTATGTGTAATTATAGATGTATGCACGACACATTATCGCATGCCACTCTACGAAAAGAGCAAAATTTAATTTAATTAAAAAACGAATATTAAAAGCGCTTGATTTATGACCTTTATATTTGTACATGCAATTAATAAATTACGTCAATTACGCCAGTGATGGCCATTTATGATCTACCATGGACATGTACACTACTGGCAGACAGCAAGTAATTTAGGATAGAAACTTTCATACTGCCTTTGCCCATTTAAATGTAAATATCAAATCAAAATGATGAATTTCTGGGGCTTGGTTGATTAAAATTAATGTGCAATTTAAAAATCATCCAAAGGGTCAACATAATGAATTGCTTCGGAGATTATATCATGATATTGTCTTAGGCTGAGCTGAAGTCCTCGCCAACATTTAAATGAAGTTGTTTCTTCTGGGTCGTAGTCTTTTCCCATAAATTAATGCATTTTTAATGTATTCGTTTTGGTTTGCTCTCGAATTACTTGGTATTGATATGTACAACAAATAGATCATCAATTATATAATTTAAATGTGTTTTGTCTCTGTAATGCATTTCAATCGTTTTTGAGTTGTATAGACAGATTTTAAATATTTATTAGAGAACAGCAATGGAATAGCAAAGTTGTCCTCATCTTAAAAAGTTCCTCGAACAAAAAGTTCTGCAGCAAACATCATTCGAAGTTGTGATGAGAAATAACTAATGTATGAGTTGGACATTGGGAGAAGTGCCATGCCGAAGAATTAATTAAAAGTCGCAGAAGATTATATTCTCAAATGTAAATATCTTATTCGGAGTAGGTACATAAATGAACATTCCAGCTTTGTCGTCATTTACGTATTTGAACAATTCTGCTGTTGTATTTTGCCAGGAGATAATAGGTTTTAAACGATATAAGTGCTGGTACTTTCGATTTTGTTGCCAATCGATATTTTGTTTTGTTAAAATTTGTAAACAGGAAAATATTGTTGTGGTGTAAAAATATTTTATAGTTTTCAAAAACATTTATTTCATTATAAAAAGGATTTTTAGATTTACAAGTTCGGGCTCTATAAAAAATTATGGAGGTTGTTCCATTTAGGGGCCAATTGACTCCTTTTTGAGCTTCATTTCCGTGTGACTTTTTTAAAAATAAAAGTAAAATTTAGTTCTTTATTAAACGAAAAAGAATGCAACAAAAAATTTAAAAAAACAATTGTTTTTCTTATAAATAAATGTTTTTGCCGTTATTTTTTTTTGCTATAGAAGTATTCGTAGGTGCAGTGGCTAGTATGTTGCACTTCTAAGCTAGGGTCCCAGGACCAGGTTGTAATAAATGTCAGATTTTCACATGAAATTAATGTCCTGGAAAATGAATTGTGTGCAAATAGAGATTGGGGAATTGTATATCAATTATTCTACTACTTTTACCCAGTTTTTGCCATCATTTGGCAGCAGCAGCTGTACTGCAAAACGAAAAGGAGACCGAAATGTTTCGTTCATGATTACGTTGTCAATTTTGTAAAGGATCATTCGTTCCACAACAGCAGCGCATTAGGCGTTACTTAAGAGATTGAACACTCTACTACAGAATGCCAGATCAAATATATTGAAATAAGAAACCCTAAGCGGTAAACAAATGATGAGAGTGTAGTCGAATCGATGCGAAAAACTATACTATGGAAGACAAAAAGGGGTTCCCTATTCCCACCACCTTCTCCTCTACCTAATAAAATAATAACTTTAAATCAGATTTTACCTCACCGATAAATGTGTAACTTGACATAGGTACTTAAAAAAGGCTTCCCGAGGAATGTGTATTCACTTGTGCATGCAAATTGGCTTACCTTTGTAGAATATGTTTTAAGCCCACATTTCATTAAAGAAAACTTCGGATAGGGTTGGCTGTAAAATCAGTTGACGGATTGCGCCGACATTTAGCAGTTCAACTCATAATAATATTTTTAAAATAATCGGTGTTCTGTTTGCCGTAACGTATAGGGTACATTGCAATTTACGTGGACTTTGCGATGCCAAATTTTTGGCGTCAACCACCAAGTCCAATTATCCGCCGAAACCGGTATAATTCCAAAATATCCAGTCACTTTGTGATGAAGCAATATGGAGAGATCTTGTAAATACACTGGCGATCACTAGGATGAGGCCATACATTTTGCAATCGATTTTCACTCTTTATACCCGTTGAGCATTTTTTACCCGGAAAGTTTTACTACGTGGTACATATTCTCCCAACAGTTAGTCATAAGATTAAAGGGTAAATAAAAAACTACGGCTGGAATTTTCCAAGATCAAATAATGAAAAGATGCGCCACTAGGATGAGGCCACATGCAATACCCTTAATTATATGACTTACTCTTGGGAAAATATGTACCTGTTCACAGGTAGTAAACGTTTCGGGGTAACAAATTTTCAACGGGTATAAATAGTGAAAATCGATTGCAAAATGTATGGCCTCTTCCTAGTGATCGCCAGTGTATATGCCAAAATAAATTCGTCGAACAAAAGAGTCGTTGAAGAGCCAAAGTTTTGGATCTGGCGACTTTCGCAATAAGTTACCCAAAATTGTACTATAAGATGAAGTATGTCTGGACTGCAATACTGGATGATCCGTACCCACAGTAATTGAAAATTAGAAAAAAAAAAAACCGTTGACATTATCTGGCGTAACGTCGAACTTTACCTAACTAATAAAAATTCAAACAGGAGCTACATAAAAAATCCCCCTTCAATTCATCTTTCTCCATAAAATATTAATACATGTGCGAATATGAATATACCTACGTAAGGGTCCTACCGACAGCCTTGTACCTACAATTTCTTTCTATTACAACACACAAAAACCTTAAAGCTTGTGGCAAACAGAATTAATTATTTAACCATTATAGTTCCAAGGGAGAAAAAAACCAGTCCGGCTATCCAATTTCTTCTTATCTCAACCATAAGAAATGACTACAAGTATACCCAAGCAAAAAAGCACAAACTCTTCATGCCAACTCTTCTTATAGCACAACGAAGGAAACCCAAAGGGAGTTTTTAAAGGGCTTTGTGCTTTTGTTCTCCCCACATTCCTATGCACAGAGCGGACCACCCGCTTCCCATATATGTGTATGTATATCTTCCAATGTTTGTGTTGGATTAATATTCCGCAGAACGAAAACAAAGAAGTTTGCAAAGTTCCCAAAATATTATATATTAAAGAAATTGAATTTCACCCTTCGACCCGAGAAGTTGCGCCCGCTTTGAATTGTAAATCATATGAAAATACACACATACAAATGCATTCCCTCTCAGTGTATATCCATATGAATGAATAGGTAAATGCGCGCGTGCTAATTCAACCCAGAAAATAACCAATTCGATGCCATGGATGCCAGAGCGCAAGAGTTTCGCACAGAAAAAAATCAATACCTTTCAGACACAAGTTTAAAGCCCTGTGCTATTATATTAGCTTTAATATATTACCTACTTTTCCAATTTGCCTACCCAAAGTCCTTGGACAATTCCTTGTGAAATATGGTATTTTCTTTTTCTCTTTTGCGGTATTTTGATGAAATCAGGAAAACTCCATTACCCGACTTCACACAAATTCAATTCGGTGATATTTTCTGACGTAACCTTCGCACGAACGGAAAAAAACGGAAATACAAATGATAACCGTCATAAAAGTGATAGCGGAGGGAGTCGGAAGAATAACTGTCAACAGAGGTGAAGAAAAACGCTTTGATTATTTTAGATATGCGAGAGGAATAAATTTTTCGTCGTCGCCGGCGATGGTAGTCAACATTAGTTTTATGCCTGCCACACCAGCGCCCTACCGCACAACGTATAGTATTTACTTCAATGTATCTGGGTCTAGTTATCTTGGCGAATGCAAATGAAAGTTTAAAAAAAAAAATCCAAACGACTTTGTAGGGAACTTGAAGCCCATAGTAAATGTGGAGAACGTTTTAGATGTTTTTTTTTGTTGTCCCCGATGGTAGGCTTATCTCTTTTTAAACATTCACAACCGACCGCTCTTTCATTTCCGTTTTGCATTTTTTGTTTCTTCTTTAAATACTCCACCTATGGGATATGAATACTATACGACATGGGTGAATTCGGCCATAATGGAAAAGTCTGCCAGAATTGATCAAACTTATAGTCAGAAAGAAGGTGTGGGGGAGGGAAAAACAACCGAAAAAACTTAGTGACGGAAGAAAGAATCAAACTGAGTTCTTTTTTTCGACTGACGAAAATGGGTGCGGTGCGATGCACAGTGGGGTAAAACTCGATATTATAATTTGAGAGAAGGGAATACCACGGAATATATTATGCATGTGCATTGATTTGTATATGTATAGGTATTCCGACCCAGATTTTAACTTTCGCGCATATGGAAAACGGATTAAGGCAGCAAGGCTCGACCAGAGACCTGTAGCCGAACTTTTGAGGTGTTGAGGATATGGATAAACCACTTCTGGAGAATGCTAAACGACGAAAGCAACTGCGTATAGAAATATCTAAACTCAAGTTTAACAAGGTGCTTGGTGGAGAGCATACTAGAACTCATCCCCAAGACCGGGCCGGAAGAAAATATGATAGCGGTTTATCGCTTGCCCATCAGTCTCTTTTGCATTCCAAACAAGATTCTGCTACCGTACTGTGTGAATGCTTAAATCTAGTTTATATTATAACCCTTAGCCTGTAGGGTTTAGTTGTAAGCCAATCAAATACTGGTGTTTGGGCATTTGTCTGGGTCCAGGAGTTGTTAAGGGTACCTCTCTTTTGCGATTGTCTTGGAATATTTATTGATAGTCTTTTTCGAAGCACTGCGTCTTATGAACTTGAAAGTACACTTGAGAAAATTATGCGAAACTAACAAGCAACGTTTTATACAAGTCTGGGCATTAACTTGCATATACGATCATTGACCTCATAAGTAAAATTCAACAATCATAGAAGCAAATATATCAGAAGCATAGACATTGATTAATGAAGATATCCTTTGTCGGTTTGACTCAAAATTGCTCGAGTAATTTTCGGCGTAAAATCGAACTGTATGAGCTGTACAGAATTTCTCGACTTGTTCAGAAATGTGTGCATCAGTCGAATATAGATAGGTCAAGTAGAACAAGTGGATACCAATGCTCCAGGCAAACGAGACTTCGATTCCAACCCGGAGAGGCAACGCAGTAGGAACCACTTCGTCTAAGGTGGCGCGCACAAGTGGAAGCTTAAGCCGTACCTACTTAAAATAACTTTCTAGTGAACATTATGACTTATAGCTCAGTTTTCAGGGTCATTGTAAATGCTTAAACGACAATAGACGTCATTTGTTTTTATTTCCTTTTTGTTATTGTCTCTGCATATGTAACAGTTCTCACATCAATGCTCGGAGGGCGCCACATTAGGCGTTTTTCTTTTTTAGTTCAGAGCACAACCTGAACTGTTATACAAAAAGTTCGTGTTTCTTTTTTAGCTCAGATAGATCAGAGCTCAGAATTTGTGTTTTTGTTTTTTCGTTCAGAGCACGATCAGAGCGCGCTCTATGAGCTCAGAATAAATTGACTGAGCAGGCTGAGTGAAAAGCTGATTACACATTTCCAGTCACATTTAACAGAAAAAAAAACAGGATAAGCAAAAAAGTTGAAATGCGGACGAACCTTGTTGTTCTGGAATCGAATATTAACCAATTTAATAAATAACAATTAATAAATATTCAATTTTTACATATATTTACAACAAATGACAGCTATGTGCTCATGTGTGTTTCATAAAACCTCGGAACAATCTGAACACGCTCGTTTCAGAGCGCGCTCATAATGCTCGAGCTCTGCTCAGAGCTCAGAGCTCTTTCTGTATCTTATTTAATAAATAGGAACGAAGAAAAAGACCAGAGAAACTGTTCTGCATTGGGATTGGATATTCATTTATATTCTATTTAATTTTACTACATACATATATATATGTGTAAATTGTTCAAAATTTGTCGCTTTTAAATCTGTGTACCCCATGTGCTGCCGCCTCTTTTAAAGGGGTGATGTTCAAGTTTATGTATTGAACTTAATTGTATTTTACCAAATTGGTTTAAGGCATTAACAGCAGGTGATTGACAAAGCACCGGAAATTTTTTGTGCTGTGCTCTTTTGAATGTTTCTTCCATTAGTTTTTTTATATATATATATCTATATTATGTTTCTAAATTGGTATTTGCACAAGAGGGCGGTCCATATATGTAACGGAAATATGTGTGTATCGTGTGATACATATATTTATATATACTACTAGCAGACCTGGCGGTCTTTGTCCCGCCGAAAAATAATTTTTTGATTAAAATAATTTCGAGCTTCGAACTTTTGCGATCGATAACAGATGACGGCTACCGAATTTTAATTACTGATTGAATGACAAAAAATACAAAAAACATTGTACTGAAACATGAAAAACATTTAAACTACACGGTTACTAACCTGATTGGATTGATCATACTGAATGGAAAGTGGTATCCATGCTCTCCATGGAAGAACATGAGCGACTTTTGCAATGCGACCTATGAGCGATGACGATTAGCCATCATTTAGGTCTCAGAATTACCAACGACACAAATCATGGAACTTTTTTTCACTCGACGATTTTCGTTGGCTTTGGATTGGCTGCTGTCTCAATCGTTCTCGTCCCTCCTGAGTTCGTCCTGCACGAATTCGCGAGGCATGTGCTCCTACAGCTGCTCCTGAAGTTATTCTTTAAATTTAAAGTTATTTCATACTCCATGAGACACAATTTGTGCATAAACGCAATCAAGAATTTTTTTTCAATTACCTCAGCATTACTTGGCAATACCACTGATTCCTAAAATTGCAACCATTACGTAGCAGGAGGAAGTTACCAGCATAGACAAATCGTACTGAGACCCCCAATCATCTTGCCGCTGGCCCTCTCATTTTTTTTTTTTTTTTTTCCAAATTCCGACATTTTGTTTTCCTCTCGGTTAATGTCTATTAGAATCCGTGTGACATGCAAAAACATACAAAATATAAAAAAAAATGCTTCCAACCGTGGGGAAATGTGATAGAGTGCGGTAATACAACATTTTTACATTACTGAATTCCATTGGTTAAATATTATAAATTGTTAAAAAGCGTATTTGATATGTTGGGTTAATAAAACTACCTAAAGGAGATGTTCTATATATTAGAAACATATTAGCACAAACATGGGTTTATATTTTCCGCTTTTGAATATCATTAACATAGATTTTTTATTTTCGCTTAACCAATCTACATTGTTCATTTCTCATAACTAGAAGAACACTTATTCCTAAAAAAAAAAAACACTCTCCATACGTAACGAATAATTTAAAATTTAACGGATACAATTCTATGAACACTGCCAGCAACTTTGCCCACAGCGGAAGTGGTTCATATTTTCTGCGACTGTGTTGGTAACCTCGAATTTTTTAAGTTACGTGACATTATTTGTCAATACGAATTTTTATGTTACAATAATAGCGCACCAAATCGTGACCACTGCGTAAAAATATAGCTTGTAGGAAAGTAACGGGAAATCGGCCGGAGTTGGTGGTCTCAGTATGGTTTGTCTATGGTTACCAGAAGTGCAGTGGTAACAACTTAATTTAGGGGTGACTCAACCAACAGTTTCGGTTATTTAAAAAATTAAAGTATGTACGATCTGCTTGCAAGACAAAAAATACCAATCATTCGATTTTTTAAAAACACAGCCTGATCAAAAGCAACACAACTGATTTCAAACAGTTGTATGATATAAGGCGCGTTTTATTAAACATCTACTTCAGCAAAGGAAAGTAAATTAGAAAATAAACTGCTAAATTCACTTTTGTGCCACGTTTATGAAAAATTGGTAGAATTTGTATATTTTGTTGTGTGCCTCGACTTTTAGTTTAATTCAAGATTTAATAAATCCCGCTAGCTGAAAGGGAATGGCGCTAATCGCAGTTTCCTGGCATATTAGGTAATGAACACGTCTCAAAAAGGTTTAAAGACAAGCTGCTGGCCAAGTCACTGGGCACATTAAAAAATTCAGTTATCTTATGTCGACTAGATTGCTCTGGACAAAGATGTAATCAGAAACTAGATTTGACGGTAAAGTCACATTTCCCGCGTCAGACACATATGCGAATGTCCACTTAGTAAACAGTCAGGAATTTATTGACTAAATTCATCGGCTACTCCTCCATAAACGTCAACTTGGAAAGCTGTTCATGTGACCGATTTATGCCAGTAAAAACTGAGATGCCTCGAGTTACCCAGCTGTCAGCCTTACTCAACTAGATATATGAAGGCCCAATTTCCAAGCGTGAATCTCGGAATTGTCACTATTAGTAGTTGTTGCACGCACTAGGTGCTGAAAACTTCACTTTTGCTTGGCTGAGAAAGATGTTTAATAAAACACACCTATTGATATTAAGAACAAGAATAACATGCTTTTCTCTTGTGTCGGTACCTTCACATCTGCAAGGTTATATTTCGAGAATGTAACAAAAAAAGAGGACATGGCGCGGCATCGGTCCAATTTCGTTAAAGATAGCAATAGGAAACAGCTCTCATGTAAGCAATCTACTATACCAGAGGACTGTGAAGAAAGATTGAATTAAAAAAATATAAAAATAAATAAAAACGAAACGAAGATTTATCTTTCACTTAGTCAAATTCTAATGTATTATTTTATTTTATGATTCGAAACATCTATAGATTACAACATTCGCAACAACGGTAAAATATACACTTCCAGACCTTAAACTAATTTTTGACTAAGGCTATAACTCCCTTGAGAGCATCGCAATTTAATCGTTCGTTTACTTCACAATATTGTAGGTTCTTCCATTTTGAAAAGTTCCAACACGTTTTGTATAACAGTTTTTTATGCGGACTCGAATAGTTAATTTCTTTTATGTCCTTTTTTATGATTTTGTGAGGGCGCAATATTGTCCGATTAATTGTGACAATGACTGTATATTTTTTTTTATTTTACTCCCGTGGAAAATTCCTAAACACGTATATGCTAGACGCCATGGTAAAAACAGGAGTTCCGTGTATTTTTCGGACACGCTAATATTAAATTAACGCTATATTAGCTAAACTTGTAGCAATAAACACATAAATTATGACACGAACTGATTGATTATTTTAAGTAAGTGGAATTACCTTGAGGTTTTATTTCTTGATAATCTATTATTGGCTCTAAACATATCAACATATAGGTTGTGAAATACACGTTAATTGTTTGAGAATAATTTGTATTACATGCGTATGCTACCTCTCTCTCAATATACAAAAAGTGTTTATAAGGATGGGCGATTTTTGACACCAATGTGAACTGTGGGAGCTGCTATCGTGTGCTGTGAGAAATATGAATGTGCCCGTAGGTTGACCTCAATTTAGGTTTTAAGCAACAAAATGTTAGATTTCTATCTTGAAACTGACTTAATATGAATTCATGCAATATACAGGTGTCCTAAAATGTATTACTCTATTTGAATATTTTATAACTTTTGCAAATGGCGCCAACTGTCAGTTTTGTTTTGATATTTGCGATGTAAACATATGCAGAATACACGGCGACAAGCCATAAAACAAGTTACTCCAGAAGATCTCGGAATTATTATTTTTTTACGGAATAATTCATCTGTGGTTATCGTGCAATAACAATTAAATAACTTACACACTTTATTTCTGTGTTGAATTTAAATGAAAGAAAAACGCACCTCTTGTTATAATAATCGCTTTTTTAATTACGACATTTTCACCGCCAAAAACTGACCTTTTTTTTTAGTGACAATCCATTTTAGAATTTAACTTCGATTATTATAAACAATGATGCCAAAGCCATCAACTCTCAACAAAGTACTAGATTTCATACATAAATGTCTACTGGAACTTTAATATTTAACATTTAAAAGTGTATTGAAATTTATATTCCTTTTAAATCATCCGAAGTTCTCACCAAAACGATTGAACGATGCGATAGAGCATAGAACCCTAATGGCCTTAAAAAAATGTCTGTCCTCAATATATCGTTTTAAAAAAGGAATGGAAAAAAACGTAGGCAAAGGTAAAAATAAGCATTAAAAAAAAAATTATGAAATTATTTTAAGTATATATTGGCCCACCCTGTATAAAGGCTTGCAATTTTTTTTTCTTATTAGTTTGAGAATAAAAACAAAGACACATACGTACAAACTATTAAACTCATAGTCGAACCCCATTGAATACTGAATTTATAGGAAGAACGTACCATTCAAATACATAGTCGCATACAAACATACATACCAGTCATATACTCTTCCATACGCAGTTGTGGATATGGGCCTGTTGCGTCCAATATTTATTTTTTATTTTTCTCAGCCTATTGCAATTAGAGCAGGATGTTTAAGTTGCAAACATATATATTTTCTAATGCTGGTGTTAATTTATCTTGAGATGGATTTCTTTTTACCTTAGTGACGGTACGCAAAATAAAAAGATAATTTATTTGCTAACGAACATCTTCGTCTGCTACCGTACTGTAGTTAATTTATGCGAATATTTTAGTGTTGGCAAATGACTATTATTGATTCAACCTGCATGGATTTGGTATATCCTTGCAGAATGATTTTAGAGCCATGGTTATAATCTTAAGAAATCTGTAAATTGCGAAACGTTAAAAAAATAATTGAGGCTATATTTTATTTTATTTCGTTTATGAAGAAGTCAGCCACCTATGCTGTTAGATAAAGAACCACAACACAAGACCAGGGATTTAAAATTTTTTTTTTATGGGAGTACATAATGGCCGGATCCACTCTTCCAGAATAACAGAAATCAATTGTTAAACATATGCTACATTCATTCATCATTATAATTATATTTTATCGAATTTTTTTTAAAAGAGCTGCTAACAAAATTTAATTTTTACTTTGTGTTTCAGGTCCAGAAGACGTGCTGAAATTCCTCGGTAACGACACAGTTTTGGACCACTTTAAACTGGTAACAAAGGACGGAAACAGTTTACTTGTGGGTGCTAGGTAAGTCGTTTTGTTTTAAGTCGTTAAGTTAAGTAAGTCGTTTTCTGAAATTAAATAAAATACTTACATTGTTGGGTGTTGTTTTTTGCTAATTTGATTTCTCGCGAGCAGAATCGTCGGTCGCATGCTTCCACTAAATACACTACATTAAGAACTCGGTAGGCATAAATTCTGCAATACCTAAAGGATTCCCCTTCCTTGGCGGGACACTACCTCAATGACTGTAGGTGTATATGGTAACTTGCTATTGTTATATCATGTTTTATGAATTGTGAATTCTCTTTAATACTTCGGACTTCATTTTTAACAAGCTCTTACTTCATTTCTGCGTTTGAAACTTATGTGGTCTTTGGTTCAAAAATTCGTTTCGCACCGATTTGTATGTGGACGAACATAGAAGAACCTGGGGTCAGATTCTGTAAGGCGAAACGATCAAACGTTTTCGTAATGTTTTTAAAACAATTGCGTCCTTAATTTGTAATTCGAATAACCGAAAACGCTAGTTTTAAAAACTGCTCATTTCTCGAAAACTCCATTTTCGATTTCGATAGAACTTTAAAAGCCAAGTAATGTCCCGAACAATAACTTGTACACGGTTTACAGTTAAATAGTTTAAATTTTACAAAAACCACTCTGACGATTTTGTTCAAAATACATGTTAAAGATAATATAAGTATTCCTACTAAGATCCCGTACTGACTACTTTTGAAGATCCAAAATCTTGAATCTTACTTTAAGGTTCTGAACGACAGCTCTACAAAACAATTACCAGGTAATTAAATCCTAACTGAATAAAAATGCGTTCGGCGTCGGTTACTCATATCCAAACATACACTTCTCTATTAGGTGTCTGTCATTTTATGTGCTGATTAATTTTATTACAATATCGTTCAAGTACATTATACAGACTCGTATACGCTGTACCCTAATGCACTTAACAGTCAATAAAACAGGAAATTCCAAACGTTTAAAAAACTGGCATGTTAACACCACAAACAGCTTTATCTCTACATCACATCAAAGGGTCTTATATTATACAATTTCTCGGGTACCTATACCCTTCAACCTTTCAAGAGATTGAAACAAGTTGCCAGTCAAGATATTGGAATAAATACGTAGGTGTACCCTTTGCAATCAATTAATTTTATTACAGAACAGACACATAGCCAAACATTATATTGAATTACCTAGAAGTTTAACAATCGATCATCGTTAAGTTTTAAACTGGAAAGGGGAAAGCACCGTACAATGTCGATATGAAGTTCTCGAGTTCTCCCATAAGACTTTACTCAATGCATAAACATGCACTGACCACGATGTTCAAAATTCAAAGTTTGAATTCAATATTAGGTAGTTTTCGTATCTATTTTTAAATGTTTCTCTTCCCTGTTCTTATAGGTGTATATATGTACATCTGACATGAATAGACAAGCATGTATCCTTATGTTGTGAGTGAAGACAGAGCAAAATGAATTATGTTTCAATGCCCCATGAGGACCGCTTTCTCTCAAACTTTAAATAAGTTTTGTAATTTAATATGGACGAGACGTTTGTGCACTGTAGACTTGGGGCATTGTCAGGAGATGTAACCATAATTTCAATTGGCATTGTTAACTATACCTTAAATGGTAATCGAGTTAGAGAGCCAACTAAATCATCCGTACAGTAGTGTGAGCGCTATGCTATTTTGGCAGCCAATCAAGGTAAATTATCACAAATCAAATGTGGAAAGACGATTTTACACATTTTGGAATAAAGTCAATCAATTATAAGACTTTCACAATAAATCATTTTAGAGTAATTTCAAAACCCCTTAGTCTCGGCTCCTTGTATATTGTGTCGGTTGAATTTTCGAAAATAGCTTTGGGCTGCACAATTGGAGCTTCAATTCCTTGGGAGTTATTTCACTGCACCACAATTGTAGATCCCTTCAAAAAAACACACAAAACGAACGGTTGTGAGAAGCTAGGCCTAGGGTCCTTACGAACCTGTTGCTTGTTTTAGGTCCACCTAGAGAAGAAAAACTATTCCGCAACTATGTAGGCATACTGCTTTATGATTGTCACATTCGATCCTGTGAGGTTTTGAGGTTTTGTTACCAGCATCGTCCTTAAGCGATAACGATCAGCTACAGTTTTAACACGTTAAACTTAAAGAATTTATTTTCTTTTGAACATTTTTACGCAGATGATAAATAGATCCTTGGTTAAAGCAGTGATTCTTTTTTTCAGTGCGTATGTACACATTTTTCTTGGCCCTACTGCTGTGATCAAGGGCGGATCCAAGATTTATTTCTGGGAGGGGCAGAAAGGCCAGATAGGTGAAGATAGTATTGCATTGCATTTTTTCTCTGGGATTCATTCTTTATTATTGACATACAAGAATAACTATAAAAAATACTTTTTATAAAGGTTTAATAATGAAAAATTAAATGTTTTATAATGACAGTTTTCTTGTATGTCGTTAATTTTATTTGAACTTAATTATTCGTAAAACTCATCGAGTGTTCGTCTACCGTAAGACTACTACTTGTACAACATTCAAAAAAATACAGCGTTTTTTTTTTGTGTCTCCAACACTATTGTCTCACTCACAAAAAATAGATAATAATACTGTGGAGCACCTTTATCCAAATCTAAAATAAGTTCTGATTGCGTTGGTGTGGTTTGTATGACTTCGCACCTAAATCCCATACAAAAGCGACACAACGAAATCATGAGCGAAAAATTTCGCTGTCCTTTTCGTTTTGCAGTACGCTGCTGCTGCGAAATGATGACGAAAAGTGGGTCATTGTAGCAGATTGCTTGGTACAATTCTCCACTCTCTTTTCGCACAAACTTATTGTCCGCGACATTATTTGCTTGCGAAAATTTGATATTTGTAATGCAGTCTTACCAGCTTTTATAACGGGTATGGACCCACATTTGAAAAATCTTGGAGAAGGGCTACTTATACTGGTTACATATTATATTGTTTTTAAAAACGACAATATTAAATTAAAATAAAAACAACACAACACAAAACATTACTCATAATTGAGAGAGTTTTCTGGTTTCCATTTTCCAACGTTAACAAAATAAAAACGCCTATGGAAACCGGTTTTTATATTAGTATAAATGTGTGAAAATCAATTGCAATAGATTTCCAGTGAAAAACAAGTGTTTTTTGCAGCCAACTCAACGTACAAAACAACCAGTAAAATAAGGATTTAGTGTCCGATTTGGCAGCAAAAATCTGAAATATCAGATCAAAATCTGAAATGCCCAGTCGAGAACGACATAACTGTTTTAGTGAAAGTTTTAGTTTTAGTGACCTATACGAAAAGAGTACGTTCGCAATAGAAGTATGCATTTTTTTTTACAAATTCACTAAATTTAAAGTGAATAGAGTAAATTTGGATAAATCCCAAATGACAATTTTAAGGAGCCAGTAAAAAACGCCCGTGCCCCTGTGCTTCCGCCCCCCCCCCCCCCCCCCCCCCCATCTTATTCTCGTTTATAATCTCAAAAATATCTTACTTTTAGAGCCCTTTTAATTATTTGGATATACATACAAAACGTAGGGAATTTTTTAAACACCGCCCGAAATACTCGCAGAGACAAATAACTGCAGGTCGATAAATAATTTCGGTAGGCAGATGTCTGCAACCGTTCAACAGCCACAAATTTGGAGTTAAAACCACTCGAACTAATCCGAGTCTGTATACATTGAGTGCTTTTTAGTGCTAAGATGCAAAATTGTATATGTACAGGGTCCGCCAAATAACTTTTTTTTTTTGAAAATGCTATAAAAAAAACTACTGAATATTTTCTCAAATTTCTTTTTTTATTTGAAAGTACAATCCTTCCGGTTAATAATGGAAAATAATTTCATTCAAATGGCTGCCTCGGCTGGCCATGCAGTAGCCTACACGATCGGTCCAATTTTTAAGCACATTATCGATTGTGTGCAGCTGTATTTCACCAATGGCTTCACGAATATTGTCCTTTAAAGCGTCAATTGTCTCTGGCTTGTCGGCGTAACACTTATCTTTTACGGCACCCCACAAATAATAGTCCAACGGTGTCAAATCGCAGCTCCGAGGTGGCCAAACGACATCAGCTCTGCGGCTGATAATGCGATCTTCAAAAACAGGGCGCAAAACATCGAGTGTAGCTTCGGCTGTGTGGCACGTAGCGCCATCCTGTTGAAATTAAATGTCGCCAATATCCTCCTCTTAAATTTTTGTGAACAAAAATTCGTTCAACATGGCCCGATAACGATCGCCATTGACTGTAACGGCCACTCCTTGCTCATTTTCGAAGAAAAATGGCCCAATTATGCCTCTGGACCACATTCCGCACCAAACAGTGACTCGTTTTGGGTATATCGGCTTTTCAATGTATGCGTGCGGGTTTTCTGTGCCCCAAATGCGACAATTTTTCTTGTTTACATACCCGCCTAGATAAAAATGAGCTTCATCTGAAAAGATGATTTTTTTGGCAAAATCGGCATCTTCGTGTAGGCTACTGCATGGCCAGCCGAGGCAGCCATTTGAATGAAATTATTTTCCATTATTAACCGAAAGGATTGTACTTTCAAATAAAAAAAGAAATTTGAGAAAATATTCAGTAGTTTTTTTTTATAGCATTTTCAAAAAAAAAGAAGTTATTTGGCGGACCCTTTACTACAAATCAATTCTAAATTGATTGAATGATGGAGTAAAAAAACCTTCTTAATTCATTTCCAAGAAAAATCTTTTCTGGAAAATAGTACTTCTGTAAGCTGGTTTTGACATAGAAATAATTCAAAATAAATAGATGAGTGCATCACAGAACTGTGAGGCTTTTCTATGACAGTTATTCGGATGATATAGATGAAGAAACCTTAAAATATAATTTTGTTTTTTTTTTCGGGGGTTCGAACCAGAGGTCTCTCGTTCAGTAGTCCAGAACACTAGACATTAAGTCACTGTACCCACAATGCCATAATGTTGGATCTTATCAATAACATTTTTTTAGCCTTCAACTTAATTGGGTATACAATGCATTTGGCATATAAAACTAGGTATCAATTATTGTGAGTCCTGTATGGAAACGACTTAAAATTGTACTTATTTAGATATCTACAATTCGAAAAAATACACAATCACAGTTCCCACTTATTCAGTCTCAGTGCACGCGGACGAATTCATTTAATATAAGAACTACAGTTCTTTGAAATTTAGTACAACTCACTACTCACCTATACGTTTAATTTGAGAACATTTACAAAGGCATCAAATATTCAAACTTTCTCTATTTCATAATAAAGAATAATAGACATTCCGCGATACTAATAATCATTTTTAGTGCCCAGACTAAATTCTTCTAACTCACAATGGCGAAATTTTCCATACAAAATTGCATATTCTTAAGAAAGTGCTTCGAATAATATTAATCAAAACGAAAAATTTGAATTTAAACAAAATGCGAAAAAGTGAAGACCTCCGAAAAAGGATAGACTTTCAATATAAGTGTTAAAATTCCATTACAAAATGTCCCCCGAAAGCTGTTATATCGAGTAACATAAATTCCATTACGAGCCTATTACTAAGGTTTTTTTTTTCTTGAGAAATTAGGGTTGACGGCGTTAAAAGTAACGGGGGTAAGTTGTAACTTTTAAAAGAGTTTAGGTTAGGTTAGGTTAGAGTGGCAGGCCGCCTCAGTGCAACCTCACTTAGGCCAGAGTAGGCCCATTGTGATACCACAGGATCGGTGCTCTCAAAAGAAACTACCCGTTGAACCAGCCGGAGCTTAGAATGAAGCGTTGGAGGCAGTTGATTCCTATGTTCGCGAGTTCGCTGAGATTGTCGAAGTAGTATTCTCCGAGGTGTAGTTTTCTGCGGAAGGACAGTGCTGGACACGTACAGAGAAGGTGAAGAATAGTCTCCTCCTCCTCCTCGTCCATACAGGTTCTGCAGAAGTCATTTGAGGGGAGACCCAACCTGAGAGCATGCCTCCCTATGATGCAGTGTCCCGTGATGACACCTACTAAAGTGTTTACCATGGGTCTATTCAGTGCAGTAAGATTTTTTGAGCGCTTGAGATCCAGCTGAGGCCAGATCTGTTTCGAGGTGTGGCACGTTGTACAATTAGACCACCTGCGATTCGTAGCGCTAATCGCGTTTTGCTTAATTAGGAGCTTGCAAGTAGCAAGAGGTATGCAGAGATTCTCCTTTTCCGGTAGAATCGACATAGTAGTGCCTTGTCTGGCGAGTTCGTCGGCCATACAATTCCCTGGAATGTCACTATGACCCGGCACCCATATAAGGTGAATTTTGAATTGTTTCGCCATCTCGTTAAGAGATAATCGGCAATTGAGGGCAGTTGTGGAATTGAAGATGACAGATTCCAGGGATTTAATCGCGGCTTGACTGTCGGTAAAGATGGTGATATCCTTTACAGATATTACATTATACCGAAGCCACGACAAGGCCTCTTTAATCGCCATGATTTCCGCCTGGAATACACTACAGTGATTAGGAAGGCTGAATGAGATTTTGCAATCTAGTTCAAAAGAGAAAACACCCCCCCCCAACTCCTGTTTCGGTTTTTGATCCGTCTGTATAGAAGCAGACTGACTCCTTACGAGGCACTACATCATTCTCCCAGTCACTCCGGGAGGGTATGTAGGTTTCGAAATTCTTATCGAATTGAAACTGAGGAAGGGTGTAGTCAGTTTCTTTTGGAATGCAATCTAATGTATCTAGAATAGATGAGTGACCAGTTTGCCGGCTGGTCCACAAACGAATTGCGTTTATCCGAGTGGCTGCGTTAGCTGCCACTTGTTTGCAATAGATGTCTAGCGGTAGCAGGTGGAACATTACTTCCATTGCCGCTGTTGGAGTGGTCCTAAGGGCTCCACTAATGAATACGCATGCCGTTCTTTGAACACGGCTAAGGTGATTGTAGTAGACGGCCTTCTCAAGGGCAGTCCACCACACGAGAACGCCATACGTAAGTATAGGTCTGATAACGGACACATATATCCAATGTGTAATTCGAGGCTGAAGCCCCCATCTGCTTCCAATGGCTTTTTTACAGCAGTACAAGGCCGTGGTGGCTTTCTGAACTCTCCGCAGAATATTGGGTTTCCAGCTCAGTTTGCTATCTAAAACGAGGCCCAAGTAACTAGCCGTGTTAGTGAGCACCAGAGGGGTGCCGTTTAGTTTAGGGGGTACAAATGTTGGGATTTTGTATTTCCTAGTAAAGAGGACTAACTCAGTTTTCTGAGGATTGACCGCCAGACCACATTTATTGGTCCATTTAGAGAGCTTAGAGAGGGCATTCTGCAAGAGATCTCTGAGTGTATTGAGGTGTTTTCCTGAGACAGCGATAGCAACGTCATCTGCATAGGCAATTACCCTGCAACCTTCCCCTTCCAGTATTAGTAGTAGTTCATTCACCACTAGGTTCCAAAGAAGAGGTGAGATTACGCCACCTTGAGGCGTACCCCTACTGACGAACCTCCGAGCCGAGGCCTCGCCCAGCTTTGAGTTGATGAACCTGTTAGTGAGCAACTGGCCCACCAACTCGCCAATCGATTTCTCAATTCCAAGGCCCGTCAGTGCGCCGAGAATTGCCCCTGCTTCGACGTTGTTGAACGCTCCCTCAATATCCAGGAAAGCAACCAATGTGAATTCTTTGCAATCGAGTGATTTTTCAATGGAAGATACAAGTGAGTGAAGGGCCGTTTCAACCGATTTCCCTTTACTATACGCGTGTTGAGAAGCTGACAGAAGATTTGAGTTGACACTGCAACGTAAGTGTATGTCAATCAGTTTCTCTAAGGTTTTTAGTAGAAATGAAGACAAAGTAATGGGTCTGAGATCTTTGGGGTTTACATGTGTGCTTTTACCAGCCTTGGGTATAAAAACCACATTAACTTCTGTCCATAACTTGGGAATATGAGCCAAATCCAGGCAACTTTTGAAAATTACAGTTACCCAAGGAAGGATTAGGTCAACGTTCCTCTGAAGTTCGGCCGGTATTATACCATCTGGTCCAGGAGACTTAAATGGCTTAAAGCTTTTTATGGCCCAAAGAATTTTGGTCTTGGTAATAAGACTTGAAGAGCTGCTTGTTATTGGCCTTCCAGAAGACCTAGTTGGTATCGAGGCAGCAGTACAACTATTTGGGAAGTGAGAGTCCAGTAGAAGGTTCAGAGATTCTTCACTGGTGGTGGTCCACGATCCATCAGTTCTCTTAAGGTAGCTCGCTACTTTAGGGGTGGATGCGAGAATTTTCCTGAGCCTGGAGGCCTCAGAGATTTCTTCTATCTTTCCGCAGAAGAGTCTCCAGGAGTTCCTTTGGGCTTTCCTGACTAAGGTTTTATAGCATTTGAGGGCTTTCTTATACAAGATCCAGTATGAGGCTTCGCGGAATCGCTTGGCCTGATTGAAGAGCTGCCTACATTCTTGACGCAGAGATACAATCTCCTGATTCCACCAAGGTGGTCTAGGCTTGCCCCGAGGTTTGCTTATGGGACAGGAGAACGACATAGCCCGGTTGAGAGCCTTAGTGAGTTCTTCAACCATGCTATCTAGTTCATTTGTGTTAGTGGGGGGAACAGGAATTCTGTTGATAACAGAGGATTCCACACTGTTCTTATATTTGCTCCAATCCGTTCTCCTGAAATTTCTAAAGACGGGTTGGACATGAGGGAGGCAGTTTATGCCAAATTGAATGTACCTGTGGTCTGAGAAGGAGTGTTCGTTAGACACTTTCCACTCTCTGATATCATAGTATATGGTATCGGAGACTAGCGTGATGTCTAGGACCTCTTGTCTATTACAAGTGACAAAGGTGGGTTCGCACCCAGTGTTGCATATGATTAGTTTAGTACTAATTAAGTAATCCAAAAGTAGCTCACCTCTTTTATTGATATCGGAGCTGCCCCATACTGTGTGATGTGCATTGGCATCACATCCCAGGATCAGTGCAGCTTTGGACTTCTCCACATCAGCAATCGTTTTCCCCAGTAGTGCCGCAGGGAGGGGAAGGTCAAACGCCAGATACGCCGAAGTCAACCAGAATTTCCGCAGTCCGACTTCAACGCTAACTGTCGCGGTATCAGGATCGCTGTAATTAGGGAGAAGGAAAATATTTAGTGTGCTCTTCGCAAGGATGCAGGCTCTCGGTGTACCTTCATTCCTTACGTAGAAAAGTTTATAGCTAGGAGTCCTGAGTCCGTGCACCCGATCATTAATGACCCAGGGTTCCTGAATCAGGACAATGTCTTCCGCGCTTTTCGATAGCCGCAGAAGAAGAGAGGCCGAAGCCGTTTTTGAGTGGTGTAGGTTAATCTGAAGTAACCGCAGCATCATTGCTACAATTACCAGAAACCTCCACCACAGTGTTGTTAGCCTCATCCGTATCCGACTCTAGTGACACATCAGTCACGGATGGGCTGCCGAGGCCGCTGGATAGATCCAGATCCGACAGACCTATACTGTCCATGTCCAGATCTATCCGTGGGGCCAAATTGGAGTAAGAGAGAAGGGGGGCCTTCCCAGGAGCGCAATCGCCCGCCACCACCTTAGCCGCTGTGGTCGGTATATTACTGACCAATGCAGTTTCGGCAGCGGCGGGAGATCGCACTTCTTTAGCGGGGTTGCATCCCCCCCCCTCCACTTTCACTGCCGGACTGGTCGGTTTATTACCATCCTGTTCAACAGTGTCCGCAGAGGAGGGTGGCCGCGCTCCCTCCCTGGTTGGGTCCTCCTCATCCTTCTTATAGACCCTAAGGTTTATAGCTCCGAAGCCGTAGCTAATCTGCCCTTCCGTTGCAGCCAGAGGGGCCAGAGACTCCACATTGATCACAATGATCGCAGATCTTTTGTCCCCTTTCGGTTCCTCCAGCTTAGCAATCTTCCAGTTGGCAGTGGGAAGATGAGGGTTACTTGCCCTAATAATTTTTAATATGGTCGCGGGGTCGGAGGGTTCGGCAGGGATCCAGGAGCGAGTTCTAGGTCTGCTAGGAATTTCTTCCCTGCTTACGACCTCGAGTTGCGCCTCTTTCCACACCTCACCCAGAGACGAAATTGCTATTTTGTATAGATCCGCGGACCTTTGATCAGCACATGCGATCAACTTCACATGGCCCTGATGCCATCCGCCATCGCGACAGGAGGGAGGAGGCCCTGGATGATCCTCCATGACTTGTAGAAAGCTAGTAGCCAACTTAACTTCTACTTTTCTCCATTTGTCAGGTGAAATGCTACCATCTATGTCACTCCTGTCTATTACAGCGAGGACTAGGTGAGCCTTAAGGACATCACTGTATGGTTTGTTGTGCTTTAATGTGAGTGAGGAACTACCACAGTTGACCTTCACTCTTTTGGGGTCGACAGAGGACTCCTCAATCGACCTTTGTCGTTTGGACGTGGAGTCCTTTCTTGAGGAGTCAGGAGGAATCTCCTTGACAACTTTCGTTGCCCAGGAGATTGAATCTTTGCTTCTCTCCGAAAGCTGGTCTAGAGGGACGTCCTTATAGCGCTCCAGAATTCTAGAGGCGGTACGTCGTTCTCTGTATTGCCTGGTAGAGGTGCTTTCACGCCGCGAGCTCGAGGCAGTACGACATGCAGCACCAGGTTTTAGCGTTGAGCGATCATTGCATCCTTCGGCAGGACTAAGATCAGGCTTGGTGACCAAGTTCTTAGCTGCCATCATTGCAGGAACGCTAGTACTGGAAGCGGGCTCAGAGGCAGTACTTCCAGCCGGTAGTTTAAGAGCACCGGACTCTGAAGTTTTTTGTTTTTGTTTTTGTTTTTTTAATTGTTTGTGCATTAGGACCCACGAGTAGCGGAGAAGAGAGGTCCATCTGTGCAGAGTTCCGCATTGCACAGATAAGGCTGGCTAATCCGGAGGTGGCCAGGTATCCGGATACTCCGTTTACGACTTGAGCTATTTTTGAAACTGGGCCCCCAGCCAGGTTGATACTCGGCACGGGTCGTATGACGCCTTTATCCAGCCCAGGCGGAAGTAGGATGGGATAAGGAAGGAGTGGAGTGGGACAAGAAGGGAAGGACGGGAGTGCACCCTTTGGTTTCACGGTTCCTCTGGAGAGATTCTCGAGAGTCTTTACCATTACTCAGCCCCCACAACTCGTCAAGTTCGGTGCTACGGATGGGGGTAAAAGAGTTTAAGAGTGTAAGAAAATCAGCTATTTTAGCAGATACTCCAGAGAAACGAGGTTTCTGGGGAAACAAAATAAAAGCACAGCCAGAAAGGTCGACAAGACCAAATAAAAAAGCAATGAAGAAAAAGGTGCTAGTTTCTTGAGTTTTTTCAACAATTCAATTGTGATTTTGTTCTTTTTATGCCATTTGTTTTTTAATAAATTTTCATAAAAACAGAAGTTTTTTTTTTATTGTTACAACTTTCTCCGCACTTTTTTTAAAGGCGATAATTTGATATTTTTCGAGCAGACTTTTGCGTTGTGAATTTGTAGTCTTAATGTTTGTTTTCAAATAGGTTTAGCTGACGCAAAATCTTATGCGTTTCGCCTAAAACTCATCTAAGGTATCTTTTAATTAATATAATTTACGGCTTCATTCTGCCTAACTACACTATAACACTGAATACAATGACATTGCGTTCGCAAAAGTGCGAACAAATTATCCGTTTTAACTTTGGCACGTTTAAATAATGTGAAATTATGCACAAGTACTAAACTTGATGCTTAAAAGTAAACACTATTATCATACCGTCTGAACTGTTCAGCCTCAAACCATGACTGCCACCGCACCTAACCGCGCCGTGCCGCACTCATACACACCTTTGCAATTTTAATGAAATTCAATTGCCATCATCTCTTTGATGGCGATACGTTCAATGCACAAGCTCGTCTGCTAAAAGTTCGAGTACAGCACCACTCCAATAGCGACTGTGGCTGCGAAACACTCCACTACAAGCGGGTGCATTGACTGGCACCCAAGTGAGATTACACATATACCGTGCGCAGCATAGTGATCTACAAATTTATTCGCGAACATGGTAACCCTTAACAAAACGCAGAAAATTATTATTTGTATGTATAATTAGTTTAACCACATACGTCGCGCCACCGAGCTCATTGCTAAGTTTAAATTGCACAGTATAGTTGTCTGGTATAGGATGTGCACACTGCACATGCCGAGAATGAATGTCCTTCAAATTGAGCCTAACTGAGATTGGTTCTGCTGGCCACACAAGACTCGTTTCGAAAAGCGGCATAGGTTAACATATCGAATGCAATCAAATGTGTATAAGTGGTGCCGCAGCCCTGTGGCATGCGCTTTCTGTTCAGTTTAATTGCAATTTGAAGTGAAATTGCTTTTGGCTATAGCCTTAGTATTAGTGTATGTGATTTTGAATTTATGATACCTTTTATGACTCCTAATGACAATTTAATTATTTTTTTTTTCTTTTTCAGAAATGTTGTGTACAATTTGAGCATACACGATTTGACGGAACAGCAGAGGCTGCTCTGGTCTTCGCCGGAAAACGACGTAAAGATGTGCGTCATGAAAGGGAAGGATGAGGTAAGAACAAACTGAATTTGAAAACATGCTTACATTTGCAAAAATTTTAAAAAATTCTTGAGCTATGGTGGACACCAGTAAAATATTTTTAGAAGGAAGTACACTCGTTGGCACTACACTATAGAAAGGCTTTAAACCTACTATTGGCAAAGATTCAACTCTACTCTAAAGATTTAGGAACACACCATAAAATCTGAACTTAAATTGTAAAAAGCTAGATACGCGTCACATCTGGTATCTAGACGAATCAAAAGTGACTGGTACAATAGTGATGAAACGTAGACTCTTGTTAAATGTGTTTTATTTCCATGATTATAGGAACTTAAAGTTTACAAACAAAAGTGAACTCGAAACTGTCGTCTGGGCTCAGGGCCGTGGGAACATAGATGAGATTGCGAGAGTCAATGAATTTGTCAAACGTGACTCCGCTCTAAGCGTGATGACGTGTAATAAAGCCAGACAAAATAAGGCCAAATATCCAAAAATGGAAACGAAATTATGCCGAATTGATCTTGTTTCATTTTTAGTAACGAAATAAAGCCGAATTAAAAATATGGTTTAATTTCGCTTTCGAATTTGGCCTTATTTCGTTTGGCTTTATTTCACGACACCTCTAAGCGTATCTTCTGCGAAGCAAGATTACCCTCCGCTGGGTTACGTAAAGAGAGAAATCTTCCTGCGCATTACTTCAAAACTTCAAA
Organism: Cheilosia variabilis; assembly: GCA_951230905.1. Classification (NCBI taxonomy): domain Eukaryota; kingdom Metazoa; phylum Arthropoda; class Insecta; order Diptera; family Syrphidae; genus Cheilosia; species Cheilosia variabilis. The sequence continues at coordinate 43,566,070 of OX579679.1, forward strand.
GTCGAGGACTTGGTTGACAAATCTGACGAACTTGACGAACTGCGTCATTTCAAGTTACTGTCAGAACAACGAACCTCTTAGCCAGAACGCGTGCAGATGTCGCTATAAACAAACATAGACTGCGCAATAGGTAGGCCGTTCTTTGATGACCTCTTGGCAATCCATGTATGTATGTTAGTGGCTCTTAGTGAGAGGTGCCCACTGTGCGTACCACAGTCTCGGCAATCCATTGAAGGCATCCATTTACTAACATCTTCAAATATGTCAAGTGCACACGCTTGTTTTGAGCGTTTCTAACATACATTATATAAAAATCCCGTGAGTTGCTGTCATAAAACAGCGCATAAGGGCTAATTGAGTTTTCAACTGTTATGAAACCGAAAAACAGCCGCATAAACCAACCTCCCAACTCAAATCAAATAATTTTTACTTAAAAGAAGCAGTTTATTTTATTTGTTTTTTAACTTTCTCGAATACGTAGTAAGAGATAGGTATTGTATTCGTACAAAATTTCGAACTCGAGATTGAATATGCACCTTAAAATAATTTCAACAACTTGGAGCTTACACAATCAGAAACTGTCACTTCGTTTGCACCCCCACACACGGCCATCCAGTTACATACGGTGGGGCCTTCCTTACTGCGTTGTACGATACGGGTGGAAAATAAATACTCATCGAGCTCGTGCATGGTGGTCTATAATAAGTTTCATGTGAAGGTTCAGTCGTTGTATCGGACAGGGTCAAAGTCGCTGTACTGCCCTCTAACTGTCGAAATGTCCGAAGTGAATTTCAATAGAATTCGACAAAGTCTGGGCCTCTGCAGCATACATCAGAACTGGAATGATTATGGTCTTGTACAATCTCTCTTTGATTGAGAGCTTCACTACTTAGAAGCATGCTTAGTGCTTAGCCCGAAAGTGAATGATTCTGCGCTTGATCTTTACCCGATCTGACTTTACGAAGTAATAGTGAAAAGAGGTCATCAGTGTTCCCATCTGTATTTTGAAAGATCGTGGCGTCCGAGTCTTCACTATTAAGGCACCCTTTTCGATGGTAGCATATAAATTTGTCCTCATTAGCAACCAGACCCATTGCCGCCTCCGATAAGAAAAATAGACACGTTGACCATTTTCCAAGTTAACTTCCAAACGGACGCGAGTTGAGTGACGCCTCGTAGTTCACGTACCAGCCCATATAAAGGGTTTTTCAACAGGAACGCTACAAAAGTAGAGCGACAGGGACAGCAAACGACGCCGAATTTCTTGCCGCTCTTTTGACATTTATCTTCAGTAAGGTTTGCCATTTCATGCCATTTCTTTTCGCAAAATTCGCCACAACGACATCACAGAGATGCCCAACGCTTGAGAACGACGTGTGAGAGACACATTTGGGCTTTCTTCAACTGAAGCCTCAGCGGCAGCAATATTCTCGACACTACGGGCACTTCTTTGTCTCACTGGCAAGGGAACATTTTGTAATGTGCCTGTGGATTCAAATTTTTCCACTAGACGCTCAATTGTTGATCTGCTAGGACGATTATGACGACCATAAATTGGACGTAGCGCTCTTAACGTTGAGGCCACTGACTCCGAATTTCGGTAGTAGGTAAATTTTAATAATTTCGACTCATTGTTGGCTCGTATATCTTTCCATCATGAAATGGCAAACCTTACTGAAGTGAAATGACGATTTTGGCGATAAAGTCAACAAGAACATTCATAGATCTACAGTTTGTTGCTCTTATATTTCGTTTTGTGAAGCTCGTTCTCACAAGACAAGGTACCCTAATGCAGCACTTCTAACCTGAAGGGTCAGTCCATTTGCGGAGCTCATCGGAGGTGTATTGCGGTGCATCCAATACACCTCTGTAATGTGATTGGAAATCCTCCTCATTTACAGAAATCTCACTGCCTCACTCTAACAGCTCCAAATATGTCAGAGTAGCTCACAACTGCCCAAACTCGATTAAGAGCGTGGAGTCCAAATGGACAATGCCCGAATAACAAATTCTTATTAAACAAATTATTTGTGACAGTCAAAACTTTACGCAGGTGATTTCGAAAAATACTGGAGCAGTGGCTTAGTAGTTTGTCTACTGGAGAGAGGGATCAAAGGTTCGATCCTGGCAAAATACAAATTGCTTTTTAAAGTTATTTCCATTGCGACAACATTGGCCATTAAAGAGCTTCTCAATTCAATTGTGTGAATAAAAACTCACACAAACCCAATGGTTGTGAGAACTGTTACTTTAATAATTCAAAAGTGCGATCTCAGTATATGGCCAGAATAACCGTCACAGATTCCCTCAACTTTTCAATTTTGTACAACCATATTTAAGTTTAAAGAACAGCGGGCTTGCTAACATGGAGCCATTAGAAAAAATAAGAAAAGCATATAAAGCCAACAACAGATTTGCCGGAGAAAATATATGAAACAGTCACCCTTCGTCTCCACCCGTTTATTAAAAGCTTAGCTTAGTTTAATATTAAACAAAAAAGTTATTTTAATGTCATTAGGTTATATTTGATAATTGAGCAACTAATTCCTTGAAAATCTGTTGCTGTAAAGAGCAATGCCTACAACAAAAGCAGAATACCTTCATTAAGGTTCACAACACGTATTGCAGGTTCAGCTTTCCGAAAGTCCATGCACTACTCCTGCCTCACATTGTAACACAATTACCTGGCATCCCTCTATCTGCTAACGGAGTTATATTTCTGTGCTGTTATGTTTTGCTAAGTAAAGTACCTCAAATTAACTTCTGTGAATACCGGATTAACCAGGCTCAAATAACCAAAGGTATGTTTTCAGCCGTGTTACAACCAATCCCAATTTCCTGTGCATACACAAAGGACAGCTAACGAACACACCGACTGCATGGCGTATCTGTAGCTGCGGAAATAACTTTTCACAATACGGAAAAAAATAAAATATTTTTGCCCTTTTTTTACCGAGTTCAAATAAACAATGGGTGGTGGCAAACTGTTCTTTGCCGCATGTGTTGATATGCAATTAAAAAAAATGTTCTCCTATGTATGCACGCAATAATTTTTACAGCACAGAAAGTGGACTGTATACGATTTCGAAACAAAATTAAGTTATTAAAAATGCACCCGAAGTGGACTGTATTAATAAAATAAATGGCTCTTTGTTCAACTACCGCACTCAACATGGTCGGAGTGACAGTAAGGTTTTTATTAAAAAAAGTGCATCAGGTCTACTGGATATAAAACTGCCTTGTGAAAGCCACAAACAATACAAAATTTGAGCATGGAAGCTATCCGACACATAGCCCCAGAAGGTACACCTATAGAAGCTAAAAGACTAGCAGGAACTGTTGTGCAATTTTAAGTTACCAATGCAATTTTAGACACAAGTTTGGTATGTTTTTTTAATAACCTCAATAATTATTGTAACAATCTTGAACAAGACTAAGAACTAGACATAGGTACCTGTGCAGTGTTTGGAGCCATTTGCGACAGTGGTACAGTAGCATTACTTACCGCGTTTCAACTTGGCAAACAATCGGCTGAGTTAATTGCGATAAATACTTATCAATTACCTATCAAACGATTGCAGTTTGATCGCTCTATGTATAATACACTACTTGTTATTATTAGACGATTTTTGTGAGTACCTGCCTAAATGTACTGTAGCTCAGTGACTGTTAAAGTTTGGCAATCATTGTCAGAATAGAAAATTTGGATTCCCCCCAAGGGTAGTCGACAGTTAGGTAGTTTGGAACACCAACTAACTAACTGGCGAAACGATCTATGAAGGGAAACAGCTAAGAATGACGGTAGGTTTGAAACCTTTACTGTACTTTTGAGATTTAAAGACTCTGGCCCATACTTCCTGGCAGTCCAAGAGCATGTCTCTTTGTCTGTTATATCTTTTATAACCTTTTTGAAGTACTTTTTGCCAGAAAAAAAAAACGCTCTAACCCAGCTAACCCAGTTGTTTAGATCTGTTTTGATCTAAATGAGACTAGTGGTTTTTAACAAGTGAAGTTTATTAAAAATGTGCAAGAGCTTAAATACATAATTACAAATTAGCTAAAAATAATACTTTTTCTATGGGGATGTGGAGTCGCCAGGCGAAATGTGATGCTCTTATTACAACTGCATTCATGTCTGCAAATGAAGATGTGCAGATATCGGTGTTGGGTCACCTGATGCTATGACAGATCGGGTGTCGGGCTCTGTGCGGGAAACTGATTATTAAGTTGTAGGACAGAATGTTGGAAAGTCGAATATATTTGAGTATGGGATGTGGGATATATGAGCAGAGAGACTGGAATGTGTCTATTATTATATTTACTTTCCGTTCTTTAAGTTAAAACATCAGTCGGGATCTAAATGGTTTAGCTAGTATGCCAATTTTTGAAAGCCAGTTGAACAAACCAAACTGGAACCAGGCGTCCAAATTGTTGATACAAATGTAAGTTAACTTCATGACATTTTTTAATGTTTAATGTTTGTTGTTTGGCTTTTTAGACCTTTAAGGACTATTCGTATGAAAGCGAATTGCGAACTGCGAACAAGCGAATATTCGTGGTTTCTGACAATTCATTCACATGAAAACTTTTTTTTAGTTGAGATACCCGCGATTCAGTTTAATTTTTAAAATCGAACGAATTTTTCATTTGTGGGTTTATGGATCGCGACTATGTTATATGGATTTTGAGTAAAGAGCGACAGTTCGCGGCAAGAATTTTACTTGCTGTAATTGTAAATTTTACTATGTATTAAATCAATTGAGACTGTTTTTTTTTAGAATAGATGTTAGATTAATTAAATATAATGGTTTTGTGGTAGAATTCAATTCATAAATACAGGTAAATTGATTTGTTCGCAATTCGCTCTCATGTGAATATTCCTTTACGAGCACCATGATTTATCCGTCATCCAAACGTCATTAATCGAATTCAACTATTGTACTTAGTTATATTTTTTTACTCAAAAGGTAAAATGGCTTAGGTCGATTTTTCACATTTTTCAGGAGAGCAATTTTAAACTTAAAAAAATTCGTGAAAAAAAAAACTACTTTGAGTAGAAGGCTGCAATTTACTTCAGAATTAAAACGTTATTCCAAATGCAAGGTTTTTACTTTCATTGAGTTAAGTCGTTATAGCAGAAGAAAAAACTGTTTTCCAGGGTAGGTAGAAACAAGGTTATTACACCAAACTGTAGCTAAGTTTGGTCTCATTTCAAATATTAAAAAATACAGTTTTTGGCTTAAATTGACTTAAGCCACTTTACCTTTTGAGTAAAGATTTATAAGTATTGTTATTTGGCACAGAAATATCTAATAAACAGACGGACAAAATTGTCAACTTTAAGCAGGCGTAAGGATTTGAAAATCCCAAGGATAGACTCGGAGTAATTTACTTAGCCCACATTAGCCCACTGTGCTAATCCCCACAAATGGAGTCGGTTATATCCGTTACTGTTGGAACCAGTTTGAATTTTGGATTTCTCTAACGTCGCTACGTACTGCGTAACTTTTGATATTACTTCGTTGGCAGTTAGAATGGTACCATGCCTTGTGTCATTACTAAAGTAAACACAAAGAAACTTGCAGTTGTATGTTTTTTTTTTCTCAAAAGAAATATTCTGAGCATACAGACACCTCAACCTGTAAAATTATAGATTTTGACTTAGATTCGTGAAGCAGGGCCCATTTGAGATATGTACAGTGTACACCCATAGGCATAAGTTTCTCGACAGAAATGCAAGTCGCTGTTCCAGGCGAATAATTCCTAATGGCTATGGCTTTACTGTCTACAGTTTTCACTCAGTAATTGCATATGACGTGACCTATGATAGAGAGAACATTTGAGTCCCATCGCTGGGCAGCTCAGACCTATTTGTGGTTAAAGGATTATTTAATAACTGGCAAAAATTATTTTGACAAAACTAATTTTTCAAGGTTTGTTTGTCGAAGAATATTTTAATCGTTTGAATTTAAATTTGTTATGTTATGATTTAACGTTCAGGTTCATTTTGATTAAAATATGGGTAAAACGACAGAGTTTCATGTGGTAGATCTAGCAGCTTTTGGTCGAAAAATACGGTCAAAATATTGGATGAATTTAATAAGCACAAAAGGACCATCTCTGTGAAAAATTAACCTCGCTCGGTTAAAAAACGAAAATGTTATACCGAAGAAGATAGAAATATTTTCAGGAGTATATAGAAAATCCAGGTTTAACTCCTAAAAATCCCGAGCCGATATGACGAAAATATGCTGGAAACCCCGGTTCAGAGGCGCCTTGCTAAATATGATTTGTGGTTGTGAGGTCGTCACAAAATACCAGGCAACGTAGCGTAGAAACACACAGCTGGCCACTCCAAGTCCCAGATTTAATATTATTGAAAATGTATGAGTATGAGATTACATTAAAGGAAAAAAAGCCGTTTCTGTGACTCGGAGCAGACAGGAGACCATTTTTGTAGCAACAACGCTCTAGGATCGGGATGATGTTCCTGCAGGAATGCTACAAAACTCAAGGCGTTTACAGAAAGCTATTTAAAGTTTTTATTCAAAATTTTATTTTGTTCCTTATTAAATGTCAAATCATATTTTTGTTTTAAGTAGAACTTGTTTGTCAAAATAATGATGCCAAAGTAAAAAGTTGTTATTTTAGTTATCTACATGAATTTAAATTAATGTATTTAAAAATAAGAATTGCATATTTTCACCTGTTAGTTAAGAAAGCAAGCCAAGTATTATTTTTCCAGTGCTTCCTAGAATTATTCATAATATGTGACTTTAAGTTTTGTCAACATGTGTATGAAATCCTTCGAACACTGTTTACAAATGTTGTTCTGTGCTTAGTGTGTTAGACAGCAGGAGTCTTTGGTTAGATCGTTGGAATACCACTAATTTTTTTATCTTATGTATTGAAAAACATAATGCAAATGAAAAACAAGTTACAATCAACATGTATGTAGATGTAGCCCAAATAGCTAATGGACCCAGTTAGCAGCAGAAATATTTTAACAAGAATGAAATGTATGGTAATATAATTTTTAGAAACAGTTCGTTTTTTAAATCTAACACTAAGAATGTTTGATTTAGAAACCCGTTAAGATACCAAGCCGTTTTTATTTTCTTCACTGTAATTCATGTTTACATACATATATGCACTTTATTGTTCCTCGCATTTTATTTCTTTTTAATTTGCTGAAATGTTTTACATAATTCATTTAAAACCACCAGGGGACTTAATTATACACATATTTTGCACAGTTCTCATTGAAATTACTAAATTTCACCCGTGGAAACATGACTTCTTTCCTTATCCATGTGCGTAGCTGAATATCATTAAAAATGAAGGTACGACATTTCATACATCAGAAACAATCCGCTAGATCCATAACAATGAAAACCGTGTCATATCGTAGATTCGTTATGCCTACTAATTATTTATAATCAGAGCAATATTCGCTCAAAATGAATACACATGTCAAGTCCAATTATTTCGAATTCAAACTTTTGTGTTTTGTAAAAAAAAAGTCTACGGATTTGTGTAATTGATAATTTGCAGTTCGAATACGAACATGTGGGATAACATGTTCGTATTCGAACTGCAAGATTATCACCAAAATTATTATAATTAGCAATGTGATAATTTTGTAACTATATAACTCATTAAATTGAGCACCCGAACGCAGTTCATTAATTTAATTATATCTCATTAATACCAGATTTATTATGATTTTAAATTTGTTGTTGTTGTACCATGTGTCTACTCTTTGTTTTTGAAAGGATAATTAGCTTGTTTGATGTTTAATCCTAACACTGAGTTTCCTCGCCTATTCTGAAGTATGAGTGTCTGCTTATTGAGGACTTTGTTGAAATAAATAATCTCCATAAAGTATGCGAATTGAATTCAAATTAGCAACAGAAACATCTCCTGTGAGAGGATAAGTTATCGTACATCATAAGTAGGCACTTATTAAATAAGATGAGTATTGACCTCCCGCTAAGAAAAGACATATTTTCTTTCTGACGGCACCGCGACCCACTTTGCAATTAAACATCTTCATAGTATTTTCTTTTTTGAACTAGTGTCTAATTGCACCATAACAACTCATTTTGTACATATGTTTCATTAGAATGCATATTTCGTCCTTTAAGTCAGGGGTTTTAAAGCCGCCGCCGCCGAAACGGTTATCCAAGAATTCCTTCGCATTTGCATTTTTTGAAAAATTAAAGAAGACTTTCTTCTATAACTCTATTTTGGAACTTGGATCTCGGCTTTGAAATGTAACCATATATCCTTTGCAAAAGCTTCCAAGTGCCATTGAAACAGCACCATCAACAGGAACCTCTCGATGTGCAGTTCTATTATTAGCTATTGCTGTTGCTGCTGCCCTTTAACGAACTAAATTTTGCCAAAAGCACCAACTACGATTATAGTCAATACTGATGTGCATATGTTCACTAATGTCTTGCAAATTGAGCGCCCGTCTGTAGCGTGAAGGGCAACAGCTAGTTACACTCTACCACACTTTTGTTTGTTAAAAAAATCGACTTGGAATGAGTTCCCCGTATTTATGAATACTCTATTGTATGTAGCAAAGCAAACAATTCACTGATTTCTTATGTTTTTATTTGGTCCTTCTGTAATGACCTGTATGATCAGACACTCACTGACGGAACCTTTAGTGTTCGCTCAAAAGAAATTTCTTCGTTGTTCTAACCACAATCCGGCGCAGGGGCATACACTCAGGGAAAAAACGAGATAAAATTAAGATTATCAGTGTCAGATTAAGCCTATCCGTTGACGAAAGTCTGTTAAGCTCGGAAATTCAAAAATTTGAGTTTGTTTTTTGATTAATTTAATTCTTATTTTAAGATTGTTCTATAACAGTATGAAGAACATGTAAGCTTAAATTAAGCGCAAAGTCATTTCATTCGAAGAATGCAACAACTTGATTTTAAATTGTTCTAAACTTAAATTAAGCTTATGTATTCTTAAACATAACGCGATGAAAAATGTGTGAGCTTAAATTAAGCTCGAAATCACCTATTTATCAGCAGTATGAATAACGCTCGCCAGAATAATAACTCTTGAAATAAACTTACAAAAATTTAAATAAGAACAAGTTATCCTTATATTAAATCTTTTCGGAATGCTTCAACCACTATAGTGGTTAGTGTTTTGGACTACTAATCGAGGGGCCTCAGGTTCGATTCCCGAAAAAAAAAGTTTTAACTTGAGTTTATATTTTCCACTGCGCCACCTCTGGCGAACGTCGGACAAACATCCGAGAGTATAACTGTCGTGAAATAGTTTCTCAATAAGCCGTTCGGAATGGGCATAAAATTGTATAGATCCCTTCCATTCGTCCCAAAAAAATGAAAAACTCACACAAAAAGTGAGAAGGTAGGCCGAGGGTCCCTAAGGACCTACTGCGCCGCCAATTTTTTTTTTTTTTTTTTTCATAATCAAATTGATATGATGATTTTAAAAAATTGCTGGCATTGCTAGCTAAGTACTGCCCTTTAGCACCATTGCTAAGCTGCTTGCACTGTTTCGCAATGAATAAACTATTGTCTACCTATGTCTACACAAAAATTGAAAAATTTAGCAAATGATTTGATGAAGATACTCCAGTACTGCAATTATTAGTCCTTAATACTCTATCAGTTGCAATACAAAATACACTTTGTCTTTACAATTGTGTTCCCAAATATGCTTGGATAATATCGAATGATTAAACTTATTTTTATTTTTTAATTTACAGGAGGCTTGCCAAAACTATATTCGAATATTGGTCGTGACATCTCCCGGAAGGTTGCTTGTTTGCGGCACAAACTCGTTTCGGCCTGAATGTACCTCCTATGTCATAAATGCGAACAACTACTCACTTGAAGCTACAAAAAGTGGGCAAGCGGTTTGTCCGTACGATCCAAAGCACAATTCAACCTCAGTTTTTGCTGGTAAGTTACTAAATTATTTTCTTTTATAGTGTTATACTTTTTTGCGATTTTTGCCCAACCTTCACCCATATCTCGTGAAAATCCTTTCGCAACGTAATCGAAGCCGATAGCACCACCGTATGTATACGTTTGATGCCAAAAGGGCGTGTCGCATTGGTGATGATGAAGCTGTGATTTATTGAACCCAATTTGGCAACCAAATGTGTTTGCAGCTTGTGCCAAAATATACGAGAGAATGCAGGGCGAAAATTGGTTTGATGTATTTTTATTTTCTCCCAACCATATACCTAATCTATTGCAAACACAATCGCTGGCAAACTATTGTCGAATTTAGGTCAGTGTAATGGTCCATTGTTTGCATCTGTAATCAATGTGATAATGGCGGAATGTAAATTTAGTTAATTACGTCAGACGCAATTATCCTCGGATTTCAAATGCGGAGTGTTGTAGTCCCGAGTGCATGTGAGCATTGAATGGTCAGCAGATAAATTGCACCAGTGTTTTTGTTCTTCGTATATAGCGACGCATTGCACAATATCCAACAGTATGTTCCTGTAATGTAATGAAATTTTAAAGGAAGTACTTAGTTATCCATGTTATTGAAATTCTGTTTCATATTGTAGAAATACGTAACTAGTGTTTCCGAATAGTTTAGGAAGGTTTTTGTTTCATTGGAAATAGAATAGAAAGTTCATAAATTAATTGAGCTTGTGCGGTAAGCTTCTGTCTTGTGACACTTGCTTGTAGCATATTGTCCACTATACATTGTATGCACATTTTCTTCCAATCGTCAGTGAATACCTATCTTGAGTCGTGTTGCCATTTGATTTTCCAAAACGGATTCTATTTGCGATACTAAAGTAAAGCGTTAACCTTAAAACATATACAAAAGTTCTGAGGTTGTTTACCTAAGAAAGCGGGTCCTAATCCAAACCGGACTTTAACCACATCCGATTTTTTTTATGAGAGAGTAAGAAAACGATTAATGTATAGATATGATCTGAATATCAATAGTCACATTTACTTAGGATATTATGCAGAAGTTCAGTATATGTGGCAAAGGTATGACATTCCAATTTCCAAGTTCAATTGTCATTTTATACTGGGACTGGGCAGGTACTCCACTTGCGGACAGTAAAAAAACTTAATTTAAAAGAACCAAACAACTAAAAAAATTTAAACCGTATTATTTTATTTTATTTTTACCTTTACAGTCTATGACAATCCGGGGAAGAATACGAATCTAATGACACCTCCTTCTTCAAAATCGGTCAAGCCGTTTAGGCTGCACGAGGTCTCAATGGAACGCGCGTTGAGGGACACCCCTCACCTTCCGTAAGCTGGCTTCTATTCTATTAATCTGCCAGTTGAATACGCTGCAACAAGGGACGCGGCGGCTTATATGGGTTGGAATTTAACAACTTGGGAGTCAAAGTAACTGCATATGCAGATGATGTAGTTATACTTACTAAGGGAAGGTTTTTACCTACCTTAAGCGATTTGTTAGGAAGCTCACTTAGGGTGTTAAGTACGTGGACAAAACAATGCGGCCTTGGGGTCAATCCGCAGAAAACCGAACTTGTCCTGTTCACGAACAAAAGAATAATTCCGCAGTTCGAGCCACCAACTCTTGGTGGAGTACCCCTAAGGGTAACGGACAGTGCGAGATATTTGGGAATCATCCTTGATAGGAAACTTAATTGGAAGCCGAATGTCAATGAAAGGATCAAGAAGGCAGCGAATGCTTTCTACGCATGCAACCGCATCTTTGGCAGGAGTTGGGGACCAAACCCCAAAATTATCCTCTGGATGTATACTGCGATCGTGCGACCAATACTGACATACGGCAGTGTAGTCTGGTGGCAAGCCGCCAGCAAAGCAACCAATCTTAAGTCAATGACTAAAATACAAAGAATAGCATGTATAGGGACAACCAGCGCATTAAGAACCACGCCTACAGCTGGACTAGAGGCTATTCTTAATCTGACACCTCTGGACCTATACATGGAAGAATCTGCTGCTAAAAGTGCACTAAGGATCAGCCAAACTAAAACTTGGAACCCTTGCAATTTTGGGCATGCACAGATATTAGGTAAATACGTGGGGAACATTGTCGCTTCTGACTATATGGCTCCCCATCTGGACTTTGATAGACCATTCACCTGCTCCTTTCCGAGTAGGGAAGAATGGAACACCAATGAACCCACAAAAAGGAAATCAATATCCATCTACACAGATGGTTCAAAGATGGACTGTGGAACCGGTGCCGGCATATTCTCTGAAGAATTAAATATACATTGCTCCATCAGACTACCTGATAGCAGTAGTGTCTTCCAGGCGGAGGTTCTGGCTATCGCTGAAGCGGCCCGTAAGGCGTCAATATTGGCAATACCCCGCAGCGATATTACCATCTTCATTGACAGTCAGGCGGCTATAAAGGCAGTCTCTGCTAATGAAATAAAATCCAAACTAGTTCACCGCTGCCGCGAAGAGCTCAAGGTTCTTTGCTCGCAGCATATCACGAATCTCTGCTGGGTCCCTGGACACAGAGACAAAACCGGTAATGAGAGGGCGGATGAGCTGGCGAGAACGGGGTCCGCAATGGATCTTGATAGAGCACTTCAATCGATCAAGCCACCACTTTGCAATCTCAGAGAGCGGGTGGAAAACAAAATTCGAATGAAAACCAACAACAGGTGGAAAGAACTCACTACCTGTGAAATATCACGGAAGCTTTGGCCAGAATATAACAGAAGCCGGACCAAAAATCTATTACAGTTTGACAGGTCATCACTATCTAAGTTAGTAGGGGCTCTAACTGGTCACAACTTCCTAAGAAACCACGCAATGAAACTAAATCTCAAAGATGACGACATATGTAGAGGCTGCGGGGACGAGGAGGTCCACGAGGACACACCTCACTTCCTCTGTCATTGCCCGAGTCTATGTCACTTGAGGAACAGAACACTTGGAAGTTATTACTTCCATGACTTACAAGAACTTTCTGATGTCTCACTGTCTGATCTTTACAGGTTTTTGAGGACATCGGGATGGCTAGACAGCGTCTATTAACCACAAGGAGGAGGGATAAAGAGCACCGATGCAACACCAACGGTCGACCCCAACAAGGGCATCACAAAGGGTCCACAGGGACCTAAGTGGGGTAGCGCAGGGCTCTCCCTGCTCTGCCCACCCATTCACCTAACCTAACCTATATGGGTTGGAATCCTCCTTAAAATTTTAAAACACATATTTGACTTAGGAACACAAGTTCTGGTCAGTATGTTCTATGTCTTCGTATACGAAATGAATGAACACGGAAATAAGTAAATGTTATAAATATTACTTGGCCAGATCGTTTGCAAGAGATTCCAATTGCTTGTCAAAAATTGGTCGGTCTTTATAGTATGGGCTTTCCGGCCGCCAAAATCAGACAGAACTTTAAGATTTATTAAAGCGTTGCGCGCTCCGTACGTATCGACGTATCCTATTCGGACAGCTCAATTCATCAACAGGAGTTTTATCGTAAAAGTCAAACGCAACGCACGCACGCACGCTTCACTGTGGCTGGATATAATTATTAGAAGCTATGTCCACCTAATGAAGTAACTTTTCAGATGATTGTCGTCAAAATGACCTCCAGAGCTAGCTATACTTGGGCGTCACGATTGATGTGTTAACAGTAAAGTTCGAGATTCAACTAGTAAGAGTATCGGACTTTTCCCATAATTCTACCTTTTCTTCTCTATTCATAATTTGTACAGAATTCGAATTCTGCATTTTGGTGTATTTCTCACAAAATTATTAAGCTTCGAGCGGATTATATTTTTTTAAAGAACTACATTCTGCAAGTACTTAACTAAGATATTCCATCATATGTATGTATATAGATCCACACAGGTCAGCAAAAGTCCAAAAACGTACGAGTACATGTAAGTACGAGTATGTTATGTTTATTCGAACAACAACGGAAGCGCTTGATTTTGGTTCGTTTAAGTCACCATAAGGAAATAATGCAACACATCTTGCAATTATTCATCAAGCACACTTCGCGCCACTGCAGCATTTTAGCTTGTCGCTGATTTTATTCCATCAAAGTGTCCAACAAACGGCCAGGCACACGATTAGCATCGTTCTTGAGTGACATTTGGAACTAAAGAGACGACAACGGCTAAATATGTTTGTACATGTGCATGTATACATTGCACACTACTAAGTGGCGCACAAGTGTAATCAAATAAACATTAACCATTGTGTAATTTATTGTGATGCATTGTTCTTGCCTTAGATGGCGATGACCACGAACGGAGTGATATACGTAAATATGTAACTTTGAAATACAACTGGAATAGGTAAATAACCACAGCACAACACGGCAATTCTTTATTGGTCGATTATGTCAAGAGGTAATAAATGAAGCAGCAAATACGACGGCTATGAAATCCATTACACGGCAGTTGTTTTCCAGGATACGATATCCAAGTTTTCATTAGAAAATGCAATTAACAATGGCATAAGTTATATACGTATAGCTAATTGCGTTTTATTGAACAATTATGTTAAGCTGGCAATTGAATGCTGTATGCAATAATACAAATATTTGCGATTGACGTTGAACATTTTTTGTAAAGGATTTAAAAAAGGAAAGAATTGAAAATTTGTTCTCAGTGAATAGTTGTCAGTAGTGATTTTTAGTTCCGCCATTTTCCTTAAATCGTATAGCTTGCGTTTTCTTGAGTCTTTAGTTCTAAGTTCAAGTTATTTAGTGTCTACATACCTCGAATCCCCTGCTTTCACGCCCATTATATCCAAAAACTGTCAAATTTGATGACAAAAGCTTCTTAATAACGGATTTGTAAAGCTATCATAAAATCAATCTTCCTATCACTGGCAAAACTGAGATTGGATATTAATATTTCAAAGACATTCGACTTACATCAAGTCCTTCTGTCGGAAATGCGTGCAAAGCCTCGAATTTCCATACAATTGGTTTCGTAAGATTTCAAATTTAAAAATAAATTAATGTATTTGGTGCCCCAAGGCTCTGCTGTGTATCTCAGAATATCTATATCTACCCTCAAATAGAAATTGAACCACATCAATGTTAGAATTATGAGAGAAATAAACCCTTAGCGGTAAACAAATGATGAGAGTGAAATCATATTAAGTTGCATATAAATGTATAATTAAGCTATGGACTGCCAAACTTCAAATTCTCTACACTGTACTTCATGCACTAACTAAATGGTCTTCGAGCTCGGAGAAGGTTAGCAGAAAATTGGGAGTACTAAAAACAATTATTAGTACACGACTAGGCAGGTCTCAGGAATCTTTCTCGATTATTGCAAGTTTGGTTGGAACAGTCTGAAATAGGAATTTTAAAATATTTTTTACTTTGTTTACCTAAAAAGTAAAAACCAACTCTAGGCAAATTATAATCTTATCAAAATAACACGCAAAGCTCAAATTTAATTAACGATATTCTACATGCAAATTAGAAAAAAATAGAAAAATAAAACAAATAGTTGCTCTGGCTTGACAGGTGAAATCTTAATTCAGAAGGCGGATGGCAGTAATGAAAATTTGTCTCTCAGATGTCAAGCAAGAGAATCATGGGAGAATTAAGCAAGTAAATCTGTTGGACGTTGGAAATTGGAATTTGTTGTTATGATACTTGCCTGTTGGATGCATTGCTTATGGAATATTAATTGTACGAAACTTGGCGTAGTCCTGAAAAGACATATCCACAGGTTTTCAGCCAGTTGTGAGATATATATTTTAAGACTTGTTATATACATATCGGATAGTGCTGTTGAATACTATTTGTACTTGTGACTTTCTTTTACTATTAGCATTTGCACACAACTGTTTTTTACCGACCAAATGCGTTGAAGATCCTCATTCACATCATTGGCCCAGCCTAGGGGACAACTTCGATAGATTTGAATGTCATCGGCATAGAAGTGTTTCGATGAATACAAAATTACAGGAGATATATCGTTAATGTACAATAAAAATAAGAGATGGCGTAAAATCGAACATTAGGAAACGCTTCGCGCTAACGGAAAAAAACTGATAAAAAACTGCTGATAGGCATAGCTTGCTTTCTTTCACTTAGATACGTCGCAATAGAGTTTATAGCCAAGGGAGATATATTGCAGAATTTATTCTTACCTATGTTATTTTGAAATGGCTTTCGGTGCGAGAAGCCTCAAAGCCCTAGGTACCGCTGGTATTGAGGGGAATGGGTTCACTCACGGCACGCAAACCATTTACTATCGCTTATAAAGGTCATTGAGAAAGTATTTTCCCTAAGTAAAGTCAAGTAGGGCAGCTGCGGAAGAGGTTGGTGATGGGCTCATCCTACTTCTCGTCTCTACAACTTCTCCATAAGTCATTATATGGCAGTTCAAGGCTTTGCGCGTCTGCTCAGAATACAATGCCCGGAACTGACATTTAACGACTTTCGAAATACTGGATCTGTTGAGTCGCAGAAGCGCCTTGGATCTTTAATTGTTGAATTAATGAGAGTGGATTGGTCAACCATATCAAAAGCCTTGGAAAAGTCGTCTAAAAGGATCAGGATGGTAATAAAGCCCTTATCCAGTTTTCCTCTTTTAGGTTCTATCACGCTTAATAAAGCAGTCGTACAGCTGTGTCTGGCACGAAATTTAAAATGAGTTCATTCAACTTATGCATAATCTGCTCGCGCAATTTAGAAATAATTGGTAGGACAAACTTAAAAAAAAATTAAGAAATCCAAGTAGATTCGGAAACCTGATACAAAACATAAAACTTTTTTATGTTCGATTCTGCGACGGGAACTATTTTCTTTCCAATTTCAATTTAAATCCATTCAAGAAACAGTAAAGCAAGTGGAAGTTCTTGGAATTCATTTGTGCACCTGCAAGCGAACTGCCGGCACTCACAAAATTATTTTGAAGAAGAACAGCGTGTTTTTTTGTATTGATTCATCGGAATTGAGGAGTTTCTAAGAAATTCTTTAATGCGCGGTGTCGGATAAATAGTCATTTTCGTATAGATTTAATTTCTGATGGATAGCACTTGAACATGAATAATACCTTTCTGTATGTACATTTAAGCTATATTGATAGTATAATGTTTATATTTTTAGACAGAAACTGAGTAAGTATAGTATGCTTGTCTTGGAACTTTCAAATTTGTTAAATCGTCTCTTTTGGAACAGTAATTTTACCACAGATATGAATTTCTAGCAAAATCGTTTAAGCTTAAGTCGCTTTCGTATAAGTATAAATTATAGAAAGAGTCGTACATTTTTTGCGAACAGTTTACACTTGAAAGTTTATCAGGTGTTCGCAAAATTTGGGACAGTGACCTTAAGATGTTTTTTTGTTTTTTTTTTCGAAGTCCCTGCAACTTTTTACGAAAAATTGGGTAGTCACTTCGAAAATAGGTTAAATGTATACGTATAGGTATAGAGTATACGACGTATACTTGTGTATGTAAGCTCAAATATTAACCTTAGGTAACAGGGTGTCAGGTTCATGTTAACAGTTTATTTTAAATTGCATCGGAAGAGGATCAGTGAAAAATACCAATTGAAGGTGATGCCTTTTGGTTTTGGCGCTACAACACGACCCACAATTCATGTGCAGATGGATGGAAAAGGTTATACATCACGATATAAAGATGTAGTCTTTGTTTATTTGGAAGACTTACTATGGTTTTCAAAAACTTTGGTTAGGATTCGACCATGTGTCGATTCATAGCTGGTAGATAAGCAGAGGCTGGGTTCTAATCGCATAAGGACAAAACAATCGAGCAACAACATCTCGACGATGCTTCTACTTCGTGGAACGACCAAAAAACCACGATCGACGGAACATTTGGATGATCATCGTGTTTGGTGCTTCAGTTACCAATTCAACTGTTACATACTGATGGCTATTTTTAAAGGGTGTTTTTTTTTTTTCAGTTTTAAAAAAGTTGAAAAAAAATGTAACTCGTTCTCTTTGGAGTGGGCTCGCCCTTGACATTATGCTATGCAAAAGGACTGGTGAACCCTAAATGAGTTGAATCTCGTTCACTGCTTCGTTCTACCCATTTCCACATCAATGACAGCAACAACAAAAAAAGTTTGTTAACAGTCGTCTTCAACCTGTTCAAAATGAAAACGATGAACGATTCGATTGAACAACGCGATTGTGATTGTTACATGAAGCAACACAGCGACGTAATTATATAAAATCATTCCGACGACGACCATTTGATGGATTACGCGGTTCTAGCACTGGATTGAAAGTGAAAGAAGATATTTGTGTCTGTCTAGTAGTTTCAACTTGTTCTCATCTAAAAAAAACTACCCTTTTGCATTTTTTAACCCAGCTCATGTGGTTTAATTCAAATCTGTATTTATTTCTTCATAAGAATTGCTTTTCCATAAAATACACGTCGCACCAAGTAATCGTTCTTGTTTTTCCGGTTCCGGCTCCTGCCAATATTAAAACCGGATGTTGACACTGCAGCTTATAATACTCCGTTGTATATAATTGCTTACTCACAATTTTATCAGCCTGATTTCTTAACCATTTACTAAAGATGGACTAGGGCTTATTTTAGTTTAATTGAAGAACTAAATTCTATAAACTTTTCTTAAAAACAAATCACTCTTAATCAAATGCCAAAATGGAAATACTAATTTAGAGCTAGCGGTGAGTTAATTTTTGTTTTCCCTGCCCATTTCAAAACTTGTTGGTGTTTCGAAAATTTCGAATAAGCTTAACATGCTAAAGAATAATATAACATATTTTAATATGAAAGTGAATGAAGTGACAAATATAAGTTTTTCAAATAAAACACAAATTGAGTGTTTTTTTTCAATTATTTTTGTTTGTACAGAAAACGTGGATAAAAGTACTTCACACAAAAGCACACGAACGGCTTAAATCAGATTTAGATGTGCCCATCTTGTTTAAAAAAATAGAAGAGTTAATATTTGTATTCTTATAAGTTTTCCATTTTTTTTATACATGGGGAGATTTCCCTACTCAAAAGTTGCACTGAAGTGCTCGAGTGCTGCCAGATTTTCAGTGTAGTTTTGCTTAATTAATTAATCATTTACTACGAATATTAGACGAAATTATTTTTATGAAAAAAAGAAAACATTTTCGACAACACAACTAAAGCCAAATAAACTCATTTGACTTAGTTTTTCAAAACTTTGTTTTCGATGAAACCGCGATACCTATACCGACAAAAGTTCGGTTGTTTATGTTCAGTCCATTCATCAAAATTGCTGATAACAATAATACAATAAATTAAATAGAAGCCATTTAAACACTTTAAAGCTAATTGAAAAGTCATGCAAAACTCAGCTGGTGTTCATTATGAACGCTCTGAGGATTTAAAAAAAAACTCATCTCATATCCACTCAATGACTCGTATGAGTGTATATAAATGAGTATGCGGAAACCATTTTTGTATTATCTATTATGGTAAACGGATAGTTTGAAACCTTTCTGAATCAAAAATGCAACGTAATGTCGCTTGAATTGAAATATCGAAATATCCCTCCACATGTATGCGTATAAAATATCTATATAGGTTTATTGGCAAACTGGTTTAATGAATATTGGATTGAACTTTCCTTCCAGCAATTGATTCATAAAATTAATTAAAATACAAGTCCCATTTTTAACCTAAAATGTTCGAATACCTTATACAATAATTGCTCATAATTTGTTATGTGGTAGAAGCGCATTCGTCAAAAACAGCAAAAACCCAGAAATTCAACCACACAGAGCTAAAGTTTTATTATTACTATTGGTATAAGCTTAGATACATTTGAATTCTTACAACAATAATATGCTGTGTATATTTTTACTCCCTCTGAATTAATCGTCTAACATTTGAAAGCACTGTGACCTCGCCTTGCATCTGGAGTTGAATATAAATCCGCACAAAATATCTCGATTTTTGTAAGCTAATCTCAAATATATAAGACTATAAAGCTCTTCAAATTGCTAAGCACAAATAAGTTTATTCAAGGAATCTTAAATCGATGACGCATTCATCGGTAAATTTCAATTTCTCATTTCCTTTGATGTTTCCTCTATTACAGTTATTTTATACTATAAAGCATTTTGCCCTGTTTCTTCTTCTTTCAATGTGTAGCTCTGAAATCGTCTTCCGTTTGAAAATAATGATTGTCTAAAAAAAACACGCGCCATAACAAAAGACTGGAAACATGTATATCACAGAAAAGAAGCAAATGGAGAGACAAAATTCGCAAATACACCACCGTGCACTACAACTAACGCATGTTCATTTATAATTACGAAAAGCACACTCGGGTGTAAAGAGAACTGAGCGTTTTCGTTCATTTTTGAATCTTCACATGTAGAAACTGGCATTTCACTTGCTGAAAGGATTTGATGCATGAAGAAAAATACCTTTTCCTGTTTCTATGTAGAGATACATACCTACATATTATATGACGTATTAGAAGCCCTTTGTTCTGGTTCGTGTTTTGTCCGTTCTATATGGTTTTCATGAAATCGTCTGAATTAAAAATACGATATACATTTTTACGTTTCAAAAAGGATTTATTTGGAATTGTGAGTGAAAAGTTTTTTTTTGTGTTGTTACCTTTTGCTTGAAAGACAGTAAAATGCAAATTTGCGCCATAAAATCGACTCTTTGTGTATTTATCAATCAATTAAAATGCTAAAATGAAAGCTTAAGTTAAGTTATATTGGATTAAACTTGACAGACGTCGGCAATTGTAGGTTGTAGCCGACCATTGTAATTAGGTAAATTAACGCTTTCGCTTCAATACCCAGCATCTATGTACAAGTACATTTATGTTATTTTGAAGTACAGGGTTGCCAACAGGTTACCTCGAAAGAGTTGTAGCAAAAAAAAAAAAAAATAGTTGGCGCAACAGGTCCATAAGGAACCCAGGCATAGCCTCTCACAACCATTCGTTTTGCGTGGGTTTTTAATTTTTAGGACGAATGAAAAGAATAGCATTTTATGCCGAGTTCAAATGGCTAATTGAAAAGCTCTTTCATGACATTTATACTCTCGAATGTTTGTCAGACGTTCGGGAGAGGTGGCTTAGTGAAAAAAATCCTAGATGCAATTTATGTTATTCCGGGAATCGAACCCGTACCCCTCGCCTAGTAGTCCAACACACTAACCCCTTAGTAATTCTGCCTGCGCCTAAGAGTTCTAGTAGAATTTTCATAAATGCATAAGTTATCTAGAAACACACTCGAGGCCGTCGACTTCTCGCGAATCAACGCCGAAGAAGGCCAAATTGTGTTTGTCGGCCATCAAGGTTATGACGTCAGTTTTTTAGGATGCACCCAGTGTCATACAATTGATTTAGTTGAAAAGGGTACCATTGTCACCGGCGCCTATTATGCAGAGCTGTCTGATCGATTCGACGCTGATTTTAAGCCAAAGCGGCTACATTTGGCAAGGAGAAACAAAGAGATTTAAAACGCACGCCTATTTCGAGGGCCTCGAGAGTTGTATTATTAGAGGAAATCAATAAATTGGGGAACCGTTGGACGAAGTGTATCGACCTAAGATGAGACGGTCTAACATACACCTACCTGGGAAGCCTGACAAGACAAAAAATGTATAACACCGGGACTACAATGCCGAGCACAATCGAGTGCATTGTACAGTTGGGGGCAATATGCCACATACCCAATTACAGTGACTTCTCAGCTGCACACGTATTATATTTCTTAGTAAATTCTTAGGCCTTCTTGCATATATGAGTCGTTTCATTGCAACGCATGGCTGATGGTTACAGAAACCTTTTCAAACTGCGTGGCTGAGCCTTTCCTATTTATTCATAGTAATGTTAATTGGTACCTGCAGCTTGGCTTTAAAAATAGAATAAAGCTAAAAAATGTGTACACCAATTTACTACCACCAAATTACTAACCTTTACTAAAGTATCACATTTATTGGTTTTTATTCCATTTTTAACATCATCCTGAACGCAGACGGCAAATCAATTGCATGCTCAGAACTTGTATATAATTTTTCTTATTACAAAGTAAAAAGTTTGGTTTTCATTGTGTTAAGTAGAAAGCGAATCTCATGAATAAAGTAAATGGCTATAATTTGTGTAATGAATGTCGCTTACGAATTCATAATATTCGACTACATGCATGTACCAGTACCGCACATGGCAAACGAATTTCTTAGTTATGAATATAAATGTAGGGATCAGATGTTCACTTTTCGGTAAAATGTGAGCATGTGATGTGCATGTCATGGCCGATTTAAGAAATATATTTTCCAAAGATTATATCACCATTATTTTCCGTCGGAGGGTGCATAATTGATGAGCTTTCCTCAATTTTTTCAAACTGATTTGCATAAAACTAATTAGAGCTGAGTGTTGTATATTTTAGTCTATTAATTCGTGACGTATTTATTGGATTCATCTGCGAAAGTAATTAATGTATATATGTTTATTTTAATAGATTTATTATTAAGTTTAAATTTTGGTTTACAATATTTATACATTTTCTTTGGCTATTGTCTTTATATAATGATGATCTGGGGGGGGAAATTTTTATTGATTTGAGCGAGACTGTATCCAGTGGTCATAAGTTAGTGGGAGTGACCTGTAATATTTGCAATTTTGTACATTTTATACATGAAACACAAAGTGGTCTACGATGTTAAAATGAAACACGTATCTCAGGATTTTCCAAAATTCTTCCCTTAAGAGGTTGCAAAATTACGTTTAATATGCTTTTAAGGGATTTCCATAACTTTGAAGAAACTGTTAGTCGTGTTGACTTAAAACTACCAATAAATGTATTTTTTTTAATAGAGCGGGTCGATCTTGAAATGGTATAATTTAAAATAACCCTGCAGCATAGATCCGGCTGAAATTGAGCGATATCATTTGTTATGTTGGCTTTTAGGGAATTGCTTGGTTGCGGTTTATTGGCATAGACCCACGACTTCAGGAAATCCCACAAGAGAAGTCTATCTTGGTGGCCAATTCACGACCTCTGCTAGAGATAGCCATTCCCTCAAATCGTTCATGCAGATTGTCCAATTTGTGGCACGTAGCCCCCGCCTGCTGAAACCACATGTCGTCTACATCCATATCGTTCAATTTGGACCAAAAGAAATCGCTTTTCGTCATTTTTAAAAAAGTACGGTCCAATGATGCCGGTTGCCCGAATCGAACCGAACAGTTAATAACATAGCCATTTATCCAAAAATGAACCTCGTCGCTAGAGATGAGATTCAGATGAAGATTGGGGTCCTCTTCCAAACGCACGAAGTCCAGTCAACCAACCAAACAACCAGTCATCTTGTAGGCCCAAGTCCAGGCGCAAAATTCGTCAGGTTAATGTCTGCAAAAGGTTGACTTCTTGTGAACGGAGAGGAATAGACTGCCTCGGGCACTCCTAGCTTTCACTGACCGCGGGTATGTTCTCGGCGTTCAATGTTTGTTTGACATACGGATGTTAACATTGAAGGACCCCCCGCATCTGCATTAAGATGGGAGCAACGCGCGCAACGTATGCACTCATTTTAGCAATAAAGTTTTATCATTTGGACGTGTTGCTCAAACGTAAATTGACATCAGCGACTGCAGATCAGACGGAGGCCACCAAAACAACGAAACGAATTTTCGAATTCCATGATTGCTTTCGTTTTTTTAATGCGAAGGTGGTTCTAGTTTGGTATTTTACAGAATCCCAGCCCTGTCTTTGGACAAAAGCAACTTCTGAATTTTGTATCATAAATCTAAGCGGCTTTGCTTTATACTTATTTCAATTATTTCTATTTTCAGATAACGAATTGTACACGGGCACTGTGGCCGACTTCAGTGGCAGTGATCCTATTATCTACCGCGAACCACTGCAGACTGAACAGTATGATAGCTTAAGTTTAAATGGTAAGTTATATGTTTGTTATGTTTGCATCTGCAACCCATTATCAATATTTTGTTTTTCTAATTCCAGCACCGAACTTTGTAAGTTCTTTTACACAAGGTGACTTTGTGTACTTTTTCTTTCGAGAAACAGCTGTGGAATACATTAACTGCGGGAAGGTAAACTAAAAACTAATCTGGTCCCTGCTTTGATTGTCGAAAATTTGACATCTTGTTGCATTGTACCATATATGAATGCTTGTATTTCTGTTAATATTCTGTCTTTCATTTTAGGCTGTTTACTCCCGTGTAGCGAGAGTGTGTAAATGGGACAAAGGCGGTCCTCATCGTTTTCGTAATCGGTGGACTTCTTTTCTTAAATCCAGACTGAACTGTTCGCTTCCTGGAGACTTTCCCTTTTATTTCAACGAAATACGTAAGTATTAATATATAAGTTACACAATTAACTTGGGCGTTCTTTGAAATTTGTTGTACTTTGGTGTATCCCAAGGAATATAGTTACAGTGAATTTTGTTGCGGGCGTTTTAAATTTAAAGTATCTATTTATGCGTGATACTGTTGTGCTAAGCATTTTTCGCTTCGTGTTATTTTACTTTTAGTGTGTATTACTTGGAAAACGCTTTAGGCGACCATTTCTGGGGAACACAAAACAAAACTTACAATAGCGACAATATAGAATGCAATATATTTAAGGAATATTTAAAATGGCTGCTAGTAAGGTCACATAGCTTCAATTAATAGTGGCTATTCAAATTGGATTCATAAAAAGCTTTACGTGTTTTTACTCCTTTCAACATTAACTGGGTCGCTCTACATACTATCTTTAAATTGCCACGCTTTTTCTTTTTTCTCAAAAATCGTATGTGATGGTGGTATTTGCGTGTTTTGTATATAACGTACTGCTCTGAGAAAGATTGTGAATCCTACAGTTTGGATTCGGTACAAAACATTCGATTCGTTGATAAAAAAAAAAAGAAAAACGGAGACGGTAGGCCTATATTGTGCAATTTTGTCATGTCGCGCCAGCTATTTATTAGTAGATATTTATTCCCAATTCAATTAATTATCGAAGAACCATAACCGTTGAATTTTATTCTATATTTTCTGTTCTTTGAAATTTTAAACTGCACCAACTACAACAGTGCTTCTATAGCTTGAATCAAAATTTTACATAGCACCCGATTCGCATCACTGAAACTTTCTTTTCAAACTCAAGACTCACAATATATTTACTTTACGGTACAAGATCCGACATACTTGAAAACAATCATCGAAGGTTCCCCCGAGATAGTTCTTCAGCAAAAGTAGAAGCATGGGAATGGAGGGAAAATGTATTCCAAAGTCATTACACGATTTCTTGCCAACAGTCTTTTCTCCCAAAGACCTAAACTTAAACCAATTAAATGGTAAAGTAATATATCTAACCACACGACTGCAAAAGTTGCAAAAGTTTCCAAAGCAGAAGGAGAAACCAATTTTATTCGGAATTTCTACAAAAACTCACTTTCACACATAACACAGTCGAGTCCAGAGTTAATTTTATTTCCCAACAAAAGGCCAAAAGAAACTGCAGCACTTTGGCAATTGTTGTCACTGGGAAATTTTATTTTTTTTCGTTTCATGCCCAGGATGAAACTGACAGTATTAGTTTTTGACCTTCCAATTGTGGGCCAAAGTGGGTGTAAAATTGAATGTATGCACAAAAGTAACGTCCTTAAGACCACAGCTGGAAGTGAAAACTAATATTTTCTCATTTAAATTTTTCGAAATTTACTTTGCTATTCGGAATACAGGATGTCGTGGTTGTCATGTACCCCCTGCCACCAGAGGCAAAATGTTCTTGCTGTTGTGTTGTTTTTTGTATTGTTATTAGTTTTATTTGAATATTGTTCCTTTTTTTATTTCACAGAATCGGCGAGTAATCTTGTGGAGGGGAATTATGGGCATTCTAGCTCTAAGCTCATATATGGAGTATTCAACACGCCAATAAATTCGATACCAGGATCAGCAGTGTGTGCCTTCTCCTTGCAGGTAATTTAACCGTGTGGTGTTTTTGGCAGACTACAAATTTAAGGGAAATATTCTTTATTAAAAATGTTGGGGGAGAAATGAACTTTCTTAGTACATATTGAGTGTTTTTTGTATATCCTTTTATATTTGCGATTAGATTAAACGATATAAAAGGTGTAATGTACGCGGAGGATTGGGAAGAGGGATCGTTTAAATGGGGAAGTTTCATATTTAATGTTTCTTACAAATAGTAATGAGGGGATGGAATATATTCTTGGTTGAAAGGAATAAGACGCGGAGTTTCGCCACAGAAATGGAGGATCGAGTGCCGAGTGTAATTAGAATGCGGCCACTTTGACTTTTTCGTATATTCCTAATTACTCGTTGGATTGACTCACATAAGAAGTAATAAGTTCGAGTAAATTATACGTATTTATAAGTTATTCTTTAAGCATTTTAAAATAATTATAATAAAGCTATCTTTATGGAACCAAATGCGGGAAATTGCGGCATCGTATTAAATCTTGTTTTTTGTTTTGTTTTGTTAGGATCGACTTAAATCAGCTTGTAACGAGCCTAAATGGGCTTCAGATATTGCAGATCCGCCAACACTTCCAATTACTCTATTGACCAACGACGTCTCTGTGTTCGTCGGAAAATTCAGCCGTTTTAGCCCCGAATTTGTTTACCTAACTACTTAAATAATTCGAAAAGGAAAAGATAAAAATGTTTCTGAGAATTTTGGATGGGTGAGATGCACTTAATTTTGTAAAATCAAACAGTCATAAATGTACCGATTTAGCGCCAACGTATTAATATTTCTTTTATTCTTCTTTTGCACCGTTTAATGACGGATGGGTGAGACAGCAACAGCAGCATGCTATGATGAATGAGACAAAAAATAAAATCTCAAATATTGGTTATTTATTTACAAAAATGAGTTCAATGCGTTGTTAACTGGCTACACAGTTACCAATCTCTAATCGGTCGTTTTGCCTGCAAATCTAGGCAGTTTCGTATGTTGTGATGATTGGAAACTTATGCTTGAGAGTAATTTTGTGGTTCATTTTATCCATTTCCATTTCCTATTGATGTTTCTGTTGTCATAACAATCAATGAATGATAGGCCCGAACCTTAGGGCAAAAGTAGGTTTTAACAAGAATTACTTCACTTACGGGGCAGTATGCAGTAATATAAAATACGTATAACCGCATATATTTGGGAGCAATGGTAGATTGGAAAGATATTAAAAAATTGTTTTCATTGTTTTCGTCGGGTTTAACGAAAAAATATTAAACGTATTATTTGGTCAATTCTTTGAGACATGGCAATAGATTGGAAACATTGCTTAGCTTTAATATTTTTAATAACCATCGAAGTTATTAGAAGTTTTAGAAAATTTATAGATCTGTTAATCTTGCAGTATAACCTTTAGGAGTTTAGTCTTGCTCCAAAATTAAATGGTCCGACTGGTGGACTTTAAGTCAAAAGGCTTTTTACCCGACTGGACGCTGAAGGAGGGTAATGTGTTGCGTATGTAGTATGTCTGTTTCGACGTGACATCATGTAGCCTAAACGGCTTGACCGGTTTTATAGAGTGAGTTGTCATTAGATTCGTATTTTTCCCCGGAGTGTCATAGGCTGAAAGGATAAAAAAAATCAATTTCAAAAAACCCGTCTGACTAAAAAGATTCTTTCTTTTCTTTTTATTTCTTTACTTCATTAACTTAACTTAAAGCTATAGAAAAGTTTAAAACAAATTCAAAGATAGATTTAAAAGATAGAAGAGCATTTAAGTTATAAACTGAAACAACATTCTGTTGTCAAAATTAGACAAGAGGCGAATGTACAGTACATACTAATAAAATTAAGATTTATTTATCGATGGGGATGCGATAAAAAGTAAGTTTAAGTTCAGCAACAAAAAGAAATCAAACCAAAGGATTCAGTCCATTACCAATTACAGCGTGGTTTAACGAGAAAAGCCAGCATTTTACATTTTTAAGATATACAGATTTAACTCGCTCTGATCTCAGACTTGAAGGTAATTTATTGAACAAACGCGGAGCAGTAACATTATAGAAGGTGGATAAATGTAGTAAATTACACGATTTATTGATTGTAGGTACATTGACGAGATTACTAGTATTGACGCGCAAATTACGGTTTTCATAAACCCTAGGAGAGTTGTACCCGGACTTTTCAAAAAATATTTTTAAAACTTTATAGAAGTATAAATGTCTCAATGGAAGAAATCCAAGACTTATGAACAGTCCAAAACTAGGAGTACGACGGTTAACTTTACACATAATACGAACAGCGTGTTTTTGTTTTATTAGTAAAGGCTCTAATTTATTATAATGTGTACCACCCCGACAAGCTATACCATACTGAAGTTTCGATTTGAGAAGACCATTATAGACTAAGTTTAAACAAAGACACTTCCAAATAAATATAACTATTTGCCAGTCAGAGACTATGCATATATGTTTCCTAGTCTGTGAAGGTAGTCTCCGAAAACGTGTCCTTTTTTCTTTTTTTAGTTCTTTTTTACAGTCAGTCGGGTTTTTTTGGTTCTTAAAATTGACTTTTTTTTTTGGTTTAAATTTGTTTGAAAATAATTTCTTAGAAACAAACCTCCGTTATCCAAATTTATTTTTGTATATGTGGTTATCAATTTGTTATTTCCTTTTTATTATATCTCGCATACATCGCAGGAGGACGTATTTGTATAAAAATTCAAACTAAATGTATTAATCAATTCTAACACTACGATGATAGATCAAATGTTTTTCACAGTGCTCTACATCAGTCTGTTTTTTACTAGTGATTTGCAAAAAGTAACTCCTCAATGATTTGCGTCCCAAAAAATACCACAAATTTATTTATGCAGTGTCTACAGAACGTAAAGGGTGGACTCACAACTATATAATCATTTCAATTCGGCTACAAAAACCGTCAAATGCAATTTCACCTTTTTCTTAAAAAGTCTCCAAGACAAGATTTTCATTTTCACAGAAATAAAGCTCAACAATCTACGGCGGGTGTTAGTTTTTGTCATTCTTCCTTCTCCTTTTCCATATATATTCATCCATTTTATTTTCTATCTATTCCAAAGTGTGAGAAAACTATCACATGAAAACGAAATAAAGCTGAAGAAAATGTAAATGCGTCCTTTTTTATTGCCAAGAGAAGTGGAAGCGACTTATCATACTGCATAAGCTCTATTATTTTCCAACTTCTGCACACGAATAAATAATTTCTCTCAAACATTTTTGATAAAAGTGTATGAACTGACTTTTTTTGAAAACATTTTTTCTCTTCTTTCTCTTTTTTTGTACCACTTAAACAACCACCAGGACATTGCAGATACGTTTGAGGGCAACTTTAAGGAACAAAGCGGTATCAACTCTAATTGGCTTCCTGTTAACAGTGCAAAGGTATGTACGAAATTATTTAAACTACGAGTAGAACGGTCGTGGTATCTGGTGTCCCTAGCGTTTGGTTGTACCGACCCCATATATTATAATGCATAGCCCACCATGTTTCACCTGCTATCATCCATTAAATCTATTACAAAGGGTTCTTCGGCAACAAAAGTGAAACAAGAAATGCAACAACAGATGACGGTGGCATTATATTTGTATTTTGTAGCTTCAATTCAAATTTTAGCGGTGCCATGTTGTTATTAATGTAAATATATGCTGCTAAACATTTTTTTTGGTTATTCACTCTATTTTGAATTCGCGTTAACATTTCGATTTGTTTTTTTTTTTTATATCCTAAAGGTTCCTGATCCTCGACCGGGCTCATGCCATAATGACTCACGTACCCTTCCAGACTTGACGTTAAATTTCATCAAAACTCATTCGCTAATGGATGAGAATGTTCCAGCATTCTTTGGTCAACCAATTTTGGTCAGGACGAGTACTATGTAAGTATAAAGGAACGGGTGTTTTATTATATTTCGTAGGTTTGGTGGGACGTAGGGCGAACGAGAGAAAACAAAAAAGCACCGAGCGGGAAAGAGCATTGCAGCTGGAAGCTAGGCATCCTTGATGTTTGCCATTAGCGGTGTGGGCGGAAACAACCACTTATAATGTTCACACTGTTAAGTTATTTCTTATTAGATTAAATATTATAATATTCATCGTGCCAGTGCTCGGCTTATGTATACCACAAGAGCAAGCATAATGTATATGAACGCGGTCAATCCAAAGCCGGGAGCTAATAATCGCTTCTGAAGCATACCTACTACTTGCATGTTTATGTGTGCGGTTAACATTATTAATAGTCGCGTAATCAAAGTCGACTGTGCGGCGCATTTTAATTATTTAATTATTCAATTTACATTGTGGTGGTGTTTTTTTTTTTTTTTGCTTCTGTACTCTTATGGACTCTTTTTCTCCTTGTGCACACTTTTTGTCCCGATGCAGCTACCGTTTTACGCAAATTGCTGTGGATGCTCAGATTAAAACTCCTGGAGGAAAGACGTATGACGTGATATTTGTTGGAACGGGTGAGTTGTCGCATTTTTTCTTCTCTTTTTTTTGTCAATTTCGGGTAGAGAACATTTTGCTTTTAAGTTTGTACAAGGGAACGTTTTAAAACGGTTTAATTGCATAAAATGCACCGCACTGTGGGTGTAGATATGTATATTTTGTTTTACTAATTTTTTTTCTTTGTGCTTAATTCCTAGACCATGGAAAAATAATTAAGTCGGTAAATGCGGAATCAGCGGACTCGAATAAAAAGGTTTCCTCTGTGGTGGTCGAGGAAATTGATGTTTTGCCGAAAAGCGAACCCATACGAAATTTGGAAATCGTTCGAACAATGCAGTATGGTAAGTACAGAACGTTTTCTTTGTTATTCTGCGATAGCACGACACGATTATGAATACTGTACTGGATAGCTGGCTGAATTTAAAAATGTATTAATTATTAAAAAAAAAAAAAAAAAAAAAAAAAAAATGGACTTATTACAATTGCTTTCAAACTTCTGGCAGCGACTAGGTATCTCTTCGTAGTTTTTTACGGTTATTTAAATAAAATCCACGACTGCATATTTTAAGAGATTAGTTTACAAATCAAATTTTCCGCATCACATAATAAAACCGGATACACATTAAGTTAAGTTTCAATTACGGCATCTAAAAAGTCTTTTTAAATTAGCATTTCCGCTTTCCATGTAAAGATCTTTTTTAATGTATTTTCCACATTTCTAAATATTTTAGCCCTCTACTTTGTTTTCGAACCTTTAAACTTTATCCTCTTTTTACATTTTTCAATCACATAGTATTTTCCGTCTTAGAGTGTTAAATCTTGAAATAACGATCATTTTCCGACCCTTCCTTAATGTTTGACAGTGCCAAATGTGCTGAACTCAAGGAGTTCCCACGTTAAAACCCCGGAAAAATACGAATTTCACTTTAAGGATACTTCGTGTGACAAATGCGCAAGTGCTTAATTGCCCTGAGAAAGCCTCCCATTGAGCCTTAAATTGTAGGTGCCTTACATTTGTACCAAAAATAAAAACTCACACACTCAAACTAGTTTAACGAAGTTAGCCTTAGAGTCATATCTATATGGAGCTGTTATAAGGATTCCGGAACGCCTTAAGACTATAAAGAGGATAGCAGTTCAGCTCATTTCATTGATCAGAGTTTGCATGAATAACAACAGAAAAACCTTGTCGTAATTTTTTTAACAAATTTAGGAAATGATGATTTTTTTTATCGAAAAATCGTGTTCATTGATGAGGCTTGACTCAAAGAGTTTGTGAAAACTCAAAATTACAGTTTTTGGAGATAAGCTATTCCACTGAATGGAGCCATTGTATGCTTATAAACCGCTAACTAGCCAGTCTGAAATAATGTTTCTGAACTCTGTAATTCCACGCTCTATTATAGAACGCAGCGTGTTACATATCATTAAATCTATATTAAATAAGTGTTTTTGAAAAACTTTCCAATTTGTCCATAAATTTGTTCTTAAATTTACTTACTTATGTGAATCTTTGGATCGTAAATAAATTAATTAAAATCATTTCTATAAAATTTTCTGAACCTATTCGATAAAGCACTCTCAATTATTTCCCACCCAATATATCAGTAAGTTGATGAATAGAATTTAGAGAAGTCAAATATAAGACACTCAAGTTCATGTTTTTATTGCACACTTTCTGGACTATAGAGTCATATCGATATAAACATTGGGTGCATTCACGAGTCGCAGCTGTTTTGGACTTTTAAACTGAATGGCCTTTCCAGGTCGATCATTGAAGTGACCATCTTTATAATGTCGGGATCGTAGCTACACAGTAGTTTTAATTTTGAAATTTGACAATTTTTTGTCATCTGAACACGGAACGCTCAGCTCTTTAATTTGTGTAGTCGTTATACATATTGTTTATGTTGGAGTATAGTACAGGAAGTGCCATCTTTTATGTCGGTATGGAAACGTTGAATAACTTTGACGTTTATCAACTGATTGACTTGAGAAGACATTTGTTTAAATCGTCAATTCTGTACTACTTTAACCATGAAACGTGTCCAAATAGTGCGCTGTACATTGCAAATAGTCGTTCAGTTGTGTTAACTGAACTTGCATATTGTCAAAAATATCGTGAACATCAAACACCGCCTGATAACACTATTCGTCGTTTTGTGTCGAATTTTTTTGAGTACGAGATACTGGAAGATCGTCGACATGCCGTCCATAAACGCCCAAGACGCTGGGGACTTCCTTTCACTCGGTTTAGTTTTCTTTGTTCGTATCAAATCTTTAAACTGAATGGCAAAATTGCAAAAATCCTACCAATTGTAAGAAATAATATGAAATAAATATGTGCAGGTTTTAGGCAACTTGTCTTTTAAAAGTACGGCATTTTCACCTAACAAAATTATGTTTTAAACGTCTATCGGGGGTCTGCTGGTCTATCAATATATCTTCTATTTTTATATTTATAATAATTCCACCAGGGTGGAACCCGATGACGTTATAACTGCATAACCGCTTGGCCAATTTTTTATACCAAATTTTGTTTTTTGGTCATATTGCTGTATTTCAGGTAAAGGCAGAAATAAAATTCCGGAAAATCGATTTATTCGCAATATTTTCGGGCCTGGTCCAGCTAGCTATTTATAAAATCGTCCAGTTAGCTATATGTCGGGGCTAGCTTATAAAATTGTTCCTGAATCTTCAGATTGAGAGGTTTTAGCTCAGACAGTGAAAACAGTATTGAAACCTATCGTCTCCGACCCGCATCGACATTTAATAATATGCTTTGCTTTGCTTGAGCTTCTTAGTCTCTTGTGTAGGTTTTTTAATGAAAAAATCAAAGCTCAATTCAATAACTAGGTGCTATAGAAGGGCCGGCTTTTTCTGATGACTCATATCGATTTTGAACTCGTATTTAACAATTAACGACTTACAGAAATTGGTATATTAGCGTTTATGTAAAATATAAATAGGTATGAGTTGTATCAGCAAATGAGACTAAATACATTAAACCCTCAATGAATAAAGAAATGGATTTGTCATTTAGATACATTGTAAATCATTCCAGTATTTCCTTAGAAACAGTTAAACTAACGCAGCCTGGAAAAAAGGACTTGCATGTTCATTTAACTCAGCTCTTACGGTATCGTGAATCATCTCCATCAAATGCGGTTTGTAATTCCTTCTCATATGTTATCTTCCATCTCGCTTTCGGTCTGTCATTCATTCATTTATTTTATCCGTCTTTCATTCGGTAACCAACCATGGATTATAACCGCACAATAGGAAACATTTACTCTGCTGACCAGGATTTAGTTATTCATTTCTTTACCCCTCGACTTGTATCAAATTAAAATTAAATGGATTGTGTTTTTGCAGATCAACCAAAAGAAGGAAGCTATGATGACGGCAAACTGATAATAGTCACAGATAGTCAAGTTTTGGCAATAAAACTGCACCGCTGCAACAACGATAAAATCACAAGTTGCAGGTAACAGTTAGTCGTTGAATGATTAAACTATTATAAACCACAAAAGGATTAAATCTCCCTTAGCTTAAAAAATATCCTTCCATATAACTTAGTTAACACAAACATATTTTTTATTTGCCTCAGTGAGTGTGTAGCGCTTCAGGATCCATACTGTGCATGGGACAAAATTGCTGGTAAATGCCGTTCTCATGGCGCTCCCAGATGGCTGGAAGAGAACTACTTCTATCAAAACGTTGCCACAGGGCAGCATGCGGCGTGTCCATCTGGTATGTGTTTGTGTGAAGCTAATAGCATTTTGGCATGTGCCCAATGCATATAAGCACATGTGTGCATTTATGTACGTACCGTTACCGTGTATGTAGTTGGAGATGTGTTTCTGTTCAAAAGTGTGGAGTGTACCCATACCACAACATAGTCATATGTTCTCAAAACGCGCTTTTAACATTTTTCACAGGCAAAATCTCCTCGAAGGACGCAAATGTTGGAGAGCAGAAGGGCTACAGGGACGATATGGATTTATTGGACTCCCGACGTGCTGGAAAGGATCAAGAAATCATCAATATCATGCAGGACAAAGACTTTGAAGGTAACGTCGTGATTCTCTTTTACCTCCTACCAGCTTTTATTTTTAATTTGGTATTTGATGGATTATGCACCTGGTAGATAGTTGGAATTCGTAAAGCACAGTCTTTGTGTCTATGTCTGTACACACTCGGTGATTGATGAAGCACATTTCAACATATGCTTTGACATTTAGTTTTTTGTTTATATCTTTTGTTTATTTGTGACAGTAATGGTAAATAATCTCAGCTTAGAAGCTGTTAAGATATTTATCAGGAAACGGTTATCGTACATCCAATTCGTAATTAATGAATCTGTATCTCAGATTGATGTGATAATATAAAATGCATACCTATTTGTAAATAAAATAAAGATTAGCAGTAATTATTATTTAATGCTTTAAGATTCAAATTATCTGGGAAGGATGTTCTTTTTAGATTGAACATTTATGAAATGCATTTACTTTTTACCCGACTGGACACAGAAGGATGGAAATGTAGTTTGCGCGTATCTATACATAGGTATGTCTGTTTCAACGTGACCTTTTGTAGCCTTAACGGCTTGACCTATTTTGTAGAGTGAGGTGTCAATAGATTTGTATTAGTGTGACTAACAAAAATATGCGTAGCCTCCGACTGCCAAATAGTTAGGTATAGTTGAATGTGTCATGTTCACGTCGTGTTAGTTCTTATTTTTTACAGTCAGTCGGTTTAAATTAACTTTTGTATTCAAAAAATTGTACTACGCAGCTGTAGTTTCATGAGTATATCTAGGTATATAACCAAGGTTTCAAAATGCACTATAATTTTCTTCTAAATCTAAGAATTAGACATTGCTACCTCGAATAAAACCAATGAAGAACGAAGTATAATGCTATTAGCGCGCTTCTTAACCACTCAACATAACATCTTTGTAGTTTTTAACTCAACATTAAAAAATGCAGGCAGGTGCAGCTCAGTACCAGGGACAGTCTTAAAGTGTAATTCCTGATTTATTTTCCAATGCCTGCTCCAGTGTATCTATTTGTTTAGTGCTCAGTACCGGGCTAAAACCATACTGATAAAGACTAATAAGACTATTGGCGGTCCTACACTCGACAGACTATTACAGACAGAAAGTTGTATCTTCTTTTTAAAACATATCGTGCTCCCTACCGAATCACCACTTTTACTCGAGTTCAATTCACAGTACCGACCTTTTGTAAAATTTGCATATTTAACAAGTGAAGCGGTTTTCTTTTGTATGGTACATTAATTATAGTAAGGTACTTGTTAAATTGGCATTGCGAATAAGTTCCTGTAAAATTGTAAAATTTTAGTTTTGTGGTACAGGCCCCGGATACTGCTCTTGTGTATCTTATGTAAAGGTCGGCGAAGTTAGCATACTGCATATCTGTCATGGCGAATTATTATGATCCCTTTTAATAAACGTATAGAATTAGTATGTGCGCGTATGAAAAAATCATGGTACGGCTTTTAATAGGTGACCCAGCACGGCATATAGCAATTTTCTTTGTCGTTGTCCACCCAATAGCTTAATCATCTTAACAACATTTATGTAGAGCTCGCCAGAAGATAAACACGTTTCCTAACTACTCCCTAAATCCTACCCTATGGCACTGATTCTATATAAAGCGGATGAAGATTTATTATCGTTGAAGTGATGATCTTACCAGACCGCTCGGTATCAAGAGTGTCTTGAAGTTGTTCTTGTGTTCGCTCCAAGCATGGTTTTACTTTAATGTACGACCATTCCACACTTAGTCATCAAAAAGTTTTGTGTCATGCGTATAAAGCAAGGAAACCAGACATAAGTTTAATTATTTAAATATATACTATACATACATAGTTTAATAAGAAGTCGAACATTATTTCATTTCATTTCATTTATGCTTCCAATAAACGAAAACAAAAAAGATTCCCTGCATGTGCATCTCACCTTAAATCCTTATGTGTCAGCACTTAAAATATAAATATACATTATAATAGTATTAATATACATCACTATTTTTATGTAATCCGAAAATCTAAATTGCCTATCATTTATTTAAATATTCGTTTTTAATTTTTATTCTGTAAGGTAAATGTTTGGTGTGTTGTAAAATTGATGTGTATATTTTGTTTTTTTCTTTTTTATCAAATTTGTCGTTTTTGGTTGTGCATTGTGCGCCAACAACAAAACAAAACTAAAGGTCCACAAATTTCAGCAGATATTATCAATGCGCAATACACCGTTGAAACGCTCGTTATGGCCGTCCTAGCCGGGTCAATATTCTCCCTATTAGTGGGATTCTTTACAGGCTATTTTTGCGGACGACGATGTCACAAGGATGAAGATGATAATCTTCCATATCCTGATACAGAGTATGAATACTTTGAGCAACGTCAGAATGTCAATAGGTACAATCTGTTGCTACTTATATTGAAAAATGTCTTACATGTATATTAACAAAATATGAGTCCTCATTATAGAATTCAAGCCGAACCGAAACTTCTTCCACAAGTAGAAGAGGTTACATACGCAGAACCAGTTCTTCTACCTCAGGCACCTAGTCAGAATAAAATTCAACACTCGCCTAAAAATACATTGCGAAAACCGATGCATCACCACGGAGCAAACTCCGAGACGCTCTTCCAATTTCAACCAGATGGCTACAATACTCGAGAAACATATCGTGGTCGTGATAACTTCGGTACCCTAAGATCACATCAAGTGAGTGAATCGAATGCTGATTAATCAAAAGTATTTAATAGTTCAATAATATTAATATGGGTTTTTGTATGACACTTTTAGGGGGACAACTACCGACGGGGCGATGGTTTTTCGACGACACGAAGCGTCAAGAAGGTAAGTTAAAATTATTCCAAGTTGTCTGCTTAGTCCTATTTTTCTTTGATTGGTGTATATTATGCTTCATACCTTAAATAAATTGCAATCATTTTGAATGGATATGTATATGTGTGTAATGTATTGTAATACAATCTGTTGTGTCCCATTTTGTTATGCAACCTTGTGTTAATTGATTGACATTTAATTAAATATAGTTTGATTTAATATTTAAATAATGTTGAGCGATCAAAATAAACTCCTTTTAAGCTATGTACGATAATCGCAGTTAACTTGCCGAATGTGACATGTTTCAGCGGTTGGCTGATCAGAATGCTTGAATTACTGCAACCGTGAGCAAGCAATACGTCAGAGATAAAAGCACGAAATGAATGGAATACACGAGTATTGCAAACACAATAATATTCTTTCAACAGTGTAGTTATACGGGTCTCTCAATGTTCTGTTGTATATTTCAACAGTGATGAAAGTAAAATTGACCACTGCAGGTAATTTTTGTGTCGCTTTTGGTGTAAAGTAAAAGAAAATCTTTTAAATTCGATAAATTGCTCATGAGATAAAAGAGAGCATAGTTCTCTTACGAATTACACATTTTCACAAGATAAAACTTACAAAAGTATTCAATTTCATGGCACGTTAAGTCGGCTCTTAATTATAAAAAACAATGCGATCCCTTGTTTTACTGAATATCTAGAAGATTGTTTCAGAATTTATGATATTCGTTGGTGTCCACGTAACTCACCAACGGTGTGGCGGATTTGCTTTATTTTTTTTGCTCGTTATTTTTGAGAAAAAAAAATCGCAAACATTTTTAAAGAAATATTGGAAAATCGAGAAGGATCGATTGTTTTGTATGTTAATATTGTATGGAAAATGTGCAACAGCACAAGAACCACATTTGGATGAGTGAAGGTGCTATATTTCTTGGCCAAAAAAAAGGGTCAATGATCTTTTGAAAATGCAATTCTGGCCCAGGTGGTTTCATACAAAAATTGCCCCAAATTGCCTGGTTTCCCACTGCATAATCTACAACTGAAAATCGGTGGATATCACTCTGCGAAACATCAATCAACTACCACTTTGCAATGGCACTGATGAACAACGTGATCGAAGGAAAAAGTGCAAACTCATATGGTTGTAAATCATTTACCGTTCGACTTTAAAAGGCTGTAACTTACTATCCGGCTTGCTTTGGCAAGTCCAGTCATTGGAAATATTGCGGAATTAACGAAACCCGTTGTTTAATATAATGAGGCATTGCACTACATTTTAATCAGTCCGAGTCATCTTCATATTACAATCACCATTTATCTCTGAATGTCTGCAATTAAATTAAACATCTTCATGTTTCATCTGTTTTCTTGTGCTTTCCAGTTAGCAAATTCATTTTATGCAGGGCTGCCGGTCCGGCAGAGGAATTTGGCAATTAAAATACGTACCGTTTTCGGTTTTCCAAAATTTGATGCATGGTACTGTTGCTTGGAAGACTCCCAGATAGAGGAATTTAACAAAAAAAATAGCAATTGAAATGCCGATTGGCCGGCCGCTCTTTGTTGCTGATAAATCTGAACCTTGTTGCCGCGGTATAACCTTAGTTACTGTAATGCAACGAGTCCGCAAATGTCTCTCGCTTCTCAGTTCGTGTACTTCATTAAATTTGTGTTGTGTAGAGCTTGGCAATATCTACTTTCCTTTTCCAACTCAACGAATGAATTGCTGCCATAGAAGCACTATGTCTTAGCTCCGTGGATATTATTGTTTCATTGCTGATGCTTCTAAAGTCATGTAGGAATGCATTAAATCTACCAAATTTGTTGGTCTTGAGTTCTTTAATCGAGGAAGTACTCGTAAATTCAAGATTACTGGAATATGCTGCAAGAATTCGAAAAATCGTATATATTTATGAAGGAACCATGTTAGTCTGCTACTTATTTACTTTGATACCCAATATTATTTTTTAATTTTGTCTGTTTATTAATTCTGTTTTTCCTACACCAATCAAAACGGAATGTATGTACCTACAATGTGCTTCTTTTAAATACGCTTTAAGTGTCAATGTTGTTTTTTTTTGTGTTTTTTTTATATTTTAACTTGCATTTCTTTCATAGTCTACAACTATTACTATGCTCTATCTTCTTTCTCTTTCCCCCTATTAGGTATACCTTTGAGACGGGAGTGGGGCGGCTGAGACCAGTCAGGGACTTATTACCCAAAATATGGTAAATACAGCAACAATTTTGATCAATTCACAAGCAATAACTAAGAAAGTAAATCGCTAAGAAGAATTAGGAATACTATTTTTGATTTTGTTTTATTATTCATCTCACTTGTTTCACCTCAGTACTTATTTCAATTCAAAAATCACAAATTTTATCTTATTTAGACCATTTTTTGCTATTCGCTAAACATTACCAAAATATTAAACACCATTGACCAACAAATACCACATTATACGATAGGTTAAAATATAAACCTGGGTTTTTTAAGCCAGCCATCCCGCGCCCAACTCTTCCTTAAATTCTGAAGAATTAAAACATGTGCGTTCACCAATTGTCTCGACACGCAGAAATAACCAGCATACAGATGCGGCAAATTCAAAATGCTATATCTATGAACTTTTTATTGCTATTTGTCCTGCAACAAACTATCAGTTTGAATGGTGCAATATTTATTGGTTAAATTTTGCAACATAATTGAACGTATCAATAAATGTTTTGATTTCTGATTAACTTGGTGTGATTTTAGTCATAGAGATTTAGCCTTTCTGTAGTGGTAAACGTTCTTTAATGATTTTGTATTTTTTTTTTTTTACTATTTTGAAGTAGCAAAGTTAAAGGATGGTCACTTAATTTTAAAACAAAACAATAAGCTTTGAATGACAGTCTGTAAATTAATTCGTTCATCAATCAATTTTTATTTATTTTATGTTGAGCATAGTTTTTATTTAAACACAACCAAATATTTTCCCATCAAATTTTACTCAGGCTGTTAACACAAACACACGAAACAGAAGCCTTGGCCGATTAAGAAGACAGCCGCCCCGTCATGGTATTGGTAAGTAGTTCAATTATATTGGATTGTTAAAATGTAGGTACTTTGTTTTCCCCCATAAAACTGAATATCCTTTATCTACAAAATCTGTTTTTAAACACCTTGTTATTTTATTTTGAATCTTTTTAAACTCTTGGTTTGCACTTATATTTTTCGTTGGCACATTGCATTAAATTTTGGTAATTGCTTCTTTTGTTTATGTTCTGTACTACTCAAAATATTGGATCAAAATAAAATATTTGAACCATTGATAGAAAAACGGAAATTTGGAACAGTCTAAAAAGCTTGATAAGTTGTTAAAATAAGAATACTCACAATGGACAATATTGAAAAACATTTTGGAAAGGTGTCCTTTTAGGAGTTACCAACGCTTGGGTGCATCTTGAAAAAAATACCGCCAAATTCCCATTAAAACGTAAAATATCAGGCGTGGCTTGTTGCCTATACCTTTACCTTACCTATCGTCCATAGCCATAGGACGTACTCACTTTATAAACTCAGTTTAATGAAGCTTTGTTCAGAATTTTTCTTCGTCTTTTTCAGAATAATTTGAATTTAAATTCTTCTTTTTACTTGAGTCCTATTTTAAAGGGAGGAAGGCATGCAGTTTCTGGCTCTTCTTCCATCTTTGCTCACATTATATTTCATATTTAGCCATAGAAATGTCGCCTTCCATTTTTGACAGGTGGATTTTGAAACTTTCCAATAAACAGAATATAGTTGCCAGAATATCGCTAACTGTAGATGATTAAATTAAGAAAGCCATCAGCTAAATAAATCCTCCCTTACCGTAATTTTGAAGAGGAGTGTTGGCCTACCTTCCAAAATGACGATAGCGAAAATTGTAATAAGATCGAATTCAAAAACCCTGTTGTTCACCCTGCGCGTTATAATTAGGCGAACTCTAGTTTTCGTAAGTCTCCAAATATATATAGGATATCCAAAAGAAGTTTAAATGTAAAACTTCCCAAGATTTCTCTCTTAACGCATTCTTGGTCAATTGAAATGGTTAAAGCGTTTCGCTGTTCTATATTGTTTGATCGCCAATGCTTCCTTTTTGATTGGCTTTCATTTTCCAATAGTTTCAAGGAGTATTCAGGTTTGCAAACAACGAGTGAATGTATATTTACTAATGAATTTAATTGGAAGTATGTAGGTATTAATTTTTTAGAATAAAATGCTTGTTATGAAAGTAACCATTGCCCTTGTTTTCCACTAAAACAAATTATGCAATTTGAATTCTGCAATGACAACAAATGTAATAGATCCCAAAAACATTGTTGCACTTGTTAATGTGAATGTCTAACTGTTTATACGTACCGTTTCAAAAATGCTGTACATTTTTACTTTACCTGGGAGCAAACTAATCGTCGATATTAGTAAAGGGTTTTCCAATAAGAGGTGTTATTTTGGTATTCAAAGAAAAATTCAATTTTTTGAGATAAATGATCGGATGTTTATTTCATAATAAAGAGGAAGGTGTGCCGTTAATAATGAAAAACAACATCAGTCAAATGGCCACCACGAGCACGCATACAGGACCATATCCTTTTCATGAATTTTTCCATAACCAAATCGCAAAGTGGCTGCCCTATGTCCTCGATAGCCTCACGAATTTTATCTTTGAGGTCTTGAATCGACGCTGGGCTGTTGGCGTAGACCTTATCTTTCACGTGGCGCCAAAGGAAGAAGTCGCAAAGCGTTAAATCACAAGATCTCGTTGGCCAATTGTGATCACCTCTTCGAGAGATAACACGGTCCGGAAACTTTTTCCGTAAAAGATCAATGGTTTCGTTGCTTGTGTGGCACGTAGCGCCGTCTTGTTGAAAGTAACCGTTGTCCAGATCAATACCATCCAACTCCGACAATAAAAAATCATTAATCATCGTTCGATAGCGCAATCCATTCACCGTAACTGTTGATCCAACCTCATTTTCGAAAAAGTAAGGTCCAATGATCCCGGCGGACCATAAACCGCACCAAACAGTCACACGTTGAGGATGGAGAGGCTTCTCAACAATA
Source organism: Cheilosia variabilis (assembly GCA_951230905.1). Taxonomy (NCBI): domain Eukaryota; kingdom Metazoa; phylum Arthropoda; class Insecta; order Diptera; family Syrphidae; genus Cheilosia; species Cheilosia variabilis. The sequence continues at coordinate 43,608,434 of OX579679.1, forward strand.
GCTCTTGGGTTTTCCGAGCAGTTTTTTTCCACCAATTTCTGTATTGCGGTCCGACAAGGTGCTTCACGACGACCAAAAAATGCTTTGGTTTTGCGAACTGTGACTGCAAGATTTTCACCATTTTTGTAGTGAATTTTAATAATTTCAATGCGTTGTTGAAGCGTGTATCGTTCCATTTTTAGTAATGGCGTAGTTTCTACTTGTCAAGTGTCAAAGAATAAAAGCTTCAAAAGTGACAGCTACCGGAATAGCGGGTCATTCACAATAACACCTCTCATTGGAAAACCCTTTATTTGATTATTAGTAAGACCGAATGTTCCCTAACCTTAAAATTGGATAACTGACTAAATTTACTGTGAGGTTCCATGCTCCACAGATTTGCAGTAAATGAAATTTAATATGTATGTAGTTAATTTTTGCTAAACCAGTCGGAGCCGATTGAGATTTTAAAGATCTCCAAACCATCAAAAGAAAAAGCTCCGAAACTGAGTATTAATTTTTAAGTCATAGCAGTTCAGTTGGAGAGATAATATAGAAAGCTCTCACACTTCATTTGAGAGAATAGAGCTTTCAATAATCTTGTCGTTTTTTTTTTTTTTTTAGTTTTATTCTGTTCGTTCATCTTGTTGCAAGTTTTTCTTCTGCAAAACTTCTGTGGATAGAAACTGTAAACATGTTCTTATCTGAAGAAACACACACAGCGTTCAATATTTCAGTAAAGTTCTACAAGATTAGCTTCCGAATTGTCGTACCTGTGGTCGAGCTTTATGTTCCCGAAATTAAGTCGATTTTACATACAGTATTCAATTCATTGTACTACTATAGTTTAAAAAATAAGCCCGGGCTACCGCCAGAACTATCATACGGTACATAATTAGACAGATTCAATATTAACTTGCTCCTCAAACAATAAATAAAACTTCTTTATACAGTATAGCACCGACATTCATAGTTGTCTTTGTGAGCGAATAAGCTTCTTCTTTGTTTACAGTATATTTTGTTTATATTTTATTTCTTTAAATTGGTATGCTTGGTATTAAAATTTACTTCACTTAATTATGTATTAAATAAAATGTAACCCAAGCACTCTCATTTGAATTCATTTTAGTAACTCAACACCGTTCAAATAGTCCGCAAAACTCAAGTTCAGGATCGTCGCCTGTCATGTCAAATAGTAGTTCTAGTCCAGCACCACCATCCAGTAGTCCAAGTCCACAAGAGAGCCCCAAGAACTGTAGCTATATATACCGTGATTGATTGATATGCAACACTAAATCCATGCCACTCATCAAATCGGCAACAACAGCCACCACCATCACCCCCACTTCATCACCGGCAACGCCCATTCAGTCGGAATCCCTATCAGCGAAAGCGAAGAATGCAAATGAAACACATTTCATTATAAATATGAATGAGGCCACCAATTACACTGGCGCTGACGATGATAACGATGATGATGATGATGACGGTGCTAGTGGTATGCATGACAACAGTGGCCCACCAACATCAACAGCAGTAAACGTTTGTAGCAAATCTAAATCAACCAATAACACAAACCATCACTTACAAATAACTCCGTCTAAACGATTGATATTAAAGGATAAGGAAACATTCACCATCGGAAGTGGCAAAAACAACAAATGTTGTAGTACGACCTCACCAACAGTTTCGGTGTCGACCCCTACAAGTATCAAACTAACAACCGCTATTTTTTCGCCGCAATTCAACGAAAATCTCGCCACACTAAATCGCAAATGGACGAACTTCAACCGTCGTAGTCATCGTCGTCGCAATAGCAGTTCTGGAGACTCCAAAGAGCTCGACAAACTAGTCCTCAAATCAATGGACTGGGATGATAACGATATCTATTAAAATAAAAATATTTTACAGCATACATGCAAGAAAAAATCCACTCTTCACATAGAAATAAAATAAATACGATCTTTAACATTTATATATATACGACTAGTTCATTTTAAATTTTTACTGCAACATAAAAAAAAGATTATGTATATATATATATATACCTATTCTAAATAACCAAAAAAAAAAACAAAGTGAAACTTGTAAAATATTTATTACAAACGGAGAACAAAATTGGGGAAAAGGCCTATCAAACTTCCCTTACCTTATTTATATACTAAATTAGTATAACAAACAGTTTTACATGAAAAACCACTTTAGATAAAGAAGCATTATGTAAGCTTAACTCAAGTAAACTCCATTCACTCACAACAACAAAAAATCTCATTATATAATTAAAAAATAGTAAAAAGAAAAAAAGTTATATATACAAAACACCTTAGCAATCTATGATTATATTATAGTTTATTATTATCATAGATAAAAAAAAATAAAAACAAAAAAAAAAAACTGAGATGAGCGAACACGTTGTTAGGGAATATTATATGTATATTCATGTACATATATTAATAGATTATATTAATATATGTATGTGGAAATATATACATAAATATTTATACATATACATAAATAGTTTGTAGAGCTTTAAATTTAAGAATTCAAACCGAAAAGAAACATTCTAGTGATTTAACATTTTATTAAAAACAGAAGATAAAAAAAAAATAAATAAATTATTTATTATATAAATAAGATTAAAGACATTTTTAGATACATCTTTGAAAGGGAAAACAAACTGACAAAATTGAGAGCAAATTTGCATTCACGTTTGTATTTATACACATCCAAGTAAATTTTAACGATTTTTTTTTCTAAAAAAAATAACCAAGTTTTTTTTAATTCAAATTTATTGTTTGAAACGCTTAGAAGTGTTGGGGCTTTTGATGTATCATTATCGCATGACGAGTATTATTTTCGAAATCTTGATGGTCGCTAAAAAAACATTTTCTTAAAGATTTCTTTCGGTTATTCGGAGAATTCTATTCTTATTCTTAGGTCTTGGATATCTTAGAACTGATGAATGTGATCTCATTTCTGTAATCCACATTTAGCATCACTAGTTTCCATGGAACTATGTAGGAATATTCGGGCAATTTCGCTTTATTTTTCTTTAAACTTTTTTGTAATTGAATTCTCAGTAAATGTTGTCGTAAATGGTCAATGCCTAAAGTCGAAAGGGCCCGTAGCCTGTGCGTATTTTTCCAGTTTTTTCTTAGAAATTTAAAGCGGTTGTTGCTAAAAAAGCAGTACAAATACGTATTGCCAAATGTCCGGTAGAGCCGACGCAAAAGAAAAGTCTTTAGGATATAACTGCTTCGTGTCATCTCATCTTTTCCTTTTCCACAGTTTTCCTATAAAAATACAACGGGATTGTTGTAAAACTGTTCTTAGTATACATACAATGGAGAAGTGAGAATCACCCCACATATTAACAAGTCTAAATTGCTCTGTAAAACAATTCGGCTCCAAAGCTCCCTAAAAAGCCTATAATTATAGTTTCGTATACAAAACATAGCACTTGAAAAATATACTTTCATATAAATGATTTTTACGAAAGATGTCTCGAAATATCACATTAATTTAGTGACCCACTAGTTAATTAAAAACCTTTTTAGTATTGACTAAAACATAATTTCGAAACTAGCCATGCAAGTGTTGAATGGGTTGAACAATGTTTGTATTCTTCTGTTATGCGAAGCAATTAAATCTCCAAAATTTATTTTTTTAGCTAACTGTTGCTTATCGTGATGAGAAGCTAAAGGTGCGAGTAAGACACAAGTGCCAATGATCGTTATTTTCAAAACTTAGATTGATCAAATTGATCATATTTGTTGGAAACGGGATAGATTCCGACCGGCATTGGTGTTATCATTGGATAATCACTTTAGTCGATGAATGATTTTGACGACGTCGTCAGCCTGGATCTATCGAAATCGAAACTCTAATATTCGACGCATTGATTGTCTAGTTAAGGTAGATCCTTAAATTCTCCATATTTTTTGAATAAATATTAGAGACACAATATTGGCGACTTCCAATATTCTTCTTATTAAAAAAGAATATACGCGTAGGATTTACATTGTTAGTGGGAAATTTGAGTAGCTACTATGTTTTGCTTGTTTTCCGGCCAAATATCCGTCTAATATTCATGAAGAGAACAATATGTTTTTATAAGCAGTTTCAACACGACTGAGTAAATTTCGTATTATTCATTGTACCCTACTAATAGATAACTACTTTGAGTTTCACGCCCCAATCAAGGTATCCGATCGGAACTGAATTTTCTCCGATTTGTATGAAATCCATTCCATTCGAGATATTCGTACCGATACAACTTTCGGAAAAAATTTTCGGTGACGTATCTGATATACGTACCTTTTCGCATTGCGATGTATCGCGTTATGTCACTTACATATTTTAATGTAAAATCAGCGCGTTATATGCTTAATTTATTTTGTACCGAAACGGACACTTCGTACACATTTGACATTCGTTTCGGAATTTTTTCCGAACAGATGCCTCGATAGGTGTGTCATTTTTAAATGTTAACAGTTAGCAATAGCTTTATTTTTCCATACAAATTTCGTAACTGTGAACTTTCGCAAATCTAAAGTTGGTACTAGAAATTGTTATTAGTAAGGCAAATTAATTCGATAAATGATGAATGTAAAAAGCCCCACATTTAGATACCTCAGAACAATTGAAAAAATAACTTTGTTAGTACTTCAAAAAATATTAATGTAAATAAGTTAAGCATTTTTATCGCATTTTACAAAACAAGAAATAATCAAAAATTTTAACCAACAAAATTATATTATTATGTTTTTTTTTAATGTACAAAATCGCACATCAAAATGATTATTATTTGTTATTATTTAAATTTAATTGAATTTCCTTTCTTGAGAAAAAATACAACTTAACATAAAGCGTAGGTAAATCTAAATAATCGATTTCAAAGTTTTCCGCCACAGAGTCATAAGAGCGAATTGAGTAACACTGTGTCTCACAAAATGAACACAATTGTAAGAGTTTACTTAAAGAGTTTTCACGAATCTTTGCATATGGTACATGCATATGACACATATTTCTAAATATAAAATAAAACAGCCAAAGAAGATTTACACTTTTGTTTAACGACAGTTATTAACAATTTTATAATATATTTTTTTTAGTTTTTGTTACATTTACATAAAAATCTAAAAAAAAAACACACAGACTGAAGTTTGATACGTATGATTTTTTATACTTTAGTATTAGTTAGTTAATTTTTTAATTATATAATTTTTGTTGGGTAACCAATTCTTCCTTTATCGTATAAATAAAGAACATTATATTTCTCTCCATGAGTTTATGTTTTATTTTGAGTTTCTTTCTTGTTACGCATTCGAACTTTTTTAGGATTGTTTCATCACAGATTTAAAAAATAATATATACGTACATAAGAAAAAATACGAAGTATATTATATGAATAAAATCATTTTTACCTTTACCACAAAACAAAAATAATTTGAAATAAATATTAAAAATTTAATATAGCATTAGTCGCAAATTGTAAATTAGAAATTTATAAATTTAAAGAAAAAACAAAAACGAGAAGAAAACTTAGATTTTCACAGAAAAAAAATCATATTCTATGCATCTAGAAAGTATAACTTGTATACAAAATAATAATACTCATAACATGTTAAATGATATACAACCTAAGTTTCCTATTAAATCTACGTACGAAGTTATTTCATTTCTATGTTATATTAGTGATGATAGAAAAGATTCTCCTCGTTTCAATTGATATTTTGAATATGAAAACGGTTTTTGTTTTTATTATAATTTATAAGAGAAAAGAAATTAAGGAGGAAATAAAAATGTAACGATTATAAATATCTTTTAATCACGTACCTATGTTAAAAGAAATAATATTAAAGCAATACCTACACTTTTTAACATAAAACGAAAAAGAAGAAACAAGGAAAAACAGTTGTTAAGAGGTTATTCTTAGTGAAATTATTCATTCTGAGGTTTATAAATTAACTTAAAGAAGAAAACAACAAAAAAAAAAAAACAAAAAAAAAGAGAACAAAATTAGAGAAAAACGGAATCACGTTTGTACAATTTATAGAGTTTATAGAGATATCAAATTTTATAACTAATATAACTAAAAACAAAATATAGTTCAAGTTCAATTTTTTTACGTTCGTTCAATATAATTTTCTCATGGGAAACAGTTTGCAGATATATTTGGATACCATTAATTAGTATACTTTTTCAACGAAACAAATGAGGTAAGGAGCAAAGCAAGACAATTCACATGGGCTACAAAATAGTGCAGGAAAATTGAGAAAAGGGACAAATAGACGGAGCTAGAAGAACTTCAAACTCCATTTTAAATAAAATTTACATGGCACTACAGCAAACTTTGTCAAATTTTTGGGAATTTTTTTCAATCTAGCGCAAAACTAACTAACTAGCACTAACTGCCATAATATGTGCATACAAAATACCAAAATTGACATCTGAGGTATGCAGAAGCAAAACTGCTTTAAGCGTAGCCAATTCATATAAATACTTACTTGCAATAATTCCCCACACAAAAGCAATGGGTACAAAATGTTCACTTCCAGAAATATTCATCAGAATTTCTATCCCACTTAATGTGAAAATTGTTCACGAAGTTATGTGAATTTATCGGCACTTGACAAAGCTATTTGATCAGTTGTCATTTATGCTCAAATAGAGACTTGTTGCAAATATATTTAAATCCGAAAATTGTCTTTCTTATTGCCAAAAGTTAGCGTTGAGTAATATTCGTTTTAAATGACCAGTTTCTGTGGAAGAGGGATTCAAAAACCGAAAGAGCAATTAACACAATATTTGGCTCGTATCTTTTCGTCGTTAAATATATATATTTTTTGAAATCGAATTCGTTAGAACAGTGTCAATTATTTTTTCTCCATGCATACAGGAACGCCAGTGTGTTGGTGATTGTTGATTCACCTATACCTGATCATAGATTAATTTTGAAGGTATACTAACAAATTACTGTATTCATTTTTTTAATTTTTAAAATTCAAATTTCCCCTCTACCTATATACTAAAAATTAAATTACATATCTAAATCTAGTAATCCATTAGAATAATAAATCGGCTTAGCAGTTGATCAGTATGTTTCCTCCATCACTATTCAACGTTAGTTTAAGTTTTATCCAAAATGTCAAGTTTCAGTGCTGCAACCATTTATAAGGTGAGAGGATAATCAAATTTTGTGAAAGCGATACATTTGTTATTTTGGATTCACGCGTAGGTTAGTTTCGGTTAGGTATGCTGGCGAGAAGGTATTGTAGGAAGCTCGTCTTTGTTTTAAAAAAATTACCTTCCACAGAATTCGATCCAGGGGTGTTGGAGACCTATATAGTAACATTTAAGTTGGAACTGTTCTGAAGTTTTACTAAATGCCTGCCATTACTTACCCTAGCAATGCAAGACACTTTCTAATTTTAAGAAGGTCTCGGGTTAACAAATCTCTGAATAGCTTTTCCTGATATTTTTGTCAGTCAACTAGCAACAATCTGCGAAGAAGGGTATGTCCAAATCATTACACTGCTGATAATAGAAGAGACACAAATCAAGTCTTAATATTCAACTGCAATCAGTTTGAAACTAATCGCAATAATGGACCTAAGAAACGAAGTTAAATCGTTGGTCATTACGAAAACCAATAGTAGCTCTGGCTCTGTAAGATAAAATTACAAATATTTGATACATGTGACAGAAATTATGTGAGAGTCTTTCTCTTTGTTTTTTTTTTGCTGCTGACACGAGGGGTTTTCTCTAAAGAAGAAAGTATACTACGTGGTCTTGTTTTGTTTTCTTGTCGAACAATCCCTTCTGATCTGGTCGGCCTTCATGAAAGTACATCTGGTGTAATATTTTCTTTGTTTGTACTGCGACAACGATTAAAATGAGAAGTTTTCGATTCGTATCATAAAATAAGAGCGTGGTATTTTGTAAAAACACGAATCTAATATAGGAGTTAATATATTTTTTTCAGCTATAGCAATAACATTATAACTTTCTACACGAAAAAGCTGTGATGGAAACTATTATTTTCATTATCCGCAGATTTATGGAAAATTATTTTTATTATTTTAGTCTGGACATCCTAAATCAAAATAAAACTTGAGCTCATTTTGTTGGAAATATTTCTTGGAGTTTAAATTATCTCTATGGGTAAAACAAAAAACATCCGTAATATTAAAAATGAAATAAAAACATAAATAATTATATTTAGAAATACATACTTCTTTTTTATTACATGATATATTCAAGTGCTTCTTAAATAAAATAAAATATATACATATAAAAATATAAATATATATATATTATAATTGAAAAGATTACAAATTAAGAATTAAATAAGAAATAACCGCTTTAGAAATTTAATAAATTAAAGCGTTTTTTTTTTATTTTCGAAAAAAAAATACAAATTTTTGATTAATATTAAAGAAAACTATTTATTTGTTTTCCTTTTAAATGTAGGGAAATTAACTTAAAAATATATATATACAAAATAAAGTATGAATTAGTAACGAATGATTTCTAAATAAACAAGAAAAAGTTATGAAAGAATATTGTACATAACATTTGTTTCATTTGCAATTTGTCTGTTTATTTATTTTTTAAGGTGAATTGCACTTCCAATAAAAGAAAATCGACGGAACAATTTTATATTTATTGCTGAATGGTTTGTAGAATATCGATATTTACTTAAGATTTCTGTTTTCTGAAATTCCCTTGAAGCCCTACAAGTAATTCAACCTTAATCACTTGTTTTATCTAATAATTAATATGGAAAATATATATCAAATATTAAGAAAATAGCAAAGGAAAATATTTTTCAAATTTTAAATTCAATAAAAATACATAAGCAAAACGTAACTTTAACTTAAAAAAAAATCGAAATAAACATTGTACACTTTTGTTTAATTGATTTAATAATTTAATCTTTCCATCTACATGACATTTGTGGAAATAACACAAAACACTACAGCTATGGAGAATTAACACAAATAAAATGAGCAAATGTTACGATTCTTTACTGCCACACAAACCCACATGACACTTGATTGTGCATTTTTTTTTTAACTAATATAGGAAAATCTCTTTCCTGCAATTGTTTATTCGTGTAATTGAATGTTTATATTTCTTTCAAAATAAATTTATACGAATGTCGGTTACATGTTTTCATTGTTTACGCGACTTTATAAAATCATTTGTGATTTCCATTATTTGTTTGCGCTTGCGACGGACGTTTAATAAACATTAAGAAAATATATTTGTTGAACAACAACACAAATGTTAGTAAAAGACTGAGATAATAGATATACATTTATAACAAGCATACAAATAATAATACAAACAACATTCAATATTTCGACGTATCTAACTCACAAAATTGAATACCATAAAACGTACTAAATAATACAAAAATAGAGCAGCTGTACGAATTATGAACATAATATTTACATTTAAGTACTGTTTTTTATTGTCTTTATTATGATTTACATAATAATATAAAACGTGTATGCGTGTAAAACTAACTATCTTCTTGCACTGCCTTATCGATGATTAAAACTGTACAGAGGAATGAGTAGATACCACAATGATGATCACATGTACGAGTATATAGAGTATATATGTATAACAAATCTGAAGCTGGTGTATCGCGTATTTTCCATACAGAAATATTTCACATAAAAAGGGGAAGAACAATTTTATTACATGTGCTGTAGTAATAGGGACGCTTATTGATACACTTTGTCATAGCTGAGATAAACTAAAATAAAAATATTCAGGCCTATTTTACTGTTCGAGATGAGCAAGCAATTTTTGGTAAGTTCTTTTCAATATTCGTTTAGGATCCATCAACTGCTTTCCTAGTTTCGATGAAAGAAATCTGATACTCTAGTTATGACTAGACCATTCAAATCAATCGACTTTAGCAATGTAAAATAAACGAAGACTACCTAAATTGCTTGAAAGCTTGTACATACTGATAGACCGGCTCTATTCCCCGTTTACTCATGTGGTATCACGACGGACTTACAGCTGTGATCTAAGTATGCAAAAAAAACTTAGGCGGTTATGGCTTGTGGCCACAGATTTTTCAGGAGAGCAGTTTAAAGTTTCAAATCAAGAATATGTTTCTAAGCTTATTTTTTCCTTGGAAAAACTTCTGTTTAAAAAAGGATTATGGTCATAAAAAATTAAGTGAAAGTAGATTTAAATGCTGAACACGATGGTGCCTATAACTTAATTTTGTCCTAACTCGAGTTTAGCGGTTATGGTTTGTGGCCACTGAATTATTTCAGTCAGCTTCATAACAATGAAAGAGACCTGAAATTGTGTGCCGTAACCAAACGACTAAAGATCTTTTTTAGACAGTAGTGCTCTCATATGTTTGTCAAACGAGATGAACATTTCAATATTTGTATTTTTCGAGGGTTGTACCTATTACATCTAACTTAGCACAATGGGCCTAATAATCAATTTTAACCTTCACAATTTTGTGGATCAGAATTGTTAATTTTGTTTCGACAATTTCGTCAGGACACTAAATATGATTATTAGTATGGTGCAATAACCATAACTCCCACAGATAAAAAAAACTAGACACATTTATTTGACACCTTGTCGATTATATTAGTTACAAAAATAATAAAAAGTTGAGCCGTGCCTTTCGCTTGAGGAAGAACATTTTTTTTTTGCCTCATTTCTCTATTTAACAAACTAAGAGACAGTTTTTTTTTCGATGTTTAGCTAATGGGCAATGTTTGTAAAGCCATTTATCTCAGCATGACACAGAAAACAAAAAAATATGAATATTCCCATATATTGAGTCAAGAACCATACACCTGAGTGAGCTTTTTTTTCAATTCAGTCCAAAACGGCATAAAATTGTAAGGCAGGCTTAATCGTCCCAAAAATAATACACACAATACATACAAAGAATCTAGGCCTATCGTTCAATATGGACCTGTTACGTAAAATATTTTTTTTGTAACAGCAAAAGATCGAGTTTTGTTAAGCTGTTATTTTATCCTACGCACTATTTCAGTACCCAACAATTGTCCTACCCATAGAAACAATTCAAATTAACTTCACTGCCCTAACATTTAAACTTCAACTTGGTCTTCGTAGTTTTCTTCACATTGTTCCTATTAAAATAATACATATTCTTATTATTTTGTAAATGATTATTTCGTAATGTACGCACGCACAAATCTTATACCTATATATGTAGTTACTCTACAACAGAATAAACTTTTCATAAGTTTATTTTATTTTCTAATTTTTTGTTTCCTGCAATTTGGTATTGGTTGTTTGTTTTATTAAAACATCAAACACAAGATAAGAGTTTGTCGCGTTTAATTCTTTAGAAAATGGGCTGACAGGACAAAACGCAACTATACCTACACTCAACATATATTCAACATTTGCAAATGTTTTATTATTTATTTATAATCTTTTTAAAAATCAAATAAAATAAACCAAATATTATTCAGATTTTCTAATTTGAAAACAAGCAAACAAGATTTAATATTTTTGATTATAAACGAGAACTTAAGAAGAATTCAAATAGTATGATATTATTATAAACCAATTATTATCTGAACAAACCAAAAGTATATGCAGTATATACAATTATTATTATGATTATTATTATTGAATTGGAAAATTTAGATGAAATGAGAAATTCTTAATAACAATATAGATACTAAATAAAATGAGATAAAAATATAGAGACTATTATATAAAAAAAATTAAATGTTTTTATATTGGTTTGAAAAGTACACTTTACTAAAACGGACAACAAGATGAACCTAACTTGGCCAATCTTATATGTTATATATATGAATAGGCGGAAACAAATGGTTAAGAACCCATTTTACTGCTTCAACACAACATATTCTAAGCATTTGAGTCGAGGAACATTGAAATGGGTGGTGGCGTTGACTACAGGACATGGTAATTTCGGGTATCTTTTAAGGAAGATGGGCCTTGGAGAGGATGATACTTGTAAACTATGTCTTGAAGAATCTGAGACTGCGGCACATTATACTGTGTCAATGTCTGGCGTTGGCTGGCAGAAGAATGAGGATCTTGGCTTGGGACATCATTGGGTCGATTCCCATTGGATAAAACAGATCCTACATAAACAGATTTAACAGTAGGAATTGAACACAGGGAAGAACTCTGGAGAAATCCAGAGAGTCTGTCTGTCAACAACATATATTTATCAAAAGCTATCATTATCATTATTAGGCCTGCAGATGGCACTTATGTCAGTCTACCCCTTTCGATTCTCAATCGAAATAAAAAAATCAAAACGGTTTTCCACCTTTACTGGAAAACGTAGTTTCCTGAGTTGTGTCATTTTAGAAATACATGTGCGATATTTAAACTGCATCTTTTTGTCGTCTTTATTTGTGAAATCATTGAAACCTTGTATGAATTATTGAAATATTGTACGGAAAATTTAGCCATTGTGCAAAATGTTGCCTGGACAAAAAACAATTATTATTAGTACCGCTGATATTATATACTCACCTCACCTATGCTGCCCTACTTGACTTGCACTAGCGCAAGGTCTAAGATCATAAGAGGAATAAAGGAATACACTTATTAGGTATAGATTTACCTAATATTGAGAAGCTATACATTTCCGAATGGAGCTTTTTAGAATTCGTGCTGTATTAGGCAGATGTGATGCCTAAAAAGCTATACCAAATTCAGTTGGATGTACTCTACGAATCAGAATCAATTTTCCAAATGAATTGGACTTTACCGGTAACAATTAAGTGACCAGGAAATGCATTAAATCGATAGATTAGTTATCTGCGTTAAACGTCATCATAGCAGAAAGCATGCTCTCAAATGTTGTGCTTGGAAAAAAAAACTTGTTGGCGCAAAAGGTCCTGAGGGACCCTAGGCATAGCTTCTCAAAACTTTCTTCAACAATTCAACAATTCTAAGCAGAGTTAAAAAGGCGAGAAGCTATTTTTCATGACTGTTATGATCTTGGATGTTTATTAGACGTTTGCGAGAGTTGAGGCAGTGAAAAATAAACCTTAAGAATTTGTGTTTTTTCGGGAATCGAACCTGGGACCGCTCGCTTACTAGCCCAACACACTAACCACTAAGAAACTGCGCCAACAAATTTTGTGCTTGAATAATCCAACACTGCAAATTTTGGGCCTTAGATAATTGCATCAATTCCGAATTTTGTAAAGTCAGTGGCGGAAAATCAGGAGTTGTGGATGAACATAGGTGATAATAACTGTTTAAGATGTTACTCCTTCGCCAATAATTTCTGGCTTCTAAGTCTCATCTCTAAAAGATATCTCCTGTTGAAAATCTGGTTTGGGTTGCAGTTGTGAACCCATTTTCTTTCCTAAATAAATCATATATGCGCACAATTTTGAATTTACCAGATTTGAGTCCACGGCTTAGTATGGTTTTAGCTTCTTCTTAACTGTGTAAATCTCAGCCTGGAAAACACCCCATCAGTAATCTTCAAGTCGGTCCGTACTTTGCGAGGGTGGTAAGTTCTTTTCACTGTACCGTCTTCGCGAAGGCCAGAATCAGCTTCTTTTGTTATTGATGGCGTTAATTTAACGACACTACCCATAAATATGAGAGGTAAGTTTGAAATTCTGTGTTGTTCATAAACTAATAATAAAATTAAGTCGATTTTAAATCAGTATCGCTTTGATTTTAAGCAAAAAGGAGTGGTTTTGTATTATATGTAGAAAGATTGAAATTGAGAGAGATAGTGTGAATTGTACTTTGCTCTCTCTGAGCACATTTAAATATCGATAGTGATTTAAAACCGAATATAAGTTTCATTTGCATATGGTTTTTGGTGCTATTTCTGTAACTGCTATATTAAGACTTAAACTAGTTCACGTACCTAGTACTTAGTATGAGATCATAAGTCTATTAGAGTTCACGAAACTTCTACTCCTATAACAGGACTCTTGTTGTGGGAATGGGACCCTCAATCTTAAAGAGTTTTAGTCTCACAAAATGAGTCTTGTCTTGTCAGAGTCCTGGTATTTAAAGAAGTTATAAGAATGCTGTTATAAGATTCTTGTTTTAGGAATACCACACTCGTAATTATATATAAAATAACACTCTTAAAAGTCTTAAAACTCTTATTGCATGTAAGACGACAGCTTATACAGGATGGGCAATATGAATATGCTTCACAACAATGAAAATAAAAAGTGAATTCGAAACGATGGCGCAGCTTTCGGGTTGGATATCGAAAGAGGAAGAAATTATGACAAACTTTAGCACAAGTGGCAACGAACAACAGCACAAAGAAAAATAACAAAAACTAAAGAGAGTTTGATAACAGCGTACTGCATTACATAAAATTATTAGAATTAGTGTTGGACGGTAGGGAAAATTAGGTTTTGTTTGTCGATGTGCAAGCAAATAATAAATAATAATGTAAATATGCAAAATAAATAATAATAACAAAAACTTTCATTTATAAGTAGCGAACAGTTACCATGTAGATATACATCGTAATTTGCCGTACACTTTTTTAGTATTCGCAATGAAATTTTTATCATTCCAAAGGTAGGGTAGACTGGGTTCGGTTGAAACATAGGACGGTTGAAACAACACAAATATCTCAGAAGCTGTTCGCGCAATGTGTATGAGTATTGAGAGAAAATGAGGCAGAAATCAGTGCATTTACGATATTCAGCCTTGCTTCTATCGTCGTGCTGCTTGGCTGCGGACTGAAAGCTCTTCATTTTTTTGAGAAGCTAAAGTAAGTTTTTTGTTTTTTTTCTTTTTCTTTGTTGTGAGTACTATTCAAATGAGAGTGTTGAGTGTTTGTTTATTGTGTGCAGAAAAGAATGTAGAATATAATAAAGTGATATGCAGAAACGTTTCCGTATTGTTTATGTTGTTTTGTAACTTTTTTTTGTTAGAAAAGTGGCTGGGGACAGTTGAAACATTTTTTATGGGGACGGTTGAAACAATGTGTTTACATGAGCTGAGGTTCTAATGCCACATAGCCTGCCTCCTACCCAAGCTGCTGAAGAACCTTTGTCACTTCCACCTCAAGCAGAGATCCAGCAGGAAGATATTCCGGTACCGGAAGAAACTCCACCAGGAAGACGCAACATAAATGGACAGTACACAAGCACTACTTTCAAGTGGTGCTAATGTGTTTTCCCCGGAAATTGTCCGACCTCTACCCAAGGCTCTGGCAAGAAAATCGAATAGAGGTCGAAAAAAAAGAAAGTCCACGATCTACACTGACACCCCGGAGAAGAAGAAGAAATACAAAAAGAACACTAGAAAAAATAAGACCCCACAAGAATCTTCAAGCTCAGAAGACGAGGAGTACTATTGCCTCATTTGTTTGGATCCGTATTTTGAGAGCAGATCAAGGGAAAAGTGGGTGCAGTGCATCACATGCAAAATGTGGGCCCACGAAGAGTGCACCGAACGTGGCAACACTTATGTCTATCACAACTGCGACTCAGATTACTGTGAGAACTTTTACTTTTTTATTTTCAAGACTGAAAAAAGTTCCTTTATCTTAATTTAATGAAGAAAGTTTTTAGTTTTTACTCATTTTCTGTTATTTATTTTTTGTTCATCTCTTTTTAATTAATTAATATAAAACCTTGAATAAAAAAAAATATTGTTTAAGTGTGAAATAAAAAATTAATTAAATACGTTCGAACGTAAGATTTTTTTATTTGAACGTGTTTCATTGGACCCCACTCTTTGTTTCAACCGCCCGTGGTATGGGGACAGTTGAAACAAATTGACTTTTCTCATAAAAATTGATGATTTGCTTAAAAAGCACACTATGAACTCAAAAAACCAATGTGCATTAATAGAAAAAATATTGAACTTGCATTTCGCATAACTCCATTATGGCTAGTCTTATTAATGCTTATCCTATGGGCGATAGAAGAAAAATTGTTTCAACCGTACCCAGTCTCCCCTACTTTTTGACGTGCTTGTTCACCTCAACTTTTCAGACCAAAACACATCGCCGTAAAATAACGTGAAGGGCATGTCGCCACCATTAAAATTAACAGGGAGCACGGAGCCAAAGATAATGGAATAATCATCATCTCTGACGAAGACGCACATAGACGGTGCTTACAATAGCCTGAGCGCACTACCTCTTCCAGTGAAGGAAATCTTGTCGCAGCATGAATAAACTTACCTGTAATAAAATAAATTTGCCGTTTGTTTTAGAATCTGCCTTCATTTATTTGAAAATATTGCCGAGAATGTTCGATACAACAAGTAGAAATGAGATCATGGAAATAAACAAAAACAAATTCCCACACCAGCGTTTATTTATAAATAGTTACATCGAAGACTAGATGTGTAATAAAATTGGTTGCGATTTCATTGTCTTAGGAACCGAGGACATAAACAGCGCATTAAACACAACTCAAACACTCATGAACTTGGTTCCCACTATTAAACATCATGATCTATCAATTTCCCATTTTTACTAGATCTGCTGTCTCTATCCCTGCAGATCACCTTCTCCTTGGTGTCATTTTCTGGTTCTGCTACATTGCTTTTACCAGACTTTAGCGAAAACATGGAACTAATCTTTCTAAGTTTTTCGCTAACTGTTTTTCCATTGCTATTGACACTATGAGAAGAACCGTTTGTTGATTTTGAAGAACTCTTCGAAGAGGATGACGAACTTCCACTACTTTGCCGTACTGGCTTTGTCGTAATCCAAAACTGTATAGCAAAAGTAGTTTCCAGTTTCAGAGCTTCAAAAAGAGATATCTGAAATAGAAATTTCGATGAGTAACGAGACTTCGATTGTTTACTAAACTGTGACCTTCTCGTCTATAGCTACTGCCTTCACATTCCATAAGAACTCCACTAAGCCAATTGTAAGCGCTGATAGTAATCCAAGACCTAAAACAAGGAAAACGCCGCCTACGTTTTCGATTCCCAGCTCAGGCGTGTCTGCACTCCCTTCTGTGGCTTGCGAACATCGACCACCGCCATGTTTCTCTTTCCACCACTTGCGCTTGAGCTCCGACAGAGCGCCAGCCTCTCCGAGTTTTAAAACTGCTTTACTTATCTGTTTGCGATATGGCGAATCTGCGAAAGGGATTTTATTATAAATGTTTGACATCATGGTTGCAACAAGGAAGTCTTACTAAAAGGCATCGCAATCCCGTAGGTCTTATAGTCAAGCCACCCTCCAACTTGCGTCAAGGAGCAATTTCTCTCAATTATATATTCTAAGGATGTGGATTCCATAAGAAATGCATAAAGTTGTCTTCCTTTTAAAACCCTGTCAACACCTTCAGCATTGCTCTTGGTGAAAACGGATGGCCGTGCTGACTCCATTCCGGCCCACATTTTTTGGTAAGTACTGAAGTTCGAGTCCTGAAAACAAAACATCTGCATTGGCAAATATGACCAATTAGTGGAAAACGAAAAAATTACTCGAAAGAATCCCATTGTACTGCCACCAGTAACGGCTCCGTACTTAATCTTACTCTGACTCGCTAGATCTTCAGCACTTTTAATCGAACTTTCCATGCGCGACATGGTCAGAAAGGCAGCTAAGTTAGCTGTGTACGAGTTCAACATCATAAGCGCAAAGAACCACCACATCCCTGTAGCGAGGCGGGTTGATGCAGCTCTTGTACGTAAGAACAGATAACAGACATTTTATTTTGGTAGACCTACGCAATTTTGTATATGTACTTACTTTGGCAGGATGTCACATCCTTGACCCATGATGGAGCCCATAGTCAGCCACGTTGTGTTAAAAATACTCCAAATGTTCTCGACTTCTTCGGCTTCCTTGCATGGGTGAGGATTTTCCCAGTCATCCGGAGCCATCCGAGAGAGCGCAAAGAGTAGTAAGGATACGCCCAAGTATGCAGTGGCCATGTAAATCCAAACATCAAGTGAAAATGGCGATAGAAAGGAGAATAGGTCGGGTGGAGGGCTTTCTGGTTTGAGGTACAGAATGCTGATACCCAAAGTCATGAAGGGTGGCGTAAAGTCAACTACTTGCCGACGAGCTGAGGTCATGGTTAGGTCACAGATTCCAAGATCCGCATTCTTTAAAATAAAACAAAAAAAATTAAACAAAATATAGGCAGGTATATATGATGGGCCCACAGCCTATCACAACTATTCGTTTGTGTGAGTACTATTTTTGACATAACTAGAGGGGAAATGCTGTGGTACACCTTATGCGAAGCGCTCTCGGACGTTTGTCAGACTTTCCCAAGAGGGTGGTCGGCGGTAAGTAAGGAAAAGCGGTAAGTGTAGCTTGTATTTTTGAGTTATTGTACAGGGAGAATCCCTCCCTTCCGTCTCCAACACAAACACACATATCTTAACCTCAACATACAGTAGCCAACTTCGTCGATCATAACACTTACTCCATCCATCAGTTGCTTAACTAAGCCATCCCATTCTTTGGTAACTGGATTGAATGATCCATACTTTCCATCTGGGGCCAATTCAAATACGTACTTGAAACCGAGTATTTGTGCGATGTTGTCAATTAAATCCAGCGAGTAACCTTCATATCGCGCGTTGCCTTCTAGAGTTTCTCCTTCCCTTGGCACTCTGGAATAAATAACACAACTCTTAAGGGCTTAATCTAAGTAAGGGCATAAGCAAATCCAGCAGAAATAAGGCTAGAGCTCGTCATGGCTAAATGCTAAAGTTTCGTGTGTCAGAATTAAAATCTCTGAATCCTAGTGCTACATACGCTTTCCTGGTCATTTGGTCCATACAAAGCTTTCAATAAATACATTTTGTATCTACTCTCCAGTCTTCAGCAGAAGCTTTAGATTTTCTTTTAGCGTACCCTTTAATATGCCCGAGTTCAAGAAACCATCAGAGAAATAATAATACGCCTAAGGAGTGCAGTCAATTGGAAGATATTTTGCAGAGCTGTGGTCGAGATTGGGAATGATACACCGATCCGAAAAGTTTACAAATGCTGGGATGAAGATAAATGTGAACAAATATAAAGACAAGGTTGTCTCCAGAACACCTGTTTAATATGCTCTGCGCATAACAGTGGAGAACTATTACAACTTTTGTGATGATATTTTTGTTAGGCGAATATAAGCTGCCGAAATAAGAGTACGAGTATGTTCCCCAGCCCATCTCAGAAGATCGGGTGTTATTGATGTTCTATTTGAGTAGGTGTAAACTACCCAGAGATAATTCTAATGGGGGACATTGAAGGAGATGATGATAATCACCCCTATCGGATATCCGATCGGAATTGAATTTTCTCAGATTTTTACGAAGTCGAAGGATTCGAGATTATCCGCTTGGATACTACTTTCGATGACATATATCGCAGCTTGCCGCATTGCGTTGAATCGCGTTATATGTCACTTACTTTTGACAGCTACATCTACACGGCCCAATTTTATCCGAAGCTCTCCGACAACCCAATGTTGCGAAATATCATAAGACGCCTCGACCCATATTGTGTTACAAAAATTGGAACGTGAAGCGCCATCTATCATTGCTGCTTTGCAACATGACATCCACTTGCAAAAGGGCTTTAGTGGGCGTTTTCCACGGGGATTTTTTCAGATTTCAGACTTTTCGTGCCCAATGGAACATAAAACGAGATTTTTCATTCTTTGCATTGCGTGTTTTAAGAGTCAGCTGTTCCAAAATTGTAATCTATTTTTATAAAAATCTATTCAATTTATGTTGATATCCATTGCAACGGCCAAATGTAAATTTTTCTCTTTTTTTTTCACAGATTTGTCGTCTAAAAATGTAAGTAATAACATACTTTAAAGTTTGACAAATGTCGAATGTTTTGGAGTTAGTGTGAGTAGGTTTGAATATCGCTCAGAAATCGAGACTCGCAAAATTGCTCTGATTCTGAAGAAGTGTTTTTTTGCGACCAATGGAACAAGAAATCTGACAAGCGCTTTTTCTGTCCCAATGGAAAACGACATTAGTGATATTTATATGCAGCAGTGTTTTAGCACTCTCTCTTCATTTATCCCACGAAGCGTGGTAATTTTTCCCTTTTTCCCTTTTCACCGTACTCAAATTCCCTTTTAAAATCTCACAATACTTTTTTCGTCAAAATCCAGTTTTTTAAAGTAAAATTTGTATTACATGGAAAGAAAATCACGTTAAATTAACCTTAAGTATAAAAACCGAAATTTGTAACACTGCTATGATCATTTTTTGGTACTAGAAAATGTTGATAAAGGACGATTTACATGAGCTGTTTTTTATGGACATTCAGTGTGTTGATAATCGTGGTGAAATACAGGTGTTTTGATAGAATTTCACCAAAAATTTATAGTTTCAATGATTTTTTGCTAGATTTCTGAAAATCCAACGATTTGGTGCATTTTCCCTTTATCCCACGGAAGGCTTTTCGGACATTGAAATTCCCACAAAAACCGTATGATTTGTCTATGGTGTGCAGTATGCTGAAATGAACGCGAACAAAAAATTTCAATTGATTTAAATAGCGAAATTTAGAATTTCAGCAATTTTCACGTAAATAGAAAAATTATGGCCGCGAACTGCGGGTGTCACACTTTTTTATTCGCTTGTTCACATTTCGCAATTCGCTCTCATGTGAATAATCCTTAAATGTTTAATTTGTAATTTGAATAGTTCATTTCAATTCCGAGAGCTTATATGCGTTATTCACTTGGCGCCACAGAGATGAGGCGTAGACTGCTCTTTGCTCTGCAGCTTTCCCGCAGTTGCCCATCTACATCAGGAGTTATACTCATATCTCATAAACACAGACATTAGAAGTCTTCTATGCCCAAAGTGGTAGGTATATGGAAATATATGTTCCTCAAGACATTACAACGAATCTTAAACTGGTCTACTGTTCTACCTGCAAGCATCTAACATAAGGGCGCTGTTAAGGCCTTATTAGTTCGCCTTCCCCAAAAAAATAGAATTCTTAACCAATTAAACGAAATTATGTATTGAGCTAAAAATGAATATGCCTAAGCCTATCCTTATTTCCTCATTGCAATACAAAATATGTATTCTTACCTGTTTAACAAAAATGGAGCTCCTATCCTTGATGTAATGACAAACGTTTTATTCGCCAGCTTCTCTCCCACCCTTTGCGCATTAACATCGTCATCCGCAGCAATGTCTAAACCATTAACAGTATCCCAGACACCTAGGTCCAAGAAGCCATTATTTGACAATTCAAGGACCCGCATCGTGAAGAAGTTCCTTTGGCCATACTCATTGAAATCTATACGCCCCGTTGATGCTTCTTCGGATCGCTAAAAAAATATGTAAAAAAAAGTAATCCACACATATTATTATGCTTTTCTGTGTTACCGCTTTTATAAATTCCACAATCCTTCTTCCAAACGCCCACGGCTTATTTTTCCGACACTCAACTTTTGGAGGAACTATTTCATCTGCAATACCAAGCTCTGCCAAGCCTTTGGCAAATACCCAAATAGCGTCGCTTATTAGAAGCATATTCGTCTAGAGAAAATATAATTTCAGAAAGATCAACAGCAAACAGCAAAATTACTTATCCAACTTTGACTTGACTAGGAAGGACCCTAAAGTTACGTCTCTCTCGCTTTTCACGCTCTTCCCAATCATGCACAAGGTTCTTGACGTGAAAGTCTGTCGGATCCATGATACGAACAGTTGTTATATTCGCCGCAATATTCTGAAACTCTTGAAAGTCCAATGTATGAACATCCAATGAAGGTATGAAGACACTCTAGGTAAAGTAGATGTGTTCGTTTATACATTTTTGTTGTTTCGCTACTTTCTTACCTGGTATTCTCCAAGCATTTTTAGCTCCTCGGCTTGCTTTAAAATGCTAATTATATTCTCATGGGAACAGTGAAGAATGTAGCAGTTGTCGCTTGAAAGTTTAATGCTTTTCAGAAATGGCCTGTGATCAGGACCTGGCCCCAACTGACGAACAGTTGTCGGATTACTACTTGGACCATGAATCTGTAAGACGTCTTGAAGCTGCATTAGTTCTAGAAGAAGCGAAATGTTAAAAATAACTAATAACATAACAATTTAATAGAACTGATATGAGAGTTAGTAGGTTTTTATGAACTGAGTGGAGTATTTTCAGATCTGCCTAGAACTTAATCAATATTTCGAGAAGTAACTGGTAGAGATCATGTGTGTAAAAACGAGAGCCTATACGAAGTCTAACGGGTCATATCTTAAGGAGATCGACGATGAGTACTAGCCTCTGGAGCTCCCTGCCTAGTTGCCAGGTAGTAAACTTAAAACGGAATAGAAAGAAAGAACACATATTCGCTGTCCTCAGCCACGCGAGGTATGTTTACATACACAATTTGCCTAAGTTGTTCGTTAAATCTAAGCACCATGAACAAAATTGGTCTTGTATTTGGCTAGTGGGCTGTAGATTGTATTGGCTGAATAAAAAAAATAAAAATTTAAAGTTAATAATACGTCCCTTATATCAATTCCTTAAGTTGATTTATATGTATTAAATTACATCTGCCCTCCTCGACAATCGACGATTGATTGAAAAAGCTGTATCTTTCATCTGTTTGGTAGAAATGCGTCTGCTTCAGAATATTTAAAAAAATTGTTTTAGGAAAGGCTAACATATTCTAATTCTAAATAAAAACTATCTACAAACATCCATAGCTGCGCAGTTATAATGTAAAGAAATGTCTGAATTTGAAATCTTGTCAACTCCAGCCCAACTGCGTCGGGTGATACTGGGAAACAAGACGTACAATACAGAAGTAGCTCTTTCGAACTATTATAAACATATACCGGAATTCGGAGATGGGGTATCATCTGAGTTCTTTAATCTCTTGGAGGAGAAACCTCAAATGGCAAGTATCAACATGGACAATTTTCAACAGATCCATCTAACGCTTTAAGCAGACCGTAATAGAAGCTTTTACCGTAATTGAAGAATAGACAAAATTCATAGGTCTTGAAATAAATCAGAACAGCACTAAATGCATGCTATCAACAAACAAATAGATATACTATTTATGCACCAGCGTAAAGTAAGCAGATTCATTTATTATTGAAGGATCATGTAAAGATACACTTTACTGTTATATAGCAACGTTCTTGGAATTATGTATCCGAACCTTTTTACCATAGACAAATCATACTGAGACCCCCAAGTCGCAATCCTCTTGCCGATGGCCCCCTTAATTTGTTGTTTAAATACCGCCACTTTGTTTTATATTGGTGTTATGTCAATTAGAATCCGTGTGACGCATGCAAAAACATAAAAAAAAATAACAAAAAAATACCTCGAGCCGTGGGGAAATGTAATAGAGTTCGGGAATATCACATTTTAACATTACTGAATGCTTTTGTGAATACAACTATCTAAAGGAGGTGTTTTATATACATATTAGGATAAAAAATATGGTTGTGTATTTTCCGCTTTTGGATATCATTAACTTCGATTTCATGTGTAAATATTTTTCTTAAAGTTGAAGGAAGCTTGCTCAAAATGTTTTTATTTTCCCTCAACCAATCTGCATTTCTGATTTTTTATAAACATTTTAAGCAAATGTACAACTATTCCTAAAAACAATTACTATCCACACTTAACGAACAGTTTCAAATTTAACGGATAAAATTCTAGGAACGTTGCCAGCAACTTGAGGTGCGAGTGAGTTGGTGTGGCGGAATTTTTGAAGTCACGGAAGGAAGGAGTCCATATCCAGCATAACCACTTACCCTTCTCAGTTTCATATATAATGGTGTAACTTCTCCATGCAAGCCCCTGAACTGCGTCTGCCATCGCTCTCGCTAGCACCAAATTGTCAGGATAGACATTCAATGTCATTGATGAAAACGGTCGATCGGCCACCGATTCAGTCGAAGACCAATCGAATATGAAGTGAGGTATCTCCAAAGTATTGCATATTGAACTAATAACTCCTACAAATACAATTTTATATTTATGTATTTTAAGATTGTGGCAAATTGAATGAATATTCACAGGCAAAAATGCTTATAGTTACTTACCAGATCCGCCAGCAGTATTCGGACCGAAAATAGCAATCACCTCTTGCGCAATTAAATTGCAAACTATAAGATATCAACAATTTATGAACATTGCACTTATAACACTAATAAATTGTCCTAGATACCTGTCTTTTCAACTGTAAAGCTGTCGTCGATATTTGTATATTGAACTATAGGTGTTAATACGAATGCTCTGTCGTAGATGTTTACTCGATCAACTGCTGCACGGAATGCAATTTCGCCTTCGCTGTTACTGCTTTCGAAAATAGCTCCTAAAAGTATCGCACAAAAGTTAAATTATCCCAATGCCTTCTCAACACTCACCAATATTGAATTGGGGTCTACTAGTAACAGTTAGGCTTAAACAACTAAACAAGATTATTCTCAATACTGTTGATTGCATTGCAATCTGTAAGAAAAATAAATTATTTAAAAAAAAAAATCTTAGAGCATTCTAGTGCGCTGTCTAACTGCAGCTCTCCTGCTGATGCACTAAATTCCTAAAATTAGATTTGGCTTGAGAGGCCATTATTTAAATCAATTTTAATTTTGTTTTCCTCTTTGTCGTTGTTTTGGTAAATTTTGTCTCCGGACGCATGTTCCACCAAGTGCATGGGATGTAAACAAGCGCCGTTTGTACTTGAATAATGGTGTCGAAAAACGTGACTCCAAATACAAAATAAAAACATGATGATTGTGCTAAATTTCAAATAATTACAAAGTTTGCGTCTTTCCTTTTTTTTTAATCTTTTTAGCAATGCAGAAGCAGCGACACATAACATTTTTATGTTACTTACTTACCACGTGGTGAATAATATATATGATGTGAATTGTATATTTACCTGAAAATCGGTCTGAATAACCTTCAAGGATCTGATGAATTTGGCAGTTACAAATATTCGATGTTAAGGCCAATTAATCTGCTATCACGTAAGCGGAAACACCGTGGATTTCACACACCCGATATACTTTTGGAATTATTGAAGACGACAATATGAATTTATGATATTTTTCTTATGAGATTTCAAGGGCCTTATGCTATTGGCTTATTTGGCCACCTAAATATTTGTTTTGTTGTGTGAACAGCTAAGAAATTCAATAATAAGATTTTGAGCCCAAAAAGAAAGTAAGCACGCCGTTCGCAAACAAGAGCATATTATCTTATTTTATCTCTTTTGCGCACCAAATTCCTAAATCGTATAATCAGCCGTCTTGGTGATGCCAATTAGCCGTCTCGGAGCTGCGATTTAACCCCTTTGGACTTTTTTTTTGTAGGGAACCGTAAAAGACCAATGTTATGCCAACAATCCGGAAACCATTCAAGCACTTAAGACCAATATCACTTAAGCAATCCAAAAGCTGCAGCCCGAAATCATGAACAAGGTCTTGGAAAATTAGAGTGACAGAACGTAACGAGTAACGTTTCGTGGGAAATTATGAGGAAAGAGTACTTAAAACACTCTTGACGTGATGTGCGCGATCACAGACCGCCTCCCAAAAACATTATGTTTTAACAGGGGATTCTCCACGGAGATCACTAATAGAGAGGCGTGGGCTAGCGGTAGCCCACCAAACTGCCAAAAAGGCATAAAGTGGTATACGGATGGTTCCAAAATGGACTCAGGGGTCGGAGCCGGCATATTTGGACCAAACCAAAATATTGCAATACCAATGGGAAAAAGCCCAAGCGTATTTCAAGCAGAGCTCCATGCCATTAAAGAATGCGCAAGCCTCATTTACAAATCAGGTATAAAAGGCGCAAACATCCACATATTCACGGATAGTCAAGCAGCTATAAATGCCCTTAGCTCACCCACCATTGACTCCAAATCAGTATTACACTGCTTCAATACCCTCCAAACACTCTGCACCAGAAACAATACCAAAATATGGTGGGTTCCTGGCCACGAAGGAATTGAAGGAAATGAAAGGGCCGACGAACTGGCCAGAAAAGATTCGGAAACACCTTTTACAGGACCTGAACCTTACTGTGCAATCCCTAAATCAGCGGCGAACCTCGCCATAAAAAGCTGGGAACACAACAAGTGTATCTCACATTGGGAAAGCCTCCCAGGCCTAAGACAGGCCAAAAAAGTAATCAAACCCTTCGGAAAAAATGCCAGAAAGATTCTAAATCTGCGTAGGCGTGATGTCAAAAATCTAGTTGGCTACCTAACAGGGCACCATGGTTTGCGATATCACCTAAATAAAATACATGTAGCCGACTCTTCGGAGTGCCGCCTATGTCTTGAAGAAGACGAAACAACTGAGCATATTCTATGTGAATGCCCAGCCCTCTGTGGTATCAGAAGGAACTTCTTTCTCAGGGAAATTATAAGCCCAGAAGAAGTAAAGACATCCTCTGCTGAAATCATCATCAGCTACATTAGGAAAGTAGAAACTCTATTAACCTAAACAAACCTTTTCTGATCCTATGGCACAATAGATCTACTCAGGTCGAGGTGCCTCTTTATCGCGTTGGCGAGTCAGAAATATTTTAAAAAAAAAAAAAAAAAACTTAAAACACTGGCTGTCACCTTATGTCACTTTTGTCATCATCTGTCTGACTCATTTCCCCCACACGTATAAACATTTTTATTGGATTTGAATATTTTTTTTTTAGTTTACATCTTAAACTAAAATACTTATTATTAATGAAGTAAGCACCTATATATGAAAAAAAAATAAAAACAAAAAATTAAAAGTAAAAAAGGTATAGCCGATTCTAATTTTTAATTTCGGTACCTTAATTAGCGGCAATAAATGTATGTCAATCCTGAACGTTCTAAAGGTGTATGCGCAACATATAAAAAAACATTGGTTTAAGTTCATGCCTTCTTTCGCACAATATGATCATATAAAATAACATGTCCGTATATCGGAGAAAATACCATGGTTCTTGTTGAGTTTGCTTTGTATGTTTCATCCGCTTGATTCACGCAAATTTTCTTTCGATCGCCTTTGTGCATGAAAACCAATCCGATATCATGATCATTGATAATAACATAATTATCTGAATCATTAAAACACGCCGTGTTGGTTCGAGAATTGTAGGAACTCAGATCAGTAGGTTTGGGACGCAAAATCTTACGACCTGAAAAAACCGCCTTCCAGTCCGTAGAATCGTATGTTTTCAAATTCGTCTTCCGTAAGCTGTGTTCGAAGTCTATATAACCAGAAGTCTCGAAGCCAGATCTTTTTCGATGTCGCAGAAAAATGATCGTCTACGAGAATGCGTAACTATACAATGAGGTCATTAATGCTTTTGAAATGTCGTTACCGATAGAATTTTCTGGTAGTTTGTAGTTTCCCTCTCTGCTAATTCATGCAAGACAGGGTCCGTCACTCGAATTCCACTATGAAATAAAATAAGGGATTTCTTTGTTGGGTATATTGCTTCATGTGCAGCCGCTTTGCGAATTTCATATTGATCAGGAGTATATATTTCTGTTGTGGAACGATATCCTAGTTCGACCAACATTCGGCTGAAGCGAATGTTTCGAAGGAACCGCAAATCATTTCGGGTAATGTATGTATCCAAATAATCCTCATATGTGGGGCAATCCAAAAGGAAAACATCCTGAAGTGCGTTCATTTCTTGTTCATAAAAAAATAATAATAAATTCGCTTGACACTCAGCTCTGTTTTTATGATTTTGTTAGGCTTAATTTAATTTGAGTGTCTCATTGGCGTATTAAATATGGAATACTAGCAATTAATGTCAATTGTCAAACATAACCTGTAGCGCTTTTGGTTCACCGCAGGGAAATCAAAACGCCGTGCTTATAATAAACTTAAATCTCGACTTCAAACATGCGAAAGCTCTAAATTGTGAAATTCGTATGGAAAATATAGCTATTCCGTTATACTTATAATCATTTTTAGTGTCCAGGTTTAATTTTTCAAACTCACAATGGCGAAATTTACGAGAGGTGGCGCAGTGGAAAAAGACCTTAATTTCTATTTTCCAGGGATTGAGCCTGAGACCACTAGCTCAGTACTCCAGCGTACTAACTACCAAACCAACAAACCACTGCGGTCTAGTTTCTGACTTCTGACTAAAAAAAAGAGCAAAAAAAGAAGAATACCTACCTACAGTCAATAGAAATATATCGACGGAACATTCCTATTAGAGGCAGTACCGTATATAGGTACTGCTGAACTTGTGTGATTTTATATAAGTTCGCTCATATCATATAGGTAAATCCATCACTTATATTGGACTGGGCGTCCATCTGTCCTTAAAGGGATCATGACGATAACTCCAACGACTAAAATCTAGAATGGACAAAATTTTGGAAATGGATTTCATAAATATCGAATGCAAATATCTCGAATGGGGCAAAATCTAGAAAGAACGAATATCTCGCAAGACAAAATTTCGAAAATAAAACTGCTGATTTTTTTCATTCCTTAATTTTATTTCGAACATAATGGAAACAAGTCTGAAATGAAAACTCTGTAACATTGTATCCATTTTTCGCATGGATTTGAAGGAGCTTTGCACATACCCAACATAGCACCCACCAAGCAGGGGGTTGCTTACATATTCCACGGTAAAATGATGGTTTTTTTCCGCTGCGCCACCTCTCGCGAACGTCTGACAAACATCCGAGAGTATAACTGTCATGAAGAAGCTTCTCAATTAGCCGTTTGGACTCGGCATAAGCTAGGTGAGAAGCTAGGCCTATTATTGTATATTAATTCGAGATTTTTGCCATTCGAAATTATTTTTTTCGGAATTTTTTGTAATTCAAGTTTTTTTTTTTCGAGATTCTTAGATTCGAGACAACGTTAATGAGTCCATCCGAGACTTGACCGACGCTTATGGCCTAGGTCGGGATGGTGACCATTCGGTCAGATTGCTCTAGATTAAGAAGCTTGGGTAGTTTTAATTACGTTTTTTTTAAATAAAACCCAAATAATACTCGAATATTATTCAAGTTTTACAAATTTTCTTAAAATCTCGGACCCTATGGGCCCAGCTTCACACAGACATTGGTTTTGTATAAGTTTTTCATTTTTGGGAAAAATTGAAGGTATCTACAATTTTATGCCGTATCCAAACGGCTAATTGAGATTGTTAGCTCGCGGGAAATGGCGCAGTGGAAAAAGCACCTTAAGAAGGAATTTATGTTTTTCGGGAATCGAAACTGGGACCCGTCGCTTAGTAGTCCAACACACTAACCACTAAGCCACTGGGTGAATTATAAAGTAAAAAATAGTATGGCGCCTTGTACGGTGATCGCTGGCAAGATGTCATCTTTTATATTCTATAAGGATTGCGCCTTGAGCGTCTCAGTTGTAATTTACTTCCTTTGTGTGCCCTCTGTGGTGTGGGGTGTCATAGTTTGACACTCCGTTTCGAAGGTAACTATATCATTATCTCTTAAAGATAGTAATTCAAGTAGAAAGTGTTATCTAAAGCGTTTAGCATATCACTCCACCTGTTGTTTCTTATGAGTACATCTATAGTTAGCTATACCCAGCGCTGAGGCATAACGATTTTTTATCGCACTCGTTTTGTATGACAATACCAAACATTATGGTTGCCCTCCTTGTGTTTGTTTTTATTTGCCGATTTTGGTCCCACACTTCGTTGTGCTTTCTAAAATTGTTTACGAAAAAACACATGTTCTCCAACATGCTTGGGTCGAAAAGAGAAAAGCTTGTATCTTGGTGTTTGGTGAGTATAATATTCTTATTTATTTTTATGGAAAATCCATTAATAGACCAGACGACTATGACAGCAGTGTTTTACATTTTTAGTGCTGTGCAGTTCGCATTAAAAAATTATTTGGTTAAGTCGCATACATCGAATATGTGTGAAAAATGAAGTCGCTCTTATTGTTACTTTCGCTGGTGGGTCTGTCTAGTCAGTTTCAGCAAGTTAAGATCGGTAAACTATATGTCAAGTATGAATTGAATGAAAAATTAAATAAATATAAAATATACGTTTTTCAGGCGCCATATTTTTCGAGGATGAACATGAAATTGAGTCTTCATTTGCAACGGCCGTAAATCGTATGAATCAACGATTTTTCGACATAAAACTTATGCCAATCAAACGTTATGCTCCCAACGACGACAGTGTTGTTCTACAAAAATTAAGTAAGGATATAAATGTGTTCACTTAAATGCAGCCCTTTACTGATACCCAAAATACTTTTGAATATAGCCTGCGATTTGATAGGAAATGGTGTCTCGGCTATTTTTGGACCAAGTTCAAAGGCATCAAGTGGTAAGTTTTCATAGTGTATTTTGAACTAATCTAATGATGTGTTTTCTGTGGCTGCAGATATTGTAGCACTTATATGCAACAGTACTGGAATCCCACATATATTGTTTGATTGGAGTCCCGAGGAGACTATGGTTGAAAAAATGAACCATAGAATGACAATAAATGTGGCGCCTTCAACTTTGATGTTGTCAAAGGCATATGCTGATATAATAAACAATTATGGATGGAAGGGATATACAATCGTTTACGAGAGCGATGAAGGTTATAATACAATATGCAGTGTCTTAAAAATCGCTAATATGTTTTTAAATAATTATAGCCTTAATTCGACTCCAGGATCTACTTCAATTGAGATATGTACATAATGAAGAGATCAAAGTTCGAAAATTTGAACGTGATGGAGATTATCGAGTTCTCTGGAAGAATATCCGACATCAGGGAGAAAAACGAGTTATATTGGATTGCCCACCGGACTTGCTAGTAGAGGTTGTGAATAGTTCGTCAGCCTTTGACATGACAGGGCAATTTAATGTAAGACATGAATAGTTTACATTTAATGTCCTCGAGGATATATCTGATTTTTTTTTTCAGCAATTGTTTTTGACTAATTTGGATACACACAAGTCTGATTTAATTCAATTAAATAATGTGAATTTTAGGGCTAACGTTACCGCAGTTCGAATTGAATTAAATACATACGACTACTTGGCGGTGAGTTAAACCTTTTAACTTATTTTCATTTAGCCTAACTTGGTATTTATCTGTCCGATAAAACTGCGCACATGTGTAAACAATTCCGCAACAAGTGCTTTGCATTTTCTCTTAATGTGCCCAGGCACGTTACTATCAAAATCATATAAATATAAAAATGTCGTAATCTACAAGATTTCTCTTGACTGTTACAAAAATTTTATATCTTCTATTTTCTGCCAATTAAAAAATTAGCAGAAATAGCAACCTTTGCTGCCGGATATTATGAAGGGGAAATGTTTTTTACTTTTTTGCGTTCTTTTTTTGCTACTCAACATTTTTTGGGAACAGAAAAACGTGGGCTAACTCTGACTTACATTTGAAACTACGTTATCGTACCGATAATAGATATAGCAAAAGAAAGTACAGGGTGTCCGCCCGGAAGGTATACTACTTTGTTTTGCCGCCATTTTGGTAAACATTAGTCTTGACAGTTCATATTTGGCAGTCGTGAAGTAGACACATGGCAAATTTATTATGGAAAAATATTCGATAAACCAACGTGTTTTAATCGTTTAAACATTTTATCAAAATCAATCATCGATTTCTGTGACGATGACAAAGTTACGTGAAATTTTTGGGAGAAACATCGTGCCAACAAAACGCACTATTTATCGTGTAGTAAATGATTTCGAAGAAAGATGGTTCGTAGGTGATAGGCCCAAGCACCTTTGCATCCATTAAAAGTTACAGTCTGGTGTGCAATTTGGTATCGTGATATGATTGAAAACTTTTTAACGCCACAACTTCATGCTTTCGGCTTGATGAACATGTGGTATCAACAAGACGGTGCCACTGCTAATTACAGCCAGGATTACAATGGAATTACTGCGAGACCTCTTTCCACAACAAGTTATTTTAAGAAATGGTGATGTTGATTGGCCTCCACGGTCGCCTGATTTGACTGCTCCGGACTTCTTTTTGTGGGGATACCTGAAAAGCAAGGTTTATGCAAACACACCAGAAACGCTTGAGCAACTGAAACAAAATATTCGTGATGAAATTAATGAAATAACGCGTGAAATGTGTGAGAATGTAATGAAAAAGGGCTCGCATTTGTGAGACTAACAGAGGCGGACATTTACCTGATATTGTATTCCATACATAATTGCCGACGTTAAATAAAACATTTATCAATATAAGATCCATTATCTTTCATTTAATCAAAAATTATAAACAAACAAAGTAGTATACCTTCCCGGCGGACACCATGTATATTCTGTGTACCTTGTTTCTAAGGTTTTTTTGTTTTCACTATAACACATCATCTTGCGAACCTCAAACTTATCATGGAAAATGTTCACAATTCAGCCTTTCGGAGTCGGCCTAAAAATCCGGCTTCGAAGCGGCGCACTCATTTTGAAAAGAAAACCCGATTAAAAAAATGTCTATAGTTAAAAATGAGCTACACGAAAACTTAGAAAGAAACTGATGTCGTTTTCCATTGGTTTCACTCGAGGATCCACTCATTCTGAAATCCAATGGAACAACAAAACTGCTTCTGAAAGAATCCACAAAAGTATTGGTGAAATGCCAAAAAATAATCTACGGCTGCTGTCAGCTGACTTGTATAAAATACATAAATTACACCTGTGTGAGTGCTTCTTGAGTGGATTCTGACTTCAAATCGAGAAGCGAAATTCTCTTCTCAGAATCACTAGAAGAGTATTTTTTGTGCCAATGGAACGGTTTCAGGAGTGATTTTTTCGATTCCGGACTCTTCCGGACGCTTCTTTTTGCCCAATGGAAAACGACATGAGTTTGCTACCGAGTTAGAAATGACCGTTTCTAAATACAAATATCCTGGGGATATTTCTGAAACAACAAGTAAGCCAACTTTTGAATTTCAACTGACGAGTTGAGAATTAAAGCAGTGAATAAAAGCAATTTTCAACTTGCCGCACAACTCTCTCTTTCAAATCAACTCCGAAGTTGGCCAACCTCGGAGTTATCTGCAAGTTGAACGATAGTGAATAAAACGGCCCTAAGTTCATCTGCCGTTGTAATATCGTTAGTATTAAATAACACATGATCTATTAGATCATTTGAGCATAATAAAAAAGGCCTATTAACCGAATCTGATATATCTTTATATATACGAGTACCTACATAAATAATACCTCTGCATGTGTGTGTGTCACTGAATTATCTTCTGAACGGCTTATGTGTGTTTGAGTGAGTCCCTGGAATCCTGGATGGGTTAGAAGTCAAATTCGTATTTGAAAAAGACAGGTGGACTGCGATCGGATTCCAGGAAAATGTATCTTTTTTTAATATTTTTCGTTATAACTTCATTGAGAAGCTAGTTTGATACAATACAATTTAAACGGATTCAGTTTCTTATGCTACAAATATTATCCCTGCAAGACGACAAATTTCTTTCAGACAAATGTTTTTTGAGTGTTTTTCATCAAATAGGTATATTTTTTGTTTTGTGTTGGGAATTCGGTGGAAGTAAAAAATCATCGAAAGTCATTGCAGAGCTAGTACGCGAGGGCTGCTTCTGCAATAGTGATGGACTTTAACTCATCTAAAGAAACTCCCGGGGGACTGACATTCGCCATCCCGAATGAGATTGCACCTAGTCGTACAACTAATCAGCAATTTATTTTTGAATTATTTTATGAATTTAAGGGATAAATCCGCCGTTTGTAGGATTTCTTAACTTGTTTTGTTTGAAAACAATACCTGATTTCTTAGCCCTAGCTAAATCTTTATCCGTCCCAATCTCCCGATTACATTTAAAAACTAAACTTTGCACGGACGGACCCGGGGGATACAGCTAGTTATTTTTATAAATAAACTAGCTATACCCCCCTGGCTTTGTCCGTGCTAAGGAACTTTGTTGCATAAAGCTTAGTACGCTGCTCGAGCTAAATTTTAGCTCCCATATAAAATTCTTTCCAAAATTTAGCTGAGCTAGAGTCTATTTTACCCTTTGTTTGGACAGTGCAGAAGTGTCGAGAAATAGTGTTTTCAATGTTCTCAATCACGAGGTTTCGTTGAAAAAATGTGTTGTTTCCCCCATGAATATTTGCACACTGGAAATAAAAAAAATACCAAAATATCAAAAATAAAGAATCAATGTTTCGCAAATTACCTACAACTCAAATTTTAAATTATAGACCATAAGGTATCCGATTCCAGTAATGAAAATATCCAAATCAATTAAATTCAGACAGAACTTTTGACAAATACGATCTCACTGTATAAAATTCCCCGTGCAAAATGTATGAAAATTAATCTTTACGAATTTTCCAATTTCCCTTTAAAATTTTAAAATCTTCTCGCCGTATGTAAAAACCTTTATAAGATAGCTCAAATCGGTCGATCCGTTCTCGAGTTATGGGCGGTTTTACGGGTGCAACTTTGTTATATATATATATTTATATATAAATAGATATAATATAATCGTAATTGCGAAAGATAACAATTGAGTATACCTACGCGCATCAGGTTAAAAAGATATATTTCCTTATAAAGGGTGATTTTTTAGCTGGTTTGGTTTTGGCAACACTGGTTTTGACAGCTGACGTGTGTTTAGTACCTTGTGTCACTGTCAAACAGCTTCAGTTTGGTTTGCAATTTAACCATGGATCGTCTTACAAATGAACAACGCTTGCAAACTATTGAATTTTACTATCAAAATTCGTGCTCGGTTCGAAATGTTCATCGCGCACTGCTTCCATTTTATGATCGGCATTCTCGACCTTCTGAGCAGTCTATTCGGAAGATTGTGACCAAATTTCGCACCAAATTTACTTTGTTGGACATTAAACCACCAACACGTTTACGTACTGTGCGTAGTGAAGAAAATATTGCGGCCGTATCAGCTAGTGTGACAGAAGACCGCGAAATGTCGATTCGGCGCCGTTCCCAGCAGTTAGGCCTTTGTTACAGCACTACGTGGAAAATGTTGCGGAAGGATTTGGGCGTAAAGCCTTTTAAGATACAGCTGGTGCAAGAACTAAAGCCAGCCGACCTACCACAACGCCGAATTTTTGGTGAATGGGCTCTTGGAAAGCTGGCCGAGAATCCGCTTTTTTATCGAAAAATTGTGTTCAGCGATGAGGCTCATTTTTGGTTGAATGGGTACGTAAATAAGCAAAATTGCCGCATTTGGAGTGAAGATCAGCCAGAAGCATTGCAACAGCTACCAATGCATCCCGAAAAAGCCACTGTTTGGTGCGGTTTATGGGCCGGCGGCATTATTGGGCCATATTTCTTCAAAGATGATGCGAATCGCAGCGTTACTGTCAATGGTGAACGCTACCGAGCGATGATAACAAACTTTTTTTTGCCCGAAATGGAAGTTCTTGACTTGCATGATATGTGGTTTCAACAAGACGGTGCCACATGCCACACAGCACGCGAAACAATGGCGCAATTGCGAGGCGAGTTTGGTGAACAGTTAATTTCACGTTTCGGGCCGGTCAATTGGCCGCCTAGATCGTGCGATTTGACACCATTAGATTATTTTTTGTGGGGGTATGCCAAGGCTAATGTGTATAGGGACAAGCCCGCTTCGATTGACGCACTGGAAGCCAACATCCATGCATTCATTCGTGAGATACCGGCCGATATGTGTGAAAGAGTATGCCAAAATTGGACTCAGCGGATGGGCTACCTGAGACGCAGCCGCGGTCAACATTTGCATGAAATTATCTTTAAACATTAAATTGCAAGGTTCAAACTATCGATTCAAATAAATATTTTATTCATTTTTTCGAATTTTTTGTGTTTTTTTTTTTTTAAAAGTTCTAAACCTCTTAAAAAATCACCCTTTACCTACCAACCAACTTGTATAACTGTGGGGTCATTTTGAAAAAATATTGTCCTATAACTATATATTGAATGTAAACCATTGCTTTACTAAGCGGCTAGGTGCAATTTTAGTTTGTGCATAGCTCTTACGTAAGTCATAGAAAAGCGGATTTGAAATTCACTTCAATGTCATTTGAAGTGATATGTTGCAAAGACTCTGAAAAATGTGGATTTCGATAAGCATTTATAAAATCAAAATCCAAAACTTTGACATTTTAAATTTAAATTAAATTTAAATTAATTTTAAACTACACCTGATTAGTCCTCCTAAGCGTCTAAGATAATAACATTATTTGTAGTGTATACGTAATTTGTTCACCTTAAATTAAACTTGCTTTGTTTTATTTTCCACCCATTTTCAGGACACAACAGTGATGCCTAATTTAGCATTCGATGCAGTTCAACTTCTTGCCAATGCTATTCGCAATATCCTAGAATCACAAACATTTTTCGAGCATCATATTACTTGTGATAGTATTCGAAACGAGGAGCGCTGGCATATGGGACCATTAATTTTACATTATATGAAATCAGTAATTCTTCGGGTGAATTTCGAATAATATAATATGGATATCTGAAGTTTTCTATTTTCAGACTTCTGAACAAAATGGTTCCTTTATCACGAAAAACATGCAATTCAATGAATGGGGAGAAAGAGTTAACTTTAACGTGGAACTCTACCGCCCATTTAAAGATGAAGTAGTTGCAATTTGGAGTCCTGACGGTCAATTGGTTCCAGTAAAATCTCGTCCAAAAGCAGAAAGTGTTAATACAAAGGATTATTCTGAAAGTCGCAGGCACTATCGCGTGGCAACGCGCGTCGGTCCACCATTTTTTATGCACAAGTAATTACGTACATATAAAAGTAAACTATATGGTAACTGTATACATACACCCTTCGTTTTCATTGAAGATCCGAGAGAATTGCCCCGAAATTCAGAAATGCTCTTTTCAATGAAATTCGTTGGAGCACTTTTGTAATAGTGGTAGAGAGATTTGGTTTTCTGTTGCTACTTTTTTATTGTTTTCTGCAGTAATAAATACAGACAAATCAATATATTTCAATTTAAGTTTACATTTTGCACGCATAATTGTATATTTTCGGATCACATAGCGAAAAATTAGTTTCTAATAACACAAAAACACTTCAATCTGACATTTTGTTAGCTCACCAACGAGCTCAGGTCAATTCTCTAAAAATCTTCCGGACACTTCTGTCGTGTTAAGAATTGACCTGGAAGTGCACTTTTTTTTCAATGGAACATAAAATACATCGAAAGAGCACTTCTAGATTTGCTCTTTTCATAGAAAGGGCAATTCATTTCTTCAATCGAAAACGCCATGAGATACATCTATCTATTCAGACAGCTGTCAGACTTACTAAACTAGATACTTGAACTTCTAAAATGAAAAACGTTAACTTAAAAATCTAACAGCTTAAAATTGCTTTTAGATGATCTTGTTGACATCTTGGGTCTTTGTTTTTTTAAGCTTTAAAAGCCTTGCAGAGCGAGTAATTGTATTATTTTTCAGCTGTTAAGCTTCCGAGATTACTAACTACATCGATTTTAAAATCGAAAACCTTTATGCAAGTAAGCCACTTCTCCGAAAGTTACGCGTAGATCTAATAATTGCTTGACATCAGATTGTTTATCTTGTTCGATATTCACTTGGAACTTTTTTGAAACACTTTTCTTGTTAACCTAGAACGCTAAAACACAAACTTTGTAGACAAAATAAATAATTAGTTGGGGGCAGCAGATTTGCATAGTGTGTCTGTTTCCATACTTGGGATTAACGGAAGAGATAAATATTAAATTACATCTCGCAGAACGTGACTACGAGTATAATGCCCTGAAATAAAATTGTACAGTGAATTACTTTTACGATAGGTAAATTTGTTTATTAGTAAATGAGGCAATCCAAAACAGGTTTTTCTAATCTAACAAAATCTATATTTAAAAACGATGGTAATAGGGCGGCATGCGGCTACAACTTGAAAGTGACCAAAATCCTTTCAAATAACTGTACAGCATTTGGTATGGGGAATTCTTAACTTAATTTTATCAGTTTTAAGGACGACATTTGTTTGTACACATCCACGGCGCAGTACCTTTCGAGGGCTCCCAGAAATTACGCCGGAAGAAATTACGCCTCTCGGCAAAGGAGAGGAAAATATGTCAGAAATATCGTTTCCGGCATTTATCCCAAACATGTTGTTTTGGAAAAAAATGCCGGAAATTTCGGAAAGATGGCTTATCTTACAATGTTAGTCAGAGATTCTTCCGGTGATGAATGGTTGCTTACAGATAAAGGCTAATTCGCTAATTTCGCTAATTCTATTCACTGTTCTTTAAAAACAATTACGTAAAACTATTAAACTTGTAATTTTACTTACTTCTAAGAACACCAAATGAAAACGAAATCCTCTTCGGAAATGCCAGATATGAAGGATATGCAGTCGAATTGATTCACAAGCTATCGGAAATGGTTCAATTCGACTACACATTTGAAATTGTAGAAGATAACGCTTATGGTAACTACAATCCGGAAACAAAACAATGGAATGGGATTGTTGGCTATTTAATAGATCATGTAAGATAAACAATTCAATCAGTTATTTATGAAGCCACAAGCCTTGTAGTATAATCGATCTGGTGGATAATAAACATTTTTGTTATTTTGCAGAAAGCTGATATAGGAATTTGTGATCTTACAATCACGCAGTCTCGCCGTTCGGTGGTTGATTTTACTGCGCCATTTATGCAGCTTGGTATCAGTATCTTATATTTTAAGAAGCCTCAAGATCAGAAGGAAATGTTTGCCTTCTTAAAACCGTTTGCCTTAGAGGTATGGATATATATGTTGACATCGTCTATAATTATATCATTAGCGGCAATAGTAGTTGGCAGGTACTTTTTATTTAAATATAATCATAAAGTGTTTTTGTTTTTAATAAATAATTCTTTCAGACTATCTCGACTTGAATGGGAGAATCCACATCCATGTAATCCTAATCCTGAGGAGCTGGAAAACAAATGGGATGTTGCAAATACTTCCTGGTTGGCCATGGGTTCCCTTATGGGTCAAGGGTGTGATATCTTACCAGTATCGGGCCCTATGAGGCTAATGAACGGTATGTGGTGGTTCTTCGCATTGATGATGCTAAATTCCTATACAGCAAATTTGGCTGCTTTCTTAACACAATCGAAAATGGAGAGCGCAATTGGTAGCATTGAAGATTTAGCCAACCAAAACAAAATTCAATTTGGCACGTTAAAAGGAGGCAGTACTTCGACCTTCTTTTCAGTGAGTCTTATTAAAAACCTTTTGCAATATATGACGAATTTGTTTATTTCTCTATT
The DNA here is from genome assembly GCA_951230905.1 of Cheilosia variabilis. Lineage (NCBI taxonomy): Eukaryota > Metazoa > Arthropoda > Insecta > Diptera > Syrphidae > Cheilosia > Cheilosia variabilis. The sequence goes on from OX579679.1 coordinate 43,647,617, forward strand.
CTAGGAGTCAAATGACACAGTTTATCGTTTAGCATGGTCGAAAATGATACAAGCACAGCCTACGGTCTTTACAAAGGACAACAACGAAGGTGTAAAACGTGTTGTGAAGGCGGAAGGAAAATATGCTTTTCTAATGGAAACAACCAGTTTAGAATATAACATCGAAAGAGAGTGCAAGCTCACTCAAATCGGATCGCAAATTGGTGAAAAGCATTATGGTATAGCTGTGCCACTAGGTAGGCGTTGTTTAGTTTATCCACTTGATGTATATAGATATAAGGTGTTTTTTTTTATTTTGCGGACATGACCTATATAGATCTATATATACCGTTGCACATTGCAGCACACCTTTCATATATTACTTTCTTCTCAGGAGCTGACTACCGCTCAAATTTAAGTGTTGCCATTCTGAAACTTAGTGAAAAGGGGGAACTCTTTACATTAAAGAATAAATGGTGGAAGAATCCCAACAAGACCTGTATTGAAGAAACTGCTGTTGACGGTAATGAGTTATCAATGGAAGAACTTGGAGGAGTCTTCCTCGTGCTGGTTTGCGGCATATTAGCTGCCTTTGTTATGGGCATTAGTGAGTTCTTATGGAATGTTCAACAAGTCGCTGTAGAAGAAAGGGTAACTACATCATCAAAACTAAATTCGCATAATTTGTTTGTGCTTCCATTTTAGATTACACCTAAGGAGGCTTTAAGATCAGAACTTATCTTTGCACTGAAATTCTGGATAAAAAAGAAGCCAATTCGAACTTCTGCAAGTAGTTCGAAATCCTCAGCAGCATCTAGAAGATCATCGGCACAGTCACAAACGCCTACCGCTTTAAATTTTGTTGAAAAGGAATAAATTATTATTTACAATTAGGAAATGTTAATATTACTGTCTTTCTCAATTCACATTAAATACTTCGATTTGGAGATAAATAAGCTATTCCTTGAACTGATTTTATTTAAAACAAACACTCGAGCGCAAGGACTCGCAAACAAGATTAATTTATGGCAGTTTTCCGAGCTTTTATAGTATTGATAGTCAGCCCTAAGGAGCTTTGGCACTAGTTATAATGAAATTCCTTCTTATTGGAACTTCCGTGACACTATTCACCCCCTTTTGCAAAATTGCAGGTATTCTGGAGTCCATTGCAATTATTGGTTTACAGTTGGGGAGTGGTAACTTTCTTATTGATTTACACTTTTTCTGTGCTTTCATAAAAGCCACAAGAAAACATTTTTGATCGGAATAATCCCTAATAATATTAAACAAAGTGAACATTTTATTTATTAGGTTTTTATGAGGAGCAAGTTCGTACATTTAAAAATATTTGGTTTTGATTGTGAAAGTCCAAGAGATTCAATAATTAGACTTTGAACACAAAAAAGTGAACTTCTCCTTCGTCTATTTGAATGGAATTAATTCCAGTTTTTAGATATCTAAAACATTGTGAGTTCAAATATGTACATAGCAGTAATGCACAATAACAAAAAGTTATACGTAGTAGCTCACAGTTTTACAACAGGCCCATACACATCCATACATGCATTCACAATCCAGGGAGTTGCTTTACACCTGCCTGCATAAAGCTTAAAGGACAAGATAGTTTTGGACCCGATAGGTGGCGCTGTTGTCCATCTCTGAAGCCACTAAACTGATTTCAAGGAAATTTTGTGGATTTAGTATATGGTTGGTTGCGGCTTGAAAGATACGATAGTTCTGGACCTGACTCAGATTGTCGATCTCCAAAACCGCTCAACCAATTTCAGTAAAATTTTGTGGTTGGGTTATGGTTAACCGGATGGTTCCGTTCTTGCTCTGCTTTGGGGTGGTGGGCGCAAATCGCAAGCATTTAAGAATATGTGATGTGGCATGTGGCATATGTGGGCGTACGTCGTACACTCAAGTAGTACAGGATACTAACCACTGAAACATAGTGTTCACAAGTCACAACTACTGATATTTATTGTTCTATAGCACCTATATCGAAAGTGAAGTGAAAAAAATTATCCGAACGGTGATACTTACTTCCCGGGCTTCTTCGAGCGACCAACATGACATCTTTTTATTTTTCTTTCCAAGAAAAGCTAAAAGCGATCATGGCCTTCATCGTTAAGCACAATGTTTTCGGACAATCGATTCAATCATTAGCGCGGAAAAAAACTATCAAGAAGCCGACCCGGAAATCTAAGAAGTCGTTTTTATGCATTGAACTCAATTTAATTCTAAGGGAGTTTCATTCTTTCAATAGAGAGGTTCAACTATCAAAAGGGATGTTAATAATTTAATAAATTTTAGGCGGTACGAAGTTCGCCGGGTCAGCTTAGTCTTATATATAAATAGGCAAAGGATTAAACATATTTGCTTGATTTTTTTTTGTTAGGGAGCGTTGTGCAGAGATGCAATTGGGTGTGTAATTTGTTTTCCAATATGTTGTGTATAATACAGAACACTAATGTTAGAATTCCTAGCACTGGGCGAACTGTCGTAAAGAATAATGCGCTTCTTGAAGATGTAAAAATATGCTCTGTGATCCATCCTGTAAGATGATATGGAGTTTTCAAAGCTGGCCTCAAAAAACGGTCCAAAAAACAGTGCTAACTAGCTGATGAACAAAACCATTCTATTGGAAATGGGCTACATCGCTCATTATCAAATTGTGAAGGAAATAGGGATCTTGTTCTGCCTTTGGCCGTAACGAAATGGCATAATTAATTCGTTCCTTGCACAAACTGCTTACGAGTTTATTTTAGTTCTTGCGCAACCTGTCGTGGGTTGTTCTTTGAGATGAATAATTTAGTGATGGTCCAACGGAATGAATTTAAAGCAAATAAACAAATTTTTCTATTAAATCAAATGCAAAAAAAAAAAAATTATAATAGCTTACAACTTTATTACTTTAACATGACAAACAATAAGACAAATTGTTGAGACAGTAACCACACTAATCATCAAATCGGTCAAGGAATAATGTAAACGTCTGTTTTACTTCATCGGGTAGTTCTTTCTCCTTTAAAGTTTGTCTGAATGCAAAACGGCAACTTTTCATGTTGTAAGCGGGCTTGAATGTCTTTTGTTCACACTTCAACAACCCAAGTTGTATCAGGAAGAAATTCATTACTCGTACGATCTGATTGTCTTCTTTGGCATAAGCAAAAGCATCAGCATACAAGGCTACAGCCATATTAAGTGCCTCTTTCGAATCATGAGCAAGTGCGGCACACTTTAGCGCAGTGAATGTGAGCATAATTAAATAATTATCGCCTTTGAAGCCCTAATTCAATAGGAAATGTTTTTAAAAATTATATTTATTTGTTCAGATTTAAACGCAATTTACCTTTAAATGTTCGCGGAATGCTTCCAGTTTATCTCCCTCCTCAATATCGTGGAACATTTTTAACGACGGATTAGGTGTGTTACAGAATGTTTCCACTGTATTAGGGCGGAATTCTTCTCCTGCGAAAGTAACACTCGTATTGGATAGAAAGGAACCTTCTACGGTGTCATCAAGGCTCTTAAATAAAAATAATAATTATTGATAGTATCTGAAGTTGATCATATAAGCAGTATACTGAATCTTAATTCGGTCTCTGTGCAACCTTAATAAACTTAACACATTTAAAAACCGATGGTAGGCAGAGTACTCCCTTTCAATAGGAAATATTTATTAACTCACCTTATTACAAAGTGCTGTTACGTAGTTAGCTGCTGTAGCGTTATCGTCATCTTCGCAAGACTCTTCTCCGTAATGTTCGTCTTCATCAACCTCCTCTGTTGTGTCATTATGATTATCACCATCTTCATCATCATCATCATCATCCTTGTCCTCCTCTTCCTCGCCTTCTTCATCGTCATCGTCGTCATCCGAATCATCCTCCTCAAATGGTGCTAGCGCTTCCGGATTAGAAGATTCAGCCATCATTTCCATAATCCGCTCTCGACAATCATATCCAAATTTATTGCCGTCTAGATTTAGAAGCCGTAGTTTTGGTTTATTTTGAATGGCGGAGACCAAAGCCAAACCACCATCCGAACCGATTTCATTGCAGTCTAAGATTAATGTTTCTAGTCCGAAAAGATTGTCCACCAAGACTTCTACAAGATGATAAGCCCCGTTCGTTTTAAGCAGACAATCTCCAAAGTTGATTTCTCTCAAACTGTAAACATTTACATTACATTATGATGTTAAAAGTTAGTTCTACTATCTTACTCTGGCATACAGCTAATGGCACTAGCAATAGCTGATGCACCCTTGTGAGTCATAATGTTGTCATTTAAGTTTAAGACTTTTAAATTTACATTCATTTTTAAGCCTTCCGAAAGAGCAGCGATTCCATGATGGAAAATAGAGTTTTGAGGCATAGATATCTCTTCAAAAGTTTTTATTGTGCAAAATATTTTTGCAATCGCCTCAGCTCCTTCATTCTCTAAACGATTTCGTCCAGCAACAAATACTTTAAGCGCTAGGGGTGTCCCAGCTTTACTACTGTTCTCGTAGCAATCCAATAGTGCTTTGGATAACATTCGTCCACCGTATATACCCAAACCACAATTATTCAAACGCAGTTCTTGTAAGCTGTAACAAACTCGGCTACGCAATAGATCCTCTAAGCCAATCATTCCATTTGGGCCTAAAGCATTGTCACTGCAGTCCAAAACAGTAAGCTGTGCAGAGGCCAACATCAAGCCGTTCGCAAGGTGTTTAAGTGCCTGTGGGATTTCTGTTTTAAGTCTTCCGGTAAAAAGATCCTTCCAAAGAGCTTTTTTAAATTCAGGATGCTTTCCCAGAGCTTTTCCAATTGCTTCTGCAGCATCCACCCCAAGCGTGTTTCCCTCTAGTCTTAGGAATGTCAGTTTTTTGCATTGGTCAATAGCAGATGTTACATTTTTCACTAAAATTTAATTTTTGTCACATTTAAAGTTCTAAGGAAAATAATAATTTGTATTTCTTACCGTCATCTGCATTGCTCCATTTAAGCGATTCTCCGGCGAATGTTAAGCCAGGTTCTTCCACTTGTGTCAGTTCTTTGGCTAAAGACGCTAAGCTGAGTTGTGCCATAGTTATAAAATGACTTTATATATTACTATTTTAACTGTATCTCTATTAAACAAAATATTATTATAAAAAGCAAAAACGGAAATACTCAAATGCTCAATTCTAATGTATCTCTTGTTTTTTTTGCGGTTTAATATTTGTAGGTTAAGCAAAGCGAAGTCTCGAATACTGCAACAGCTGCTGTCACTTTCGAACATTTAAGGCGGAGCTACAAGATTTGCGTTCTTAACGGAACCTCGATATGGGATAACATTTTGTGAGAATTAAAATGCTATCATCTGACTGAAACTGGTATACTTTTTTGTTTCATTGGGCGTTTTTAGTTCGGTTTTCTTTTTTAGTTCAGAGCTGAGCACTGAACTGAGCTCGAGCCGCGTTATTGCCGATGTACGGCCAAAAATGTTGGAAAAAGTCACCGAAAATTGGACCTCCTCATCGCACGGATGCCAACTTTAATAAACCTTCGAACAAATATTCCGAACGAAGAATGGAACGGAGAAATCAGCATTGGGACAAAAATTTAATTTTACACACATTATTCGGTTTAAAAACATTTTTTTCTGAACAACAAAAATATAAATAAAATTACAAATCCAATTCGTATTTTAGTACACCTCAAAAAGTACTAGGTACTTAAAATAACTACAAAAAATGTTTGCTCGTATATCAAGGTTAATTGTTTACTGTCGAAATGTACATTACTCTGTTTTATAGTTTTTGTTGAACTAAATTTTTTTTATAAAATAAGGACTGAGAAATGGTCCGGAAGGACAAGGGTCAAAGAAAGATTGGGAAAGACTATTTTTTCATAACTATGTACATATACCTATGTATGTTAAATGAATAGAAATCGTAATCTCTCTTGATTCGCGCAAAATTTCGATCAATTCTCTGTTTTTCAGTAATCAGCCGCGGTCAGCTCCTCTGTACAATTAGTTGAGAAATGAGGGCTGACTATGAAATACACTGTTCCTTTAAACGTTTTCCAGTTGTCAGCCCCCTGTTCGTATAAATGTAAATTAAATTGCGGCCGACTACTCCAAAATCATACCTACTTCACATATTTTACAAATAGCTTTCATTACTAAATAAGCTTAGTATTTTCCAATCACTGCAAATGGAATTTTCGTAGCAACAGCTTTGTCTGACACGTTTTCTTCATTGTCCATTCAACACTGTGACTCCAAGAAGATGCAAGACTTCCTTGGGATTGTTGGAATAGTTGTCTAGTTTATTTTGTAAAACAGTCGATGTATTTTTCTTTGTAAAAGCAGTACCTTATTAAATATGATACACCTTTATCTTCCTTACAGAAAGATATAACTAATTTGAACTCCTGATACAGTTGCATTCACTGGGATAGTAAGAGAAGAAAGTAACGTTGCATTAGCGAAGTTATCATTATTATTTTAATACGTGTATATGTCCAAAATTTGTGTAAATTTTTTTAGTATACATAAACAATAAACATATATAATAAATTGAGGGGAATGAATCATTTGAAAGGTACTATATCACTCAAAAATAAGAGGGCTAATTTACTTAGTAGGGCTCTATGCCAGACCTCATCAAAAGCCTATAAATTCGCCACTTTGTTCAACTACATGCGACAAAAGTCTGCTCGTGTCAATCGATAACTTCGAAAACAATTTTCCTGTCGATTATTAATCGGTTGTCTTCTAGATATTTGAATATTGTAACGCTTATTGGCATAGAAAATAATGGTTTTTTTTTGCGGCAAGCGTGTCCTTCCTTTTTTCGAGATTCGTTGAATACCAGCTGTTTTCAATCAGGAAGGAAGTCTTCTTGGAGCACGATATATTGAGCAGCTTAAATAGTACAATTGCATTTGCATCTTTGAATCACTGTATTGAATTATCTGCCGAATATAAAGCCTTAGGTAAGTGGCAATGAGAGCACAGATCATGACGAGTTCTTATTTGGTACATGCGATGCATAGAAAGATTTGTACCAAAGCAAAAATATGTATGTCCAATATAATAATTCTAGGTGACAATTTTCCACCTATCAAATTCTGCATTCTGCATGAAATAAATTACAGTAAAAATAAAATTAGCTTATTTTATTATATTTGAAATTTAATTTAATTTAATACGTTATTTTAAAAGTCGGCTAAGTAGTAGAATCAATTTTGGTTGTAATTTCAAAACTTTTTGTTGTCTAATTTTAAAAATGTACATTCTTGGATTGGTGTTATTTAGAAATCATTACTTCGTTTACAGATTTTAAAAACCGAACGCAATAAACATTTTCTTATATTTTATAAGTATCACTAATTTGAAAATATATACTTTTTAGCTTGCACACGAGTATTTTTTTTTATTATTCATGTGGTATAAAATGTTCCATAAACATTTCTGTTTTTATTTTCAATCTACGGCATTAAAATTTTATCAGGGAGGGACGTACCTATAAACATTTAGAACTATAGTCATTTTTGCTAAAGTCTGCTTTCAAATTGAAACAAATGCAATTAATGACATAAAATTTCTATAAAATATAAAACAAATTACAAAAAAGTAGTTGGCTTAAAAATGTTTTCGCGTTCTGTTACTTGGCAGCAAATTTCTCGTCTGGTTTTCTACTTGGATACGATTGCGCTCGCTACGCTAGGTAATATGGGAGGAATGGCGCATTTTCAATTTTTGTTTATATTACCGAATTCTTAAAAATATGTGTTGTTGTTCTCTTGTTATTATTTTAACTTTTCGTTTTAAATTATATAATGTTATTAATTGTATTATTGGTGTCCGTGTGAAACGTGGATGTTTTGAACTAGCCGTTGGCCCCAGTACTCTTCTAAATCGAAAGGTTTAAAGTTCTTTAACTGATCAGATTCGTTCCTATAGACGACGGGGGCACCATGTGGTCCTTGTTCGTTAACCTGCAATTAAAGAAAAAAGTATTTTTTTAATATGACATTGAACAAAGCAAAATTGAAAGTACTTCACATGTTGCTTAGATTTTGGATATTGCCGTCTATATTCACTATTAAGGCGCGCTTCGGATACTGTCAAGCCTATTAGAGAATCTTTGAAACCAAGCCTGAAAGGTTAAAGTTTGCGAGCGTCTGGTATGGTAGTGTGACTCAACTTTCAAATGATTCTTTTGTGTAAATTTTATTTTACTCACAAGTTTATGAACACATCAGCAAGTTACTTCTATTTTGCATAAATAACTAGTGTGAATCTCGAAAGTATCAAGGAGTGGAGTATATAATTATTAAATTGTCTGCTGCTTAAAATTTGCTTTGAAATTCCAAGTTCATTTTTATTAGGCGCTACTTGTGAGATAAAAAATAATCAGTATGGATATAAAACTGAAAAACATTGTTCTTATTTTGAGCACAAACAAAATTTGGCCTAGGGGGTTATACAGACATATTTTCTTTCGTCAGCTTTGCATTACAGATGTTGCAAGAATAAAGAAGGGTGTAAACTTTCCATGTTTTCTCTCCAATGATTTTATATACCTAGTAACAAACAATGTTTAGTACTATATCAAAAACAATGCCAAAAAATATAGGATGCCATGTACGTGAAGCATAAGGCGCACTAACGCAATTCAAATATAATGCATGTTAAAAAAACAATTTCTCCTAACTTTTAAGTTACCTTTAAGTCCTACATTGCCGTGATAAAACTATGCAATCAATTCAAGGCAGTATTGATGAAACCACCAACAAACGCAAATCATGACGAGATCGACCTAATTTTGTCATGTGTGCTTGTTCAATTAAAAAATAGAAACCCACCGCACATGAAAGTATTTCTATGTCCTTTATTTGTCTTTCATTAATCTATGAAAAATCTGTAAACAGAAATGTTAACACACACTCACTTTATGCCATGCTTCTTTGATGTAACGAATCAGTTCATCGTGTTGGGTAAGAGGTTCTCTTGTAGGCATCGATGATGCAGCTCTGCCATCCGTATTCGAAGGCGATGATATCGTTTGTCCTTGACGTCTAATATATGTATATCTGTTACAAATTATATAGACAATGAGATGATGATATTTGTTATATTCGGATTTTAATATTTAAATAAGTAATAGGTATTTTGTATTATAGTTAGGGACAAAGCCAAAAGTTTTGTCAATTCCATAAATGCAGAGAGATACTTTCTGGTCTTACTGCTAGTTAGTCCGTATCAATTATATTGAGATGAGGTAAATCAACTAAAATTATTTATAAGCTAATGATAAATTTAAAACAAACGTTGTGCAACCAACTCAGCGTCCTTAGGGAAAATAGAGTTTCTCTCCGAAAGTATGTATGTACACAATTCACTTTCTGTAACACAAATAATCAGAAAGCAAATGTAAGTCGCCCTCTAGGTAGGTTCAGGATAAGATGGTTAGGCCAAGTCCGACATATCTCCTCTACTAGAAGGGGGTTGTCCTCAATAATTAAGAGTCGGTGGTGCACGATCGCGAGTCATTAAGGGTTGCTAAGCACCCTCATAATAGGAAGCCGAAAAAATTTCTGCCTAAGCACTTTGTTGACATTTTGATATGTCCAAGATTCTAAGTGGTGTTTAATCGTTTGATGCATCGGAATATAAAATATGATCAACATTAACATCTATTTAACTATTATTTTTTATATTAGTTAAGTCATATTGCTAAGTTGTGACCTACCTTCCTCTTTTGTCAATCGGTCTTAATACTTGAAACAAAACAAGCTTTGTTGGTTAAGGATCCAGTTCAGGTTAAAAAAAAAATTGTTTGTACATAGGTACTAAATTTGATTCAATTTGATCCATATTCTTAATATGAAACACAATTCCTTACGCCTGTGTATGGAAAAACTTTTTTAAAGCTAATAGGTAGGTACTTAACTACACGTCATTGCGAGGTACTCTTCACAAGAAAACTTGATTAAAGAAAGTTCGTTTAAAATAGTAACATGTGAAAAGTATGCATATCAGCAAGTAACAAGTGAAAGTAGTCAGATTGTACAATATAAGAAAGCAAAAGCAGCTGAATATCATGTAGGTACCTGAAGATTTATGTTTAAATTAAACCACGGATTTATTACTTAATTCAATTTTGAAATCATCATTTTCCATTACAACAACTTTCACGGGTGCAGTAAGTAAGCTTAAGAGTACCCTCCATAACTCTTGATCTGCTGCCACCAATTCTAAACCATCAGGGGAAATCCCCTTGCGGGTAGGTACACTTTGATAACCTGCAATAGCAGATAGCCTTTCAATTCGATGGCGCAAAGTTCTCAATATTAGTCTAAAGACTTAACAATCGAAATGTAAATCAAAGTTCTAAGCGTACACAAACAAATTACATTAAATTTTATTCCAGTTTTCATCAAATTTTGATGAAAACTGGAATAAAAGAAATACTATCAACATAACGTTTGACTGCATTATAATCACCTATCGTCTTCTTAAGTGCTTAGTCTTGTTGCCATTTTAATTATAATCAATGAAGTGTTAATCAATACTCTGTGAATATTTTGTGGGTTATTGTAGTTCATTCAAATGACACTACTTTCGATCGATTGCGAATTAGTTTCCTTTCAAAAAGCTAGTGCAACGCAAACAAATTTAATAGATATGAAGTACAGATTTACTCACCCATTGTTTCGGTCCATTGCTTGTTTTTATTTTCTTGAGATTGTTTGTTGTTAGTCTAGCTAACTTGAATGTTACGGCAAGTACGATGAAGGCGACAAAAATTTGAGGCGGGGACTAATTATTGAAAAATCTTAATGCTGACACACTTTTCGCAAAAACTCAGACAAAGAACGATAACAAAAATATAGCAAGGCTTAATTAACGGAGCAAAGACGTTAGCAAAAAGCTAATCTGTTTTTCTTAGAAATTTTATTTTCTATTGTGGGTTACGTCGATTTTCTGACGATTTTCACTTGGCTGATGCTGAAGTGTTTTTTCTGCTTGCGAAAGCAAACGGCGATAAAGATAATGAATGAAAAAATTAAAACGCAAAGTTTTCCGCTTCTGCCGTCGTCGCCCCAAATGTTAATTTTGACAGTTAAAACTAAAATGACTGCAGATGTGGTGTCTCGTTTTAACACGCTTATTGTAGGTAGTGTAGAAAAGAGATAATAACTGACTATAAAGCAAAACAAAAGCAAATTGCAGTTGTTTTTATATTGTTGTCAGTAGTTGTCCCTAGAAAGAAATTAAAAAGATAATAGAAGAGCCGCTAGCCGTGCTTGTAAATTGTTAAAATTCATATGCTGGAGAGTTTTTGCTGTGAGCAGCTGTAAAATGTAAAAAGTGCTGCCAGGTTCTCGTTTAAGGTCCAATTTCTGTATACCTAGCTTTAATCAGGGCTATCGGCTATTTCGAGCGAAAAAAATTCCCCACCAAAATGTTTGCTCCATAAAAAATATTCCTCGTATCATGAATCTCCATCGGAATTTATTTCCCCCGGAGTTTTCGAAGTTATTTTCGAAGGCGTTGATAGTTGTCATTTGTGCTCTATTCAATTGTCAATTAAAGCATAGTACGCTGCTCGCGCTTAAATTAAGCCCCCATACAAAAATGTCTCCAAATATAAAATTAAGCAAAGCAGTTAAGCCACGCAGTTCAGGCTAAATTTGTTAGCCGCTGTACGAAAAATCTCTACAGAATTTAATGTCGTTTTCGATTTGGCTTTTCAGATTTTGATCTGAGATTTCTGATTTCTGCTGCCAAATCGAACATAAAATCCTAACTTTATTGGTTCTTGTGTGTATTCAGTTGGCCGCAAAAAATGTTTGTTTTCACTTGCACTGGAAATCCATTTGAATTGATTTGTACACATTTATAATAACTCATTTCGAAATAATTTAATATAAAAAATCGTTTCCATTCTCGATAAATTAATAATTCAGTTAAAGAAGCAATCCTTCCAACGATAAACAATTCGTAGCCGCCAGCTGTGTGTCATACACATTGGTATTAGTGAAAGTATGTGTGAAATCTGAGAAAAAATTGAGATTTCTCTAAAGAGTGTCAGTTAAAAAAAAAAGATTGATTTTTTTGCCAAATCGAAAACGACATAAGTAGGCGTATTAATGCAAAATACATTTTTCCACAGCAAAATTTTGACAGATCTGGGAAAATATCGGTATTTCAAACGAAAGCAAAAAAACAGAAAATGGCAACACAAAAAATTCGTTGTTGTTAATTTAATTTCTTTTAGAAATGCAATATTTTAAAGAGGAGTACCTGGAAGCGGGTTTTGAGGATGTACAAATTTTTTGAAATATGGGAAATTTTGTTCACGATAGCCCTGAATAAGTTTGCTCATTGTGAAAAAAAAATTTCTCGTTAATCACAGTACCTAATGTCGTTTTCGATTTGGCTATTCAGATTTTGTTCTCCGGCACATTTTCTCAAGCAACACTTTGATAGATAGTTGTGCTCTGTTGTTCTGCTGCGTTTTTATATTGCGGAGAACTAAGCATGGATTAGTTCAGTAAGTCTACCAGCTCTCTCACTAGATGAAACTCGACTCTGATTGGGGGAAATCGGTCGTGAGAGCAGATGTTTCAGTTGACGTTTATGGAGGGGTAGCCGACGAATGTAGTCGAGAAATTCGTGACTGAGTACTAAGTTGACAGTTCTCATATGTGGCTGACGTAGAAAACGTGACGTTCCCGACCAATCTAGTTTTTGCGTTGAGGTTACATCTCATCCAGACCAATCTAGTCGACTTAAGATGACTAGATTCTTGAATGCAGCCATTGATCTTCCTGCCAAACCGAAAACGACGATAATGTCGGTGTGTCAGGTTCGAAGCGCAGAAAATTTAAAATCAAACACACCACTGCCTCTCCTTTAGAAATCAAAGATGTCGCCACTCGCCACAATTTTCGTTAAAGCCTTCGTTAAGTGGTGCAAACACCTTCATTATCAAAATTGGCGAATGGCGTTCGTCTCTATTTAAAAATTGTTTGGTGGTCGGCTTTGCAACGGGCAAATGTTATTCGTTTTAAGAATTAATGAAGTCCTAATTGCAGGCTAAGATAATTTAAAGAACTATTCATTAAACTAATTTAAAATATCAATCAACTTTCAAGAAAAAAAACATAAAGGTATAAAGAGAACAAAAAGTTGGAAGGAAACAGCAAAGTTGCCTTATACCGTCGTGTGTTGTGCTTGAATATAGTCTGAAGAAATTCGGATATATTGTGTGGACTAAAAGTGATTTTTTTTTTATTCAAAAGTAAAAAGGTAATGTACACAAAATGTATTATGTTTAGTAATTGCTACGAGCAAAAATTATACTAGACAGATTATAGTGGTATACAAAATGGCGCAATATTGTCTCATATATTTTAGCTGCATTAATTTGGAATTTAACATTCATTATTATGATTTTATTCTTGTAAAATAAATAAATGTAAATGAAAACTAGCTACGTGTTTGCACATCGCAGTGCATAAATATGTCAAAGGCGTTCTGCACAGAAGGCAACTACATAAAATATTTTTTTACAATTTGGTTATGTATTAATTTTGCAAAAGAAAGAAGAAAACATTTTTAGATGGCTTGTGCATCAAATATGGAACCAACCCCCCTTCACTAGTTATAAATTACTTTATAAAGTTTGGTGGGGTGGAATTCACAATTCAGACAATTCTTATTCTTACCCCGATAAACATAACCTATACGCTATACCGGAGTAAATCGTAGGTATTGCGCGGGACAAATGGATAATCAACTATACACCGGCAAATGCCCGGAATTGTTTGTATGCTTACAATTATTTATGTATCTTCAATAGAGCATAGGCAAGTATTTTTTTTTTATTTTTTTTTGGAACATATATTTTTTTATTAATTGTGGTCAATGCATAGATACATGTAACGTCCGGTACTTGCCGGCCTTGAGCGTCCCAGAGTGTTACAGTGCTTGAAAACTATGTACATATAAAATCGTGCATAGTAGAAACATACGATATGTATTCACTTTTTTTCTCCCCATGATCGATATAGATCATTGGTTGCCATATATTAGAATAATTCTAGGGTCGCGTACGGTTCTGATAGACTCCCCATATGTTCACTTCGTCTACCTACCATGCATTTTGTTCCGTTGCATAAGTGGATCGCAGGGATTTCACTAAATTTTGCACAATATCAAGGCAAATCTTTATACAAAAACTAAATGCTAATATAATATTAGTGCAGCTGTAATGATTTTTTTGGAGAGGAGGTAATGAGTTAGGATAGTAGATAGTCTATCTGATAGATTGACAATTAAGATTCGGGTAGCTCAAGGTGGAGTTCTTGGAACACTATCTACTTTTCATCACATACATTTTTGACATACAAAAAGTTCTTCATCACTCCATGATTAGGCTGTTTACAGACGATGCACTTACCTATTTATTTGGATGAAAAGTGTCGCAGTATTTCGGATGATATGCAATGGCCAATATAGTCAAAATATTATTTCGTCTACTGGGTTGTCCCTTTGGGCAAGATTCAGGGACTTTGTGCCCCGGAGCGATAGATTTACTCGCTCTACATGTACCAGCTACATTCAACTGACTCGCACTTTTTTACCCAGTACCGAATATTGCCCTAAAAAACGGTCAAGGATATTTTTATTCGAGTGATAGAGAAACAACAGTCACTATGTATTTTTCAGATACAGCACTCCCCAAACTTAAAAAAAACCGCAATTAAGAAATCAAACTACAAAACATTCGGGTTAGTTTTCAAAGATGGACTAATGGAATAGGCGCATTGGATTCATTTCTCACGGTTCCGTCGTGGACAACATTTTCCAAATACCAATAATGGACATTGTTGCGGATTAATTGAAATCGACTTCTTTTTGTCCGTTTTATTTGCTAATTTACTCTTTATGTATAAAATTATTGTTCAATTTTATTTTATTTACACTTTCAGTTCGCTGACACAATGCAGAACGGTGCAAGCCCGAGGGGCGCTGGAAGCGCAAAACAATTATCCATAGAAAAAATGTACCAGAAAAAATCGCAACTGGAACACATTCTTCTTCGTCCTGACACCTACATTGGATCTGTGGAACGAACTAAGGAGCTAATGTGGTTGTATTCTGAAGAAACGAAAAGTATGGTTCAAAAAGAAATCTCTTTTGTCCCTGGTCTGTATAAAATCTATGACGAAATCCTTGTTAACGCTGCTGATAACAAACAACGCGATAAGGGTATGTCATGCATAAAAATCGATATTGATGCAGAGAAGAATACCATCTCTATCTGGAACAACGGACAAGGTATACCTGTGACAATGCATAAAGATGAGAAAATGTATGTCCCAACCATGATCTTTGGGCATTTGCTTACCTCTTCTAACTACAATGACGAGGAGAAGAAAGTAACAGGCGGTCGTAATGGTTACGGTGCTAAATTGTGCAACATCTTCAGTACATCGTTCACCCTGGAAACTGCCACCAAGCAGTATAAGCGTTGCTTTAAACAAACTTGGGGTTCCAATATGACAAAAGCTTCGGAACCGAAAATCAAGGATTTTTCAGGGTCCGACTTCACCAAGGTTGTCTTTTCGCCAGATTTGTCCAAGTTTAAGATGGATAAGTTGGACGACGATATTGTAGCATTGATGTCCCGACGAGCCTACGATATTGCAGCAGCAACAAAGGGAGTTTCAGTTTTTTTGAATGGAAATAAACTGCCTGTTAAGAATTTTAAGGACTACATCGACTTGTACGTTCGTGGCACTAATGATGAACTAGCTCATACACCACAAATAAAGGTTGTACATGAAAACTGTGGAGAACGTTGGGAGGTTGCCATTTGTCCATCCGATAGGGGGTTCCAACAAGTCTCATTTGTTAATTCAATTGCGACAACTAAGGGCGGGCGACATGTTGATCATGTCGCTGATTCAATTATAAAGCAGTTGATTGAAGTTATTAAAAAGAAAAATAAAGGAGGCGTCAGTATAAAACCATTCCAAGTAAGAAACCACCTTTGGGTCTTCGTTAATTGTTTGATTGAGAATCCCACATTTGATTCACAAACAAAAGAAAATATGACGCTGCAAGCGAAGAGTTTTGGGTCAAAGTGTATTTTTTCAGATAAATTTATTAATAACGTATCCAAGTCGGGAATCATTGAATCGGTGCTCACTTGGGCAAAGTTCAAAGCACAAACTGATCTGGCAAAGACAAGTGGCAAGAAACATACAAAAATTAAGGGAATCCCAAAATTGGAAGACGCAAATGAGGCCGGTACCAAAAACGCGCATCTTTGTACGCTTATTTTAACCGAGGGAGACTCAGCCAAGTCGTTGGCTGTATCTGGACTAGGAGTTGTGGGAAGAGATTTGTATGGAGTTTTCCCCCTACGCGGTAAGCTGTTGAACGTTCGTGAGGCGACGCACAAACAGATCCTTGAAAATGCCGAAATTAACAATCTGATAAAGATTATCGGTTTGCAGTACAAGAAAAAATATCTCACTGAAGATGATCTAAAGACGTTGCGTTATGGCAAAGTGATGATCATGACAGATCAGGATCAGGATGGTTCACATATCAAAGGCTTGCTTATCAACTTTGTGCACACTAATTGGCCAGAGTTGCTCCGCTTACCATTCCTTGAAGAATTCATCACCCCAATAGTAAAGGCAACTAAGAAAAATGAAGAGCTAAGTTTCTATTCTTTGCCGGAGTTTGAGGAATGGAAAATTGATACACCGAACAATCATACGTACAGTGTAAAGTACTACAAAGGTTTGGGTACTTCGACCTCTAAGGAAGCAAAAGAGTATTTCCAAGATATGGAAAAACATCGCATCCTATTCAAGTACGATGGTTCACAGGATGACGATAGTATTGTAATGGCATTCTCCAGAAAGTGCATAGAGAACCGTAAAGATTGGCTTAGGGCACACATGGATGAGAGTAAGAGAAGGAGGTTGTTGGGTTTGCCGGAAAGATACCTTTACGCAAAAGGCACTAAAAAAATAACATATGCAGAATTTATAAATTTGGAATTGATTCTCTTTTCGAATGCCGACAACGTGCGTTCAATTCCTTCAATGGTTGATGGTTTTAAGCCTGGTCAGCGTAAGGTCATGTTTACTTGCTTCAAACGTAACGACAAGAAAGAAGTTAAAGTGGCACAGTTGTCCGGTTCGGTGGCCGAAATGTCTGCGTATCATCATGGTGAAGTTTCTTTACAAATGACAATTGTCAATTTGGCTCAGAACTTCGTTGGCTCAAATAACCTCAACCTACTGGAACCGCGCGGTCAATTTGGTACAAGGCTGACTGGTGGAAAGGATTCTGCCAGCGCTCGTTATATTTTTACAATATTGTCTCCGTTGGCACGTCTGATCTTTCATCCTCATGATGATCCTCTTTTGCAATACGAGGTAGATGACAGTCAGAAAATCGAACCAGTTTGGTATATTCCGATTATTCCTATGGTTTTGGTCAACGGTGCTGATGGTATTGGTACCGGTTGGGCGACAAAGATTCCCAATTATAATCCACGTGATTTGATTTCAAATATTCGCCGAATGATAAACAAGGAGGAACCAAAACCCTTAGACCCTTACTACAAGAATTTCAAAGGCCTAATTACCCACGTTGCTGATAATCGTTATGTAGTTTCTGGCAATCTACAAATTGTTCAAGACAACAAAGTTGAGATTCTTGAACTCCCAGTCGGCACGTGGACGCAATCATATAAAGAAAACACTTTGGAACCACTGCTTCATGGATCAGATAAAGTGAAAGCAATAATTTCTGATTACAAAGAATATCACACTGATACAACAGTGAAATTTGTTGTCACATTTGCACCCGGGGAATTTGACCGCTTATATAGGGAGGAAGGTGGTCTTCATAGAGCATTAAAGCTAACCAGTAGTATATCTTGTAATCAAATGCATGCGTTTGATCATGTAAACTGTTTAAGAAGGTTTCCGTCCGCTGTGGATGTTCTTCGTGAGTTCTATCCACTTCGTCTTGAATACTATAACAAACGAAAAGAATATCTTGTTGGCCAACTGTCCGCTCAAGCCGATCGTTTAACTGATCAAGCTCGATTTATTCTTGAGAAGTGTGAAAAAACTCTTGTGGTCGAAAACAAAAAACGCAAAGCAATGATTGACGAACTGATCAAGCGCGGTTATCGTCCAGATCCAGTTAGGGAATGGCAAGAACGTATTAAAATTGATCACAGTGAAAATCCGGAGGACGACGAGGATGAGGAAGAGGAAGTCGAAGCTTCAACATCAGTTAAAAAAGAAAAGAAATCAGTCGATCCAGAAAAGGCATTCCAAAAACTTTCCGATGTGAAAAAATTCGATTATCTGCTGGGAATGTCAATGTGGATGTTGACTGAAGAGCGTAAAAATGAACTGCTTAAGCAACGCGATTTGAAGCTATCTGAATTAGCTGCTTTAAAGGCAAAGACATTGGAAATGATTTGGCTTGATGATCTTGACGAATTGGAGAAGAAAATGAATGAGGTAGAAGAAAAGGAACGCCTTGAGGAGCTTGGCATTAATAAAAAACAAGCAAAGGCAATGGTTGGTAAAGCTAAGGTTGGTGTGGCATTGAAAAAACGAGGTGCTGCTAAAGCGAGCAACGGTGACATTTTCCCCGATCCATCTGGCATTAAAGTAGAGTTTACAATGACTGAGGCAATTGTTAAAAAGTTCGAAAAGGCTACAGAATTGGCTGCCGCATCGAAAAAAGTAAAAAAGAAGAAGGGCAATGATTCCACAACTGCTGGTGGTGGTGAAGAAGAAATTGATGAGTTTGATGCACTCATCGTAGGCGGAGCAGTGAAGATAAAAAAAGAACGTGTGAAGAAGGAACCAGCAACAGCTGCACCCAGAAAACGTGCACCAAAGAAAAAGGACGATGGCATGAAGCAGACTACCTTGGACTTTGACAAGCCAACTAGGGGAGTATGTTATTAATATTATCATATATTTTCTTATATTGATGTATATATGTATTTATTTTTTAGCGCAAGAAGAAGATAAAATCTGATGACGATGAAAATAGCGACAGTGATCTTGAAATCGTCACTGATGTTGCACCAAGAGCTGATAGACCTGGCAGGCGGGTTGCGGCACAGGTACAAAAAAAAAACCAACCGAACAGTTTCAATTAAATGTGTTTACTTATTTGTAGAAAGTGAACTATTCGGGCATTCTTGATTCTGATATAGAAAGTGAAGATGGTGATCCTGTTCTTTTCGATAACACAGCTGTATCAGAGGATAATCATCGGGTTGGTAAACTATCCGACGACGATGATGAGATATCAGAAATCGAAACTCCATCACCATCGAAAAAATCTACAAAACGACCAAGGAATAAAGCAATTTCAATGGACAGCGACGACGAAATAAAATCTGTAAGTGAAAGTTTATACATTTTGGTTTTGTTTTCTCACTTATTTTCAGTTTATAAAATTATTATTTTTTGTGTTTTTTCAGACAAAGAAAAAAAAGGCTGCCGTAAGCAATAGTGATGATTCCGACTTCGAATAAGCAAAGAACACATGCCGTTTATATTTATTTCAATTAAAATGAACTTTTTAAAATAAATGCACTGGAAGTATAGTAATTGCAGCGGTCCTAGTTTGACGTGAAAAAGACACACTGGGAAGCCGCACACTATTTGTTTGGTTTGACAAAATGAGAAAAAAAGTAGTGTATTTACATTCACAGGACGTCTTGGGATGTCGGTTAGTTTAGGTATTAATATATAACTCACATACATCGTACGATAACTATTTTAAATTCACACTCTATTTCCCTATGTTTTATGATTGTCTTATCTTTTAGCGATCCTTAAAACTAGTATAAGAATTATTCTACATTATGAATATTTTATGTTTTGTTTTACCATTTCATATTTCATGTCTCATAATTTATGTTATTTAAACATGGTAGATCTTTGTTGTTCTTCGTTCCAATTAATTGGTATGAACAATTTCATCAATTGCATAATGAATATTTGAACAGAAGAGCATCAATTGCAATGAGAAATCCATTCCTCTGTTTTACAGTTCGAAGCAGAATATTGTCCGAATTATTATTGTTTCATTTTGTGCTGTCTTTAATTCCCAATATTCTTTGTACATATATCATTTTAAAATACATTCAAAATTGTCGTATTCAAATAAATGCATTAGAAAAAAAACAAATATAAATAAGTTGCAATTATATTACAATTGTGTTACGAGGATCTTCTATACAGGATGTAAAATTACAGACATAAAACAAGCACAGGCGAAAACGATGAATCGTCATTTAGGTCTAGTTTTGTGGACGTTGTGTTTAAATTTCTGACAATATTTCAGCCAGCATCGACGAATCGGATAAATCGTGTCCAAAGAAGAAACTGGGGTGTCACCACGTAACTGGGGTGTCAGCACTTAACTTTTTACTTGTCTCAATCGAGGATAATCTATTAAAACAAATTAGGTGCTGCCAGAGCTCGATTGTATCGACTGAGCTTGATTGTATCAAGTGAAGTGCCGACTCCCCTGGCTGCACCAAACTGCAACGGATTCTAATGGTGGGAGCTACTAGTTTTACGGACTAAACTACATAAGGCGTTTTTTTATTTAACCCACATAATCTATAAAGATAGATCATTACAACAACAGGATCTCGTTCTTTTGTTGTAAGCCCAAAAAAATCAATGATATATATAGATGATGTCGGTAAAATAAAACAAACACCTATTGTGTCAATACCAGTGCGGTGCCATTCAAGACAAGACAACATTTATAACAGATATTAAACGCATTCACATTCATATACCCACGAACAGTCAATCTACTATGTTTGATCTCTTTTGCCATTGGGATCATTTAACGCGCAGCTTGTTGAATCAATGATGTATGTTTTTTGTAGCAATTGTAAAATATACCTATATTAAAAGTGTTTGATTTTAGGGCAAAAGTTGTAAGCAATAACAAACAATTAGAGCGGTTGGTTCAACTAATGGTAGAAAATGAGAACATTGCAAAAGGGATTTGTTCAAAAACAATCTTGCAACAAAAATGGAAGCTTTTTTCATTAGAGTTGAACGGCTTAGGTCCTCCACGGCGCGAATGGCAAAAATGTCAATTTTCTCCTGAAAATTTCCAAATAAGCAGAGGATTGTTCATCATCGTTAAAAAACAATTCTACGGAACTCATTTTCGGTAAAATAGCAAATACAATTGTTTGCTCTTGGCAACTGTCAAATATCATGCCGCATTCACAACAATCAATTTATTCACAATAACCATCAATTTTATCAAATGAGTTACACAATACCAAATATTGTTTTGATTGACAAATTTGTCAATCGTCAATAGATTGATATTTGACACTCGCAATAGGGGTGTTAGAATATACGATTTGATGACTTTACATAATTGCAAAAAACAAAAGGAAATAGTAGAAGCAACATTTACATAAAACACAGTTTTACACAACCGTTCGTTTGTGTAAGTTTTTATTGAACGGAAGGAACTTGATTTCATGCTGCATAAGAACAGGTGAATTGAGATTGAGAAGCTTTCTACGGCAGTTTTTCTTTTGAAAGTTTGTCGGACCACCATGGAGTCCCTTCGTATCCAGAACTTGAAGGTTTCTGGTCCTACATTTGATCATTGAAGTGACTTCCTAGAAAGATGGGCTATTGGAAGTAGTAGGTATATCGTTCCGTTTGCATAGATATTCTTATAATTGGAAAAAAATGCGCCGTACTTGGAAGTGTTTCCTTCAATGATATTATACTATGTTTCAAAGTTTAAAGTCGCAAGAAGCAAGAACCCGATTTCCCGAATCTTTATCTATAGAAGTTAGCAAGTAGTGTCCAAATCCGGTTGTCGATGTTTTTGTGGTTATAGAGGTTGGCCATTTTGGTGTCATACTTGATGGTGACTCAGTCGATTCGTCGAAGGGAATAGTTTCACTTAGAATGATCAGCATCTTAAAGGCATTCTTCTTATTTCTGACACCAACTTAAAGTACCTGCAGAGGCATACTTGTGGTGAAAACAATTGAGTCTCTAAATTCAATACAACAGTTAAGTGTCTTTGAAGCATTTCTATACGTATTAAGACAAAATACGTATCGAATAATGCAATGCTGGTGGGTGCCTGTAAATCTTCGCAACGCCACTTGCATAACATAATATTCGGTTTGGCTGACAGCATACCTGACTAAATAAAGTTCGATGTTACTTAAAAGGCGCGCGAAGGTTAAGAAGTTTCGGCTTGCCAAAAAAGTTAATCGAATTTAACCAGGAATCTTTTAAGACGCAATTCAGTGGCCTGTCATGTGATCAGCGATTTAAAACGTACCTACTAGTTTCGCTTTTTGTCGAAAATCGACCCAACCTTTTATTTTGAATGGAATAGGTACTTAAACACGTACAACCATTTTCGATATAAATATGTGTTGTTATTTATTAACGAAAAAGCGACATCTATAGATATCGAAAAAATACTCCCCCTTTGAAAATAATGTCGTTTTCCATTGGTTTCACTCGGGGATCCACTCATTCTGAAATCCAATGGAACAACAAAACTGCTTCTGAAAGAATCCACAAGTATTGGTGAAATGCCAAACAAAATCTACGGCTGCTGTCAACTGACTTGTATAAAATACATAAATTACACTTGTGTGAGTGCTTCTTGAGTGGATTCTGACTTCAAATCGAGAAGCGAAATTCTCTCCTCAGAATCACCAGAAGAGTATTTTTTGTGCCAATGGAACGGTTTCAGGAGTGATTTTTTCGATTCCGGACTCTTCCGGACGCTTCTTTTTGCCCAATGGAAAACGACATAAGTTTTACTCATGACTTAACACTTAAGTCCGTCACTATGAGCATTTAGAGCAAACAATTTATGTCGAAAAATGTTAATTTTCATAGTAACACTATTAAAACGGAAATGGTTGGTCAACACCGCGAAGATGTATGTATATTGTAAATGCCCCCGAATTAAAATTATGTATACAGTTGCTTACTTTTAGGGGTAGGTAAACTGTATTCCTTCGTTAATAGGTCTTATCTAATGTGGTTTTCGATTCGGCTTCTTTAGATTCGCTCTCGGATTTCAGATTTCGTGTCTAATCGAACATAAAAACCGAATGAAAACGTTACCTGCTCTTTTTTTGTTGATATTTTGTGCGATTGAAATATGCGTAGCCTTCGACACTTTTCTAAGCGTTTTCCATTCACTGGTTAAATTTTATATGAAAACACTCAAAATGCTTGCCCAGATTGATTTCTAAGCATTTGTACAAAAAATAGATCACCCGAGCAATTCGTTTCTTTTTGTTGAACAATTTCACGAAGACGTAAACAACCTCCACTATGTATCGAACTCAAATGTACTTGTACTGGTAAATCTGAAGCAAATCTGAGAAAAAATCCAGATTCGCAAAAGTGCTCTGTAATCTGAAAAAGATTGCTTTTTTGTACCAAACAAACATAAAAAGTGCTCTGAGAGCGCCCAATCGAAAACCACATAAGAGGATATCTGAATACTATGGCAATATGGCGGCGACAAATTGAATGTCATCAAACTGCTTTCAACTGATACATTTTTGTATGGAGAATTTTTAACTAAGTCTTACCAGTCTTTATTGCCACATTATATCCACGATTTTTGTGCACATCTATGGCACTGTACCTTTCGAATGATGCAAGTTTCATTCTCCTCATTTCATAATAAATATACTAAAAAAAGTATACGGAAACTGGATGTTAACGTATTAATATAATGCTGATAAGCACATCATTCCAAATTGTATCATCAAACCTGAAATGAATATTTTTTAGATAGTCTGTAAGATTACAGCCGACAGCACAAACGATAAAGTTAATCTTCTTTTCCTAAAACTTTCTCAAAGATCAGTCAGATGAAAAAACGCTTTTTAACACTTGATTTAAAGTAAAAAAAAGCAACGCGTTTCCGCCAAACAATCCGTAAATGATTTGGTTGAATTTTTGTTTTTTTTTTCGAAGCAGCATACCAGCAGAATTAATCAAAATGCATTGCTTCAAGTGATATTAGCATGTAAAAAAATGCTTCACATACTACTCGTACATAATTGGAATAAATCAGTCAGCAATCCCTTTTAAAAGATTGCTAATAACCAATTATGTTCTATGTACACATATCATTATAACCATACGTGTGTTCTTGTGCTCGACATTGTTTGATTCAACGAAGAGTAGTGACTAGTCACTTTCTGTTTTCTGCTATCTTCTAAAGTTCTGGACTGATTAAGCTCGAATGTTATCACTTATTAAAATATTTTAACAATGACTAAAAACAACTATTAATCCATATTTCATTCAAATAGTTGTTTACCGCTTTGGAGAACGATTGAACATGACAGAAAATATTTATCATTGGGATAAATGTAAAGCAGTGTACATTGCAATTTGAGAAAGCAACGTTTCATCGCATCTGGAAAAAAGGTGAATTAAAGTTTTCAAGGGAGATTATATTTTTAATGGTTTTATATTTAATAAAAAGTATCCTCATGTAAAATCTTATGTTTAAACCATCTTCCTGAGGAGCTTGTTGATCTTGTCCTCACGGTTACCGAAGTCACCACCCTCAACGTAATGGTTGTTCTTCTTGCGCCATCCGCCGGTTGGTGTGTTCAATTTGAAGGGCCACAAGAAGTTTGACGCATACTTGAAGTTTTCGCCGACGGTGAAAATTTCATGAACTAAATCCTCAACGCACTGGATGTTGTACTTCTTACGCATCTTACGTTCAATAACGAAGTTATCAGTGATGGGAATGCGTTGTTTGCTGTGCTTCACGAATCCACGTTTGTAGACCAGTTCCTTGACAGACTTCAAATTAGGATAGCCCCAGGTAATGTATGGCTCACAGATTCGGAGCATGTTGATGGTGGCCTTGTTCAACTTGATGAAGACTCCATTGTTGATTTGGCGCAAACGGAACAACTGGAGGACTTTGCGTACCTTTGGTGCAACCTTGTTGATACTATTGGAAGACACATAGATTCAGTTGGTAATCATTCATTTAACTTTAGGATTTTGTTGGCAGTCACGACATAACCTATGAGTCTTTACATTTTAGTGGTAAACAAAGTATATTAAACTTTCTTTGCAGTAAGTGCTCTTCAAACTAAGATGTCGTGACTGCCTAATATTTATGTATGTACATATACACTTACCCACGGATACGAATCACGAAAGCCAATCGGCTTTCAGCTGGAACGTAGTATTGTCCCTTTGATTTGGCCAGACGCCTGAGTTTGATTTCTCTGCGGTCAGCCTTTGCATATTCATGGGAATACTTCTCCGCGCGAACAAGATTCTCACGCTTCCTCAGAGCGATCACGCCGCTGCGCTTTACCTTCCTCTTGGTGAGGATGGCACGCCTGCTGATGCGCTTCTTGGCAAACTTTAATTTAGATTCTGGAACAGCTGGCAGCTTTTTAGCTGGGGCGCTGGACTTCTTCTTGTCCACGACAGTCATTCTGCGAAAAAATCATGTTGTTGCATTAAATTTCGCACCAAAAAACACAGAAATTTGTCAAAATATGGTAAAAAATCACTAACCTTAACTTGTCACTTTGCACGTTGTAAGAGAAAAGGAATAGGCAGAAGGAAGTTGATGGTAATGTTGGCAGACCTGCATTTTAGTACACTGCCATCTTGATTTGGATGTGTTCGTGCAATAGATTCATAATTGTACTAGATTGCATTGTATGGACTTTGTAAATTGTAAAATATTTTTTTCGGAGAGTTAAAAAACAGTTTATTCTTGTTGTCAAAATTATATTAGTGTGTGTTTTGACGGATTCTTTGTTATTTCTTAGGTAAAAAGTTTTGTTTTCATAGTCTGTACAATTTGCGACAACATTTTTAATAAATTTAAGTAAAGCATTTTCGCCCAATGCAAAAAGAAAATTGTACTACAGTTAAACAAATTATGGATAATAATACCAGATTTTTTATTTTTATACTTATTTGCCTTTTACAGAGCTTAAGCGTCCCAGAATTCAGATTTTGTGTGTCCAAATGAACGTAATAACCCGAAATGCTGTCTTTATTGCTGGTATGGAAAAATATGTAGCTGTCGACAATTATTCACGAGTTTTCTATTCACTGCTTATTTTCCATATTATTTTAACGAAATGCGCTCCCAAATTGATTTATTAACATTCGTACTTCAATATTTAACAAAAATAGATCAAAAATTGAACAAATTCACAAAAACTTAAACAAAATTCAATAGCTGTCAAATTCAAAGCCATTAGGTATTATCTCGGGTAACTCCAAGTCTAGTAGGTACCTAGTTTCGGAAAGAAATTTCCCAATTGTCTCAAAACGGGCAGCGAAACGGCAATGGAAAATAGTTTTTGGAGAGTTCCATCAACTGATTCACCAGTACAAGTGAAAGTGATAATAATATTTCACAAAAATAAAAAAAATTAAACTTCCATTTGAAATTGGAAGCTAACTGGTAGATAACAAGCTATCGATACCAAGGCTTCAAAAAATACGACAAACTGCAAATTTGTTTAATATGCTAGCTATGTCAGACCAACTGATTTCATCCTCAAAGTAGGTTGAATCTCGAAAAGAGCTGAATAAATGTGCAGAACTAAAATAAGTAGTACTCTTCAAATATCGCCAAAAAACAGTCATGAACTTAAGGTCTGTTTGGGGCTGTTTCAGAAGTATGAAAAGCTGTTCATTACTTTTTCTGAGGGAGTCGTACTTCTTAAAGTTAACTTTCTAAAAATTAAACAGTGCCACAGTGCTCGGCGATGGGAAATTCGTTGTCTAGGTCTATGTCGCTGAATAGCTCTTCGTTGAATCTCCTCCTTCAAGATTGCCCCGCCAACGGTAAAAACGAATTTCCCCTCAAAGCGAGCGTGGGCCAGGGATGAAAAATGAATTTTGTGGACTGTAAGCAAATCTCAGTTCTGATCATATTATTTTTGTAGGCTTAAAGTTTGGAGCAATTTTTTATTTTGCAGAGCAATTTCAAAACTTTGGAGTTAATACCAATGTGCTGGCAGCTACGAATTGTTTATCATTGGAAGGATTGTTTTTTAACTGTATTATTTATTTTAAGCGTATGGAACAGTGATTACAGACTGTGAAGACTGTTTTTCCCTTTTTTTCTGAAATTTTAGATTTCTGCTGCCAAATTAAACATCAACTCCGAACTTTATTGGTCTTTGTGTGTATTAATTTGGCCGCAAAAAACGCTTTTTGTGTACTTTCACTGTTATAAATCCATTGTAATTGAAGCTCTGCAAAAATGTAGAGATTTCTAAAAATTGCCCGGATCGGTAACTCCAATCTAACTATTTCCTAATTTAAAGCTAAATTGAGTATAAATAAAAATTCAAAATAAAAAACTACTCTGAGTATAACGTTTTAGGGGCGATTGTATCGTGTATTTTTTTAAAGTCCATTGTAACTTAAAAGTTACGATTGTAACACACTTGCCAACCCAGGCGCGGGTACCTTCATACGCGTAAGTATATAATAGCTCCGGCGCCATAAAGCAGAAATGGGTTGACTAAGGTCTTATACAGAGCCACCTAAATTAGTGGGATAGGACTCTACTACGCAATCGATAAACAGATGTGGACTGCTTGGATTTAATTTACGATCTGCCGCAACGTGAAGATTTAGTCGGTTGTGAACCAATAAGGTCTAAAGCCGCATTGGTAAGGACTTATCAGCTGACAAATGGTTTCAGTCGTTCACAAATTATTGCAGACATGATCTTCTTTTATGCGATCTCATAAGGAGACTGATACCTCTCATTCCAGACAGCGGATCTTTTTAATTCTAATTATACACTGATATCTTGAAGAGCTGTTAGCCAGTGGGTGCATTGTTCACTACTCGTAATTAGAGCAATACGTCATTTTAAGTCTTACTTTAAAAATAATGTCCTTCTTTGCTGGATACTCATATTCGCACGCTGGTTTGAATAAACAACTAGAAATAAGCAATTAGCTAAACATGTGGCTACTCCTGGATGTCCCCACTTGCACATGATTTACCCTTAGCGCTGAACTTGAATCTTGCTGAACTTGAATTTTGCCTAGGGTTTTTTGACAGTCCACATATCCTCGTTATCCTAACCTATCGTCGAAATAATAATCTACTGTAGTCATCGCATATGTATCTAATGTGTAGGAATATATACACATGATCTGGTGACAAAAAAAAAACATTAACAACACCTCATCCATTGAACTCTTCAGTGGCTCTTAATGCCCGGCAGTTCGCACCCGAACATTATTCGTTCGCCTGATGTTGCAATTGACTGACCACACAACAACTCAGAAGCAGCGAAACAATGTGCTGTAGATTGACAATCAAAAATCGTTAAAATTAATGCTTAGCATTATTTCACTAGAGCTTACCCCCGGTCCACTGCTGCTTTTCTCTGACGACGATGGTGGTCATGTTGTGTTATGCACCACCACAACAACTATCACCATGTACGAGTAACTACATCATTCTTTAAATTCGAGCACGATGAATCACAGCGTACGAGTATATCCATATCTCTAGTGCGCCGTACTAATAACCAATTTCAGTCTCGACTTTAAATTTACGGAAGCTCGCAATTGCGTAGTTTATAATGGAAAATACAGCCACAGCAAGCTACTAAAATTTAGAGTCGTCACTAAAAATGTTTATTGATTAGGCCCAGTGTGTTTTTAGAGGAATATAACTTTAAAATAAAATAGGTAAAATGAAAATCGTGGTAATTATTGGGTTATTTGCAACTGCAGTCTATAAGGACAAAATTAAGAAAATGACAACAAAAGAGGTCTTGCAAAATGCAAGGTTATACCCAAGGTGAAGTCATAAAAGGGGATGCGCTTCAAAAACCTCCTAATAAGTTTCGGATTCAAAGTCGCTTAGATCAAGAGTGCGTGGCCGAATCTTATGGTGGCTGTTCAGAATAGTAAAAGTGCGGATCGGTGGAGCTTACTGCCGAATTCGATAAAAGACTCGAAGTGACTACAGTGCTCGGTTTCGAACACCTCACAATGCTATACAAAAGTCCTTAGGCCCGAATAAATCTATAAAATAGATTGAAGGAATGCAAAGCCAGACCAAAATACTTGGGGGGAACGAAAAAGCTTAAGATTAAACTTGAAGTAGAAGATGTCCCGAATACATAAAAAACCGTAGAAACTGTGTATTTCAAGCAAATATTGATATAACAGCTTAATCTTAAGGCCCAAGACGTCCTTTAAAGAACCGAATTTTAATGTAAGAATGAGCGATAAGTATCTATAGCAACATATTTAAAAATTATTGGGCATGAAAACTTCTGCATACACGTCCGGAACACTCTAGGTGCGTGAGGACTTCATTTTACGGACTAAGGCGAAAGCTATAAAGCTGATTTATTCTACCTGGCTACCTGGTGTTATTTACTCAAAATGTTCGAGATGAGCAGTAAGAATCGAGATGACCAGACTTGCCATAGCTCTTAATCAAAAAAAAGTTAATTTAAAAAACCAAAAAACCCGACTGACTGTAAAAAAAAAGAATTAAAAATTATATGAAAAAGCGCATTTAAGTTCCTATATCTAACTAATTGACAATCGAAGACTATATACCTACACAGTCTAACAAATATATGTATGAGTATTGAGTACCCTCCGACTGCCAAATAGGTAGTTATAGGTATTTTTAGTTCTTCTTTTTTACAGTCAGTCGGGTTTTTTGGTATTTTAAATAAACTTTTTTTATTTTTATCTTTTTAGCTTATGACACTACGGGGAAGAATACGAATATAATGATACCTCACTCTTCAAAATCGGTCAAGCCGTTTAGGCTACAGGGCGTCCCGTAGGAAGGTACATAGGATACGCGCGAAACACATTACCCTCCTTGTGTCCAGCCGGGTAAAAAACGACGGCGTTAACATGTATAGATATATATGGAAGCGGACCAAGGCCCAAATGACAATTATATTGTCACAGTAAAGCTACGATTACACTTGTCTTTTTTCGAGGAAAATTTTAAGATGCTGACGTCACAAAAAATTCGGCCATACGGTGGTCACTCGTGTGCCTTCGTGAGAGTGCGCTGCGACAGCCCGCACATAGTGACAAATTTAGGACCAATATTTATGACATAATGACGTCGGCATGACATGAAAAGTAGCATGTGTAATCGTAGTTTAAGAATTCGCCGACACATATGGTTCATTGGGTTCAACAGCAAGAACTTGTGAAGAGAAGCAATGTTATGTGCGTTTATAGGGAAAGCAACCTCATTCGTGTCTATTACTGATTTAGTTGGCTTTACCTCCCTCCAACTGTCACTAAAACTGTCAAGGTTGTAGTTAAAATAGTTAAGAATCCTAATGCTTGTAAAATGGCAATTATAACTATTTCTCTTTAAATTTAGGACTCCATACAAAAGAGACGAAA
Organism: Cheilosia variabilis; assembly: GCA_951230905.1. NCBI lineage: Eukaryota > Metazoa > Arthropoda > Insecta > Diptera > Syrphidae > Cheilosia > Cheilosia variabilis. Next base: position 43,678,128 of record OX579679.1, read on the forward strand.
GGAACCAAAAATTTCGTTGCGAATTATGGCGAAAAGTGGGTGATTGTAGTAGATTGCTTGGTACAATTTTCCACTCTCTTTTCGCACACAATTTATTGACCTGGACAATAGTAGCTTTGATATTTTGTTTACCTATTATGTTTAAATAAATAAAACAAGAAGGGGAAAAACTGTGTTTTCTTTTGTTATTTACTTATCAAGGCCAAAATATGTCATTCTTTATAGCTATGGGGAAATTTATTAAAATTCCGATATGGAAATATCTTCAATTCGTGCGGCTTTTTATTAAAATGCCACTTAAGCACTTATACTTGAATCTTAAGTGTATTATTGGCCTGGCGTTTACTTATGTAACTTCAGTTTTCTACAACTCACCCGGCTGTGGCTATTATTACAAATCATATTCACACTTAGGCGAGGGTGGTGTTAGCTGTAGTGTATCTGGAAATTTAATTAAAAATCCACTTTCAAAAATGCATTAGGAGATGGTCCTAGAATAGTTTTTACCGGATTCAAAACCAATTATTAATTCTGATAAGCCCAGAGAACCGCAAGCAATTCGAGCGATCGACTCTGTTAAAGTATTTTTCTTCTTGGCTTCCTTGTATTTCAAGCAACCGATGGTCACACAACTGTATACTTAATTCGCCAGATTGTGACTTACAGTGCGAATCAAATAACTATTGTGTATTTAAACGATTTTCGAATTTGCGCAAAGAGAACATTTCGCTGACTCATCAAAGAAACCGCATAAACTAAATATTAAATAGACCGTCAGCTACCGTGCACCTACCCGATTAGATTACCACCGAACAGTTTTAAAATAAAATTCTCTCTTAAATTTCCTATCTCTGAATACATGTGAAGCAGCAAAAAATACTGAGCGTACTCTCAGGTTACTGTGTGCAAGTGTATGCGTGCGGCAAATTTACTTTAACATGACACGCATACCTTCCCACATAGTAACACGGAAAAAAGCTTGTAGGCAAATTATCTTAAGTTGTCTGAGCTGAATGTCTATTTAGTACTTATGAAAGAAACTTTCGATCAAGTGTGCCTGCCTGTTTTTACATAACCTCTTATATTACATTGTTTAAGTTTTCAACTGGTTGATTTGAAAATAAAAATGCGATCAACCAATGCAGAGGTTGTCACAATATCGCTCTGTGAAATAATTGACTATTATGCAACCCAGTCATGGTTTTTAAATTTCAGTCAGTAGCCCATACTGCAGTGAAGCTAGTGAACGGGCTTAAGCATGCCTGCACCCCTGCTACGAACACTCTCAGTACAGTTGTTGGATGGTCCTTGGGTATCAGTAGGATTCTTCGCCAAACTTGTGAGTTGATGTGTCATATATTCTTGAGTAGATGTAGAGGATAAATTAAAAGACTTTGGCTGGGAAAGGCTCCTTTCACAAGTTTGGGTCTATGCTGAAAACCATCCCGTTTAATCGGTCGCAAAATGTCTTTATATCTAAAGTGAAGACTGCAAATGTAAAATTTGGGAAATTCTTTCACCATCTTAAGCACAATACCCCATTTAACCAAAAGATCTTTAGAGTTCCGAACTTCTTTTGGAAGATGGTACAATGTAATTCCCTCTTTACGATATGAATTGCATTGAGGAATGCCACAATGCTGAACTACGATTATTTTCAGCATTTTCTACAAAAATAACGACTTAGTATTCACTTTTATATCAACACTTATCGCACTCACTATTAAGATATTATTTTTCTGTTATAATATGAGTTTTTACTTATATTAAATGTATATTTTGAATAAGGTACACAATTACTCTCAATACTTCCTGATTTTTCATAGAAATTCATACCAACTGTCAAATTCTATAGCAACCTACCGATGCGAAAATTTACCGCCAGGGGTTAGCCTCCATTCATCAATAGTACTCCCACATTCTGACTCAACTACAATTATTTAAAGTAGCGTCAAAGCACCGATCTTGTAAAACAAAAATGGAACTTCTTGTATCATCTCGTATTAAGGTTTTTTTCTTAAGACTGCATTTGCAACATAACGCACGCGCATTTTTGGACCAGACGGGAGAGAGAGATTCTTTTGTCCGCAGTCAATAAAGGCGTAACCATGAGGTCACAAATCAGACGCCTAAAGTCACATGGATGTTCTACCCATAATTCTGTGGCCACAAGCAAAAACCGCTTAAGTCTAAATATATAATTATCGGGAAATGTACTTTCAAACTTCATTATTAAAAATATGCTGTTAGTTATGAGAATGAGTTAAGCGGTTTTTTCTTTTTGGTTTATTTCAACGAAAATTGAAGTATAAATGCCATAATTTTTGTTCTATGGTAGAACAGAGCACGCGTATTATAATGAAGCGAAAATCTAGTTTTTGTCTTAAGTCGACTTAAGAATTATAGATACGCAAAACGGAAATAATCACAAGTTCCGACGACCATTATTTCTGCAATCACTCGAAAACATTTCTGTTTCTCATTGAAAACATGTTAATTGTGAGTGGTATTAATTGGTGTCAGTAAACTAAACCAAAAATTCTTCATCATTTCTATGAAATAAATAAATAATTGTCCGTTTATCACTTCCGTAGCCATTTTGTTTTATAGGAAAGCGAAATTTCGTAAGCCATCGATAAAAAAATCAAAAAAATGCTAAACTTCCCCATAATTACTAGCACGTAAACAAGATGACCGACCATGCAGTTTTGCGTGTTAGGTAATGGTCTCTCTTGCAGTCACACGGGTATTTAATTGGTCATCCCTTTAATCTTCCGCGTTAGGAATGTGTGGTGTTGTAAGTGCAGTAGGTATAAGTAATCCATAAAACACTTTTCGTAATAATGTCATTAACATTTTGACACGGATGATTAAAATGAATTTCAATATTTTTGACTTTACATTTTTGTACATAATCACAACGAAATTTATTTGACATTTCCTTTGCATCTTTTCTTTTTTCTAGCCGAAACAGCATCTGTTCTGTCTCATACATTTATCAGCATGCTGGTGTTTCTGTGCCTAAAAGAGAAGGTTAAAATAAAGAAGTATGAATTCCCAAATTTTTGGGAAGTGTTCGTAATATAGTTTTAAATTTTTCAAATATATTAAACAACAAATGGTGCGTTTTTCTGCATGAACTGAGGTCTGTAGAATCGATTGCATTTTCATACGAAATCATTTTTCTTACAAACAACCCCATCAAGCTTAAAATGACTTATAGCTGAATACATTTTTATAAAGCATGCGTTCTTATGACGACTTACACTGAATGTAAATAAATGTAAAAGGGCCAAGCTCAGTATGACAGCTCGTTGCATACTTTTCAATTTTGCAAGTTCAATAAAAATTTAGTTTGCACAACTTAGTTAGGTATATATGATTTTTTTCATGATGTATTTTTTCACAACAAACGTATTTGTAATTCTATAATTATGAAGTAACTTCCGTTGCGTCTATTAACGGAGATTCATTCATTTTATGAATGCATTTGCCAAATGTAAAAATGTAAAAGATATACAGTCCACCACGGATATAAGAAACACTCATATAGGAACAAATAGCTTATTAAAAACGCATATGGAAACACCGGGTCTTTTTCTAAAAAGAACTGATATAAACACGCTTATGAGAAACATTCGGTTATAAGAAAATAACCTCCATTCACAAAATCTACTATTCAAAAGAAAATCATACTAATAAAAGAAATATGCATTTTATGTTTTATGTGTAATTGATTATTTTTCTTAAATGGATCCGTTTTTTTCATATAACTAGAGTTCGCCCAGTGGTAGAAACTCTACCACTAAACTGACCTGGCTTTTACACAACATATTGAAAACCAAATTACATACAGCGCTGCATCTCTTCACAACCTTTCCAACAAAAAAAATCAAGCGAATAATATCAAACTATTTCCCTCTACCTATTTATGTAACATGAGTTAAAATAAAATAGCGAAGCGATGCAACTCTGTTCCATAAATTTTGCTTTGCTGATGACAAATTTACAATCTACGAAAACTTATTTGAAATTTGTTATTTCTGCAGAGAGTTTTTTTTTCATTTATTTGTCAACTCTTTTTTTTGGTCATAGGTATTATAGGAAAACACATTTTACCATTTCAGAAAAGATGGTTTTTTAAAACGAAATAATTGCATGCCCATACATAATTAAATTTTTTTTTTCAAAGAAACATCCTTCTGATTCAAAATGAATTTGATTTAAACAATCTTAACCTTCAGAAGTCAATCGGTAATAAAGATAAATTTTACTTCGATATCGAAAGATGCTCATTCTTAAAATTAAACTTCTTAACCTAGATATTCAACAAGTTCTCCAGTCATCCGCTAACACACATCGTATGCAATCTAAAAATACAACTTCAAGTCAGAGAAAGAGAGCAGCAAATTACAAAAAATGCCAGACACAAGAAAAATGTTCGAAATGTTGTATGTACATGTTTTAAACAAACACGAAGTAAACAAAACAAAATAAGAGTAGAAAAATTGCAATTTTCAGTACGATTCTCTCAATTTTCACCCATCATGATTCTATAATTCGAGAGACAAATGCGAACCAACGACGCGCGTCGGTACAACAAAAATCCACAGAATTAAATATTAGAAAACAGTCTAAATTCGAATAGATACTCTCTCTGCGCGATTCGATGGATACCGAAGCGCGATGGATCACCATTTGTTTATTTTTACGAATTTGTGTTTGAATTTGTTTTCCGTTTCATTTTGGGGCTTAATATCATTTTTGTGATTTCTTATTTTTTTTGGGAGAAAAATTGTGCTCTCGGAAAACAGTTTGTATCATATTGATCGTGAATCTCAAACTCGTTAGAGCAGATAATTACGCGCGTTAGGAAGTTCGGTGTACTGAGATTCGTATTTTCGCCGAATGAGTGTTCTTTTTTATATGGGCAGTGATTTTAGAACGCATGAGTGCATTTTAATTAAAGTGGTATAAGAAATTAAAGAAAAATTATAATTTGATCGGTTTTACGAATGGTGCTAGTGAGATGAAGTAATTCAATACAAGAAAAAAAAATGAAGTTCATTACGTGCAGTGATGCAGTTTTAATAAAACAGTTCCCGCCACTGGATACGGATATTTGCACTATTAACCAGCTGCAGCTGACATCCACCATTGCGGCATGTGGAATTTTATTGATGTTGACCGTTTTGTCAATCTTTAAATTTCGTCAGAGGTAGGTCCAGGAAACTTCCAATAAGAAGGTTTAGTCCTATCCTACATTGTGGATAAGAACATTTTTGATAATGATGGTTGTCAAACTTAATAGGGACTGTAACCTGATCTGATTAGTGCTTAGAAGAATCTAAAATGATGTCTATAAAAAATTGCATTCCGTTTAACTAGGTATTAGTTAAATTATATTGTCTTAACATTATTTATATTATATACGAACTCGACTATAAGGAAGAACAATATAAAACCGACATCGATATACAAATATCGATGACAGCCGTTGAAGTGCATCAACGAAATTTTAGGAGCTCATGTCGATGGCACAATTTATTGGATTATATATGCAATAGTTATTGCTCGATTATTTTTCTTCGAGTGCAACACAATTTTTTTTTCTCAAATCAATTGAGTTTCCTAATTGCGGTTTTAATTTTTTGCAACAATATCCCATTTTGTTTTGAATAAACTTAAAAGCTAACAAAAAAAAAAAAACGGTTCCTTAAGAATATTTTTATATATATATATATATATAATATTTTTTTTTAATAAATGCTACCAAAGTTATGGTGATTTTTTTTAGCTTTCAATTCCCAAACTCTGAAATGTCGCAGCAGAGTTGTCATTTAACTTACAAAAATGTATGCAATGCTAAAAATAGTTTAAGCAATAGATATTATCGTTAACACTCATTAATCAAATGAATATTAGATCACAATAGGCCCTTAATTTCTTGTGAATGTTTTAACATTTTACAGGTTATCATGGCTGGACATTTGATAGTTCTTAGACCCCCTAGTATTTTGGTAGTAAAGACTAAAGGCTATAGGATCTAAACAACTCGGTTGGAGTTTTTTTGGAAGGTTTTTTGGTTGAGCCTTCTTGGAGCTAGGTCTGCTCACGAATTCTTTAACGCAAATATCATTAGGCCAAAAGTTCGGGTTGACCGGCAGTTTTCCAGTTGGTTGAGGCTTTAAAAGTTTGAATGACGATGTCAAGCGATCTGTGAGGTTATCCGCTGTCAGGCTATGGAATTTTATATTGCTAGTATTAAAGCCTTGACAAAAACACTGAAAAGTGGGGTTGTACCACTCTAAGAGTACAGCCCGTACTTGGAACACCGATCAATCGTTGGTGGGAATTCAAGGCCACCGCACTAGTAGATGGTTTGTCAATCGGAATTGAGGCAGTACTCCTTTTTGTTGACTCCGATGGGCATGATACTCTCTGATGGCGATTTACCTTGCGAATTAGATCGAAGAGTTCTTTTCGCCAAAGTTAGCTGGAGTTGTGGAATAGGATCCCGTAGAACTTCCTGAAACTGGCGTTTAGATCCTTCCGGTAGATCAATACAAGTACCAGTTTGAGGAGTCTGACCACGAGGCTGAGGCTGAAGATGCAAGACCGGTTCAATCAATGTCGGTGTTATGACCACATTTGGTAGTTGCAGCGGTGGATGAAGTGCTTGGCTTTCGTAGTTCTGTTACTCTTGGATGATATTCGGGCTTTGTCCGGGTGATTGGTGCTGTAGGATCCGATCCATGCTCGAAAACCCTTCAATCAACTTGTTACCGCTGCTGACATTGAAGTTGCACACATCATGTATTTCAGAAAATAGCTTCCAGAACTCAGCAAACATATCTTGAATTTGAATGTCATCTACAAGTCGTGGTTATTGTAGATAACAGAGAGTTAGGATAGCCTTGAAAAATGCGGTGCGGTTGTCAACAATCTAAATTTGAGTAGGGTTTTGACATCGTACACCGAATGGAAGCTACTCGATAAACCTGAATGCTGATGAAGCTGATATTGTATCAGCTGGGTCATCTAGTCATCTAGCCTCTTCCTTGGACAGTCCAGAGTAGATTAATGTTGATAATACTACATGTGATAACTGAGTCGCTTCTGGATCTATTCTATTCTAGTTTATATTGCTAGTAGTTTCGAAGAAGAGCTTTTAGATATTTTCAAAAATATTCCCAATAGGTATATACTCATTTTTTTTTATCCAACTTTTTGACATGCATTTTTTTCACCTTTGGGCAATGTTTCTCTGAGATCGCTATGGGCTTCCCTAAAGAGCTGAAGGTTAGGAGATTTTATAAAGGTATTTACCTGGTTTCAAGACTGTGACAGCTATGAGCTTTCTAAATCTCTGAAATTATTGCAAAAGCTAGTGCTGTAATGTGAAAGTCTTGTAAATCTTCTAAGAGGCTATGATATCCACCAACCTCAGGCTCTTTTTATATGGGTATTACATCACTTTCCTAGGGTATGTGAGCTTCCAATTTTTGTTTACAACATCTCTGATGGACACTACAAAAAATCATCTTCTGAGAGTCTATGACTGCTTCCGATCTTTAATCATCAGCTCTTTGAAGAGGCTCTAGCAGCTCTGTATACGTGTCCGATAGCTTACTTGGATGTCCTTAAATATAGTTTGTTGTTTTCCCTAGCTCTGTTTTATGCGCTGAAGCTATGTAACAAATGCCATCCTACCAGTTAATGAACATTTATAAAACAAAGACGGCGCATACAATAGCAGGGCCATCGAAAGTCTACAGTTTTGTTGCATTCTTTAATATACCAACAATATGTGGTCAAACGTTACTTTTAATTAATAATAAGTTCATTAAGTTGGAATCAAACAACAACATTAATTTTTTATTTTTTATGTCGTAGCCTATATGTACTCGGAGTTTGGAGTGGCGGATAGTCATGATTAACATTCCATTACTTGAGCAACTCCGACGTAGTCCTATTTATATTTAGCGAAGATAAGTCAAGTGTTCCGAAATTGAAGTCGTTTATAAGGTTTGTTGAGTCCGCGTCTATGGCTTTAGTAAACTAAGGTCACCAGAGCATTTCGAATTGTCGATGTTGAACTCATCGTCGCATTGATTCTTCTTATCAACATTCTCTCAAAAAAAAAAAATCGCCAGTTGACAAAAATGAGCAGTTTCTCAAGTAGGAGCCTGTATAAAGCTCTTGGACTATGAAGGGAGGTTTCTGGTTTTCAGTTTACGCTCTTCAAAGCGAAAAACAGATATCGCGTATCTACTGTTTTTTGTAATTTACTATGGATCCGTCCAAATTTTTCTCAAACGCATCTATTTTTGGATCGATCGGATATTCTGTCTTCGTGGGCTTAGAGTTTGCAGAGTAGTGGGCAATAACGGAACTGTCGTCTTTTTAAAATAAATTTGACAATTTCACTGCCGTTTGTTCTTAAACTTTTCGTTTAAGATACACCTGGGTAAAAATATTTTTAAAATGCTTCGTGGGTTGCCTTCACGATTGCCTGGATTGGTAACACTTGTCACTTTCCATCTATGCTGCAACTGTACAATTTATATCTACTGATTCAAAGTCGGAATGATGTGTCAGGTTGGTGTGAAAACGAATTGTTATATATATTTAAAAGTGAATGGCAATATTGTATGTCCATAAAAATCTTACGAAGAATTTATCAATTTTTTTTTCAAATGTATAAAACTGATATTTGCGTGCAGGTCTTAGGTTATTTTCGTTTTAACAATACATCATTTTTCATTTAACAAAATTCTGTTCTCGCGCATATACACTAAACGATAGACTTTTACCATTTTTCAAGCAATCTCTCCGCGCTTTTTAAGTTCAAACTCAGAAGCAATGATTAGCTTGATACATACGACATTTTGACAGATTGAGAGTAACGTTATAGGCAACGTTAAAAAGGTTTTCTTGTGGTTTGAATAACTCAAAGCAAAATCTTTAGCATTAAGGGAACTTCTTTTTTGTTCATGATAGACCGCCTTACTGACTTCAGACAAAGACACCAGCGCTGAGATTAAACGAAGAATAACTCTTGCCAATCGCTGTTTCTTTGGGCTAAGAAAGCAATTGAGTAGCAAAGCCCTCTCTCGAACAACTAAAGTGACCCTTTATAAGACCTTGATCATCCCAGTCCTACTTTATGGTGCAGAGGCATGGACTCTATCAAAAGCGGATGATGCTACTCTTGGTTACTTCGAGAGAAAAATTCTTCGAGTAATTTTCGGTCCCGTATGCATAGACGGTGAATGGAGGAGGAGATACAACGACGAACTGTACGGGCTGTACAGCGACATCGACCTAGCCAGAAGAGTGAAGGTCCAACGGCTGTGGTGGCTGGGTCATGTAGAGCGAATGGACGTCAATGCTCCGGCCCGGAAGATCTTCGAATCCACACCCGAGGGACAACGCTCAGGTGGCGCGCGTAAGTGGAAAGGGACCTTGTATGTCTGCTATTTCATTACCCATGTGTCCACTGTGTCCTGGCACCCATATGAGATGCACTCGGTATTGCTGGCTAGCGATGTGAGTAGTTGTAAGCAATCCTATACTAGTTTTGATGTTATTTCATAGCTATTAAGGGCTAGGACTGCAGCTTTGCTATCAGAGAGAATATGTACCTATGTTCTTGTTTGTTATGGATTTTTTTGGGTTTTCTCTGAGACATAGTTCTATTGCAAAGATTTCCACTTGAAATACTGAGTTACACTTGTCGATGCATTTATAGATGCACGTTTTTGTGTTGATATCGTATACTCCAGCTCCAACTCTTTCATCTGTTTTCGATCCATCTGAATACCATACATGAGAATCGTTGGCAAATGTGGGCTTATTCTGTTCCCAGTTCTGCCGATTAAGGAATGTAACTTTGAAGTTTCGGCGGAAGTTAATTTTGGGTAGACAGTTGTCTGTCATGGTGATTCCAAGTATTTCATCTTTTCTCAGATCCATAACGATGTAAGCTTTTACTTTTAAAATTATTTAAAAAACATACTATCAAATGAACAAATTTGTAGAGGCCACGTAAAGATCCTACCCTGGGAAATGTTCATTTGTCTTCAAAGAAAACTTTCTCAAATTGCAACGTTTTTGAACCATACCGATGTAATAGCTTTTTAATTTAATGAATTTTGCTGTGTTACTTGGTCGGACTGCTTTCTGTATCATGCAAAGAAACACAGAAAAGAGAACATTTTGCAAATCCATTCAGCGAAGATACATTTTTAAATTTAACATTCCTCTCATAATGACAGAATATGAATTTTTGTGTCGCTGTTACGGTTGAAGGTCTTTCTCGATTCAGTACTGCACAGATCGCTCTCTTTGTTTTTAAATTGAATGTAAACAAACGCACGGAATAGACTACAAAAATTGAAATGTTCACAGAAGATTGCCCGCATTTTGAATCGAATACTGAACGCATTACGGATTGATATAGCAGAAATTAAACTACAAACATATTCGAAATCAATTGGAGTGAAGTGCACAAGCAACGCCAATGAATGAGGCACAACAGGTCTTCAGATCCAATTGATTAATCAAATGGGGTAAAGTTAAGTAAATCGGCTCCATGAGGGCTGCGGTTATTAAGTGATGAAACATCTGAGCATACGTACTCTGAATTAGTTGAACGGCGTGCTACATTGGCGTATTACCGTGAACATTGTGCGCTTTTAGACAGTATGCGTAGAGAAAGGGTCTATCTTGTGACTCAAGTGTTTTCTTGTTCTTTATGTTAGCATGTACTGGAAATAGCTACCAGAAGATTGTTACCTAAGCAAAAAGGAAAGAAATTATGTTTAAAGAAGAAAAGTTAAGGCGGGTTGTGGTCTAAATATAAGTCTTAGTTGCCACAGATAACCTCTGGCTCTGTTCTCTGGGTTTCCCCAACTGCGTATGACCTTCTACGTCGGGAAAAGACACTACATAACAAATGTTGTTAACGAAGTTCTCAAACAGAGAAGCCAACTGCCAAAACGGTCTTGAATGGACTCAGTTTAAGAGTAGAAAGACGATCCTTACTTCCTTCAACTTCCTACAATAACTAAGCTCTAGGAATATAACCACAATCCTTTGGATTTCTGAACGTGTTGGAAATGAACGTAACCACGAGGCCAATGGGTCCAAAATCTTAGCGAACTACAAAATTGTTAGTAAACCCAACCCTAAAGAAAACTAAGATCTCAAAAAGTTACAAAAAGGGGACGTTGGCTGAGCTTGTCGAGTAGCCGCTGTGGTTCATTTTCCGATTGTGGGTGTTTGTGAAACTTCTGAGCAATTTCTGGTGCCTTGTAGGGGGCTTCTCTTCTGAAGGTGGTGGCTTTTCCTCCTATTGGTTTCATCACACTTTGACTCGAAGTGGCGATCAGTAATGCCAATTCAGCTACGGCCCCTCATCTCAATGGAGTTCATTGATATTGAGCTGAATATCTACGTCTGTAATATATATAGAGTGGGCTTCTTTGGAATGTAATTATTGCCGAGCGTGACAAGAAGTCACTCGTGGATTGCAGAAAGACTGCTTACTCCAAATGGGGCTTTCAACCTAATTCAACGCAAGGAGTCTTCAACGATGGTTCTGGTACCCGACTCACGCTCGAGTCGTAGGTTTCATATGAGGTAGACTCAAAGTTAAGCTTGCTGTGTGTCATAAATGCACTGAGAATATCTCCAACCGCCTTTTTAGAGAGAGACCAAACTACTGATCACTACTACTGTGGAATAATGCTGAATAAACTTAGGTATTACTAGGAGTAAAAGGGTTCACCGAAAGTAAAACTGTCATTTAATTCTTGACCAAAATATAGCTTGAAAGTACAACGTCACCCATTGCTGGGTTCTGGTCCTGGTTACTGCGACGTTACAGGGAATTGTAAGCTTGCACAATGCACATGTACATCCTTTACTGTCTCACTTAGGGGGGATAAGTTCAGCATCTACTTTCTCTGCACCTGCCCTCTCCTTGGTGCTTATCTCTGGAAGTCCTACTTAGGATTAAACTAATGATTTCTCCTTTAAGTGAACTTGTGGGCACAGTGGTTATAATCCAGTTCCTTCTCATTCAATTGTTGAGAAGAATCTCAACTCTAGTTCATCCTCACAACTCACAAGTGAGCGGAAACCAATCCAATCTATTTTAATTACCATCCATCGTTTACCAACATGAGGTGCAAATTGGTTTAGTCACCCTATTACTCAAAAAAATATATAAATCAGTTACTGGGTTGGTCGTTTCAATCGCCCCTTGGGTTCCTCTCAAGGAGTCCTGAGTCGGAGCTCTTCAAAGGTAAAGGGTGTTTTTTTTTTAGAGGTATAGAACTTTAAGTTGGCAACACTATTTTAACTGCCGACCATTTTGTCAGCTGTCAAGTGATTTATTTTTAGTTTGGTTTGCCATTTCACCATGAATAAGTTGACAAATGAACAACGCTTGCAAATCGTGCAAATTTATTTCGAAAATAATGGTTCAGTTCGCGAAGTTTACCGCAAGCTCCGTTCATTTTATGGTCGACATAATCGTCCATCAGAGCAATTAATTCGGTTAACCATGGATCGTTTTCGCACTACGTTTACTCTATGTGATAATACGCATCCGCAGAGTCGTCGAACAGTGCGCACCGAAGAAACAATTGCCGCTGTAGAGCGACCCGGATGAATCGATTCACCACCGTGCACAGCAATTGGAGCTTTGTCCATCAACTTTATGGAAGATTTTGCGCAAAGATCGAATTAAAGCCGCGAGACCATGCAATACGTCGTGATTTTGGTGTATGGGCCGAAAACGAGATTGATATCGATGCTGATTTTCATCGCAAAATTTTGTACAGTGATGAGGCTCATTTTTGGTTGAATGGCTACGTCAACAAGCAAAATTGCCACATTTGGAGTGAAGAGAATCCACATGAGACCCTTGAGACGCCATTACATCCACAAAAACTGACTGTTTGGTGTCCTCTAGGGGCTGGTAGAGTCATTGGGCCATACTTCTTCCGAAATAATGCTGGAGAGTCAGTTACCGTTAATGGAGACCGGTAAAGAGCCATGATAACCGACTATTTTGTTCCCGAATTGGATGGCATGAATGTGGATGAGATGTGGTTCCAACAAGACGGCGCTACATGCCGCACAGCGCACGTCACAATCGATTTATTGAAGGAAACATTCGATGAGCGCATAATTTCGCGGAATGGACCTGTCAATTGGCCACCAAGATCGTGTGATTTGACACTATTGGATTATTTTCTTTGCGGATATGTGAAGTCGCTCTCCTACGCCAACAAACTAGAAGCGTTAGGGGACTTGGAAGCCAACATTCGTGGCGTTATTGCCGACATACAGCCCCAAATGCTCGAAAAAGTGGTTGAAAATTGGACCTCTAGACCTGGCTTTATTCGAAGTAGCCGCGGCGGCCACATGCCCGAAATCATATCTAAACATTAATGGCGTAAAATTATCCTTCCAATAAGGCCAAATTGATGGACATAAAAACGATTTTTTTGTGTTTTATTTCAATTCGAAGTTCTACACCTCTAAAAAAAACACCCTTTATAACAAAAAGGCTCTCAACAGCGTATCCGGTGTAGAATATCATGCCATCTGCCTTCCACCTCACTAATAATAGCTGTTTTTTATTATCAGCGTGATATGATCTGGATCAGATCACGAAAATTGTGAATTGTGGCAAAAGTTGCTTTCAAAAACAAAACAGATAATACAGGGTATTACAAACTTCATATTGCCAACAGTCATATTGCAAATATTCTGCTCAACGCGACGTCACACAAGGCACATGTGTGACTCACTTGCAATGTCGAGGATGTTACCATATTTGAATCAAATTTGCATATTTTTTTTTTCAAATATATTTTTGTGAAATTCTGCTGCCAGCACTTGAGCTTATCTTGGCATATTAAGGTGTTTCCAGACCAGCGAGACATTTCAGGTCGGACATATTTCATAAGCACTTATAAAAGATATCTGAAATTTATTTATTAAAATTAATGTTTATGAAATGTTTCAATTTTATCCTGTTTTGGACTAGAAGAAAATAATGTGGTAGGATTATTAGCTGCGATATAAGTTTTTATTTTTGTAATTTTGGTCATCGTATCAAATGAATAACTTTCTCATTAGGAATTCGAAGCTTTTCTGGACATTTCAATTTTATTTAAAAAAAAATAATAACGCGAAAAATCATAGCTGATAATAAAAAACAGCTAATGTCATTCACAAAGAATCTTCAAGGCGTATATGGTGGTTCTGTAGGATTCAGTCTTAGATTGCGTTATGAAGGCATTAATCTGGTCCAATCGTTAAATAACTATCTTTGTCGGCGTAGCAGTTAAAATGCGACTAAACAGGAAGTTCCATGTTGAAAAAATTCATTCTTTCTACGGATCAGCACAAAGATGGCACAATAGTTTCAAAGTTTAAACTGTAACATGTAATGCGAGGCATTTAATGTACATAACGTATTTTTTTTTGTTAAGGCGGGTTCCAAGAGACATTTGAGGTTGGGGAGAGCGAGGCTAGAAGCAACATTTTCAACTAAAATTTGATGCTGCTCCTAAGATTTTGCAAATGAGTTAGCCAAACCTGTTTTAAACCAAACAGCAATATTTAAGCTACAAAGTCTGCTCAGACGATATCAAAATAATGCCCTTTAAAAAAAGGGGGGTGGTAAGTTTTAAAAATGATTAAAAAACTTGTGTCATCTGTTTTGAAGAAAACTTATTACAAAAACCTCTTAAAAAAAACAAAATCACAATTAACTTGCTGAAAATACTCAAAAAACCTTTCACCTTTTATTCTGTTGCTCAAGAAATACTCGTTTCTCTCGAGTATCGGTTGAAATGGTTGGTTTTCTTACTCCACACGAAACCGTTCTCTTTTTTTGTACCTGCTTTTGAGTAGGACCTTGCATCCTCTGGGACAAATGATGCATTCTGTACTCCATATAACAACCAGCCGTTTTCTATGGACATTTGGACAACATTTTTCACTTTCCCGCCACTCTTAATTGCATTTTTTAATGCAACAATTTACTCCTGTTACTTTTAACCCCGTCTTCCCTACCATGAAGATCTCAATTTTTGTCAGGGAGATCTTTCTCCTCCTAGGTACTCGTACAGACCATTTTCATTTTGGAATATGCATTATAGCATCGCATCGAATCCTTTGGCGGAGTAAAGTTTTGTTAAGGCCTAAAAAGATTAAAGCGAATACGGTCATCCTTTGAATCTCAGATTTTATTTTAATTATTACCCTGACGTAATACCCTTATGAGAATACTGAGCGGTTAAAAGTTATCCCCAAATTCAGGTTTTCTAATTATCATTTCTAATGTCCTCCATAATCCATTAACCCTGCCACCATCGACTCTAAATGATCAAGGCCAGTCCCCATACGGGTAGAGTAGAGTTTTCCGATTTTATCCATTAATGTCATATCATGCTATGTCTGCTTAGAGACCGCCTGTCCGATGACACTCATTTCACATCACGTCTGAAAACCCTACTTGAGGATATGCGCTTAAAGTTATCTCTGCTAAAGAAAATTGAAAAGAATAAAAGCCAGCACTAATTCTAATTTTAAATATGGAAAATTTCGCAACTGTCAGTTCGTAAAATCTAGCCTGGACACTAAATATGATTATTATTACAGCTCTATAATCATTAACAATTCAGGGTCTATGGATTTTAAAGAGCAAGTATTCACCCTTTTAACTTCAGTATGTTGCTATTAATTAACGCATGAAACATAACTGCAGCATATATTTCCTATGACATAAAACGAGAAAAAAGTTTCGCATTAGCTTCGGAAATGCAATAATTCATCGGATGAAATTATACTTTCGGAAAACTTTTTCCTATGGATATAAATTTTAAATTTACTGTTAACATGTTTAAAAAACTTACTTTCTGCGCGAAATAAATATTCCCAATTACACACTTCCTAGGATGAGTAATGTCGACAATATGAGACCGACTGACGGGCATGTGCGAAATAAATTAATAGGAAACTCGAGCCAAATTAATTACATGTTTCAGAAATATACATCCTTTTATGCGATATGATTCACCTCCGTCCGTCATGGCGTATCTGCTTACTCCTCGAACAACCACAGCAAACAAGCACAGCTGCACAGACCTAGCTATTTAAAAAAAAAAACTCTTTTTATAAACAACTTAATCGGAAAGAATCCTTTTTTACATTTTTTGCGCTCCCTTAAGGGGCTATGTACAGCGCGAACAATATTTATTTTTATTTAAGCAATGTTTATTTTGTCAATATGATTTTTTTCATCATTACAGCTGCCTATAACTGGTTGTCTATGCAGGAAAGACAACAAACATAGGGGTTGGTGCTGCGTAGGTAATTATATGGTTTTCAAGGATGGCCGCCACTTTAATTGTCTATGTTATTTCGCAAAGTCAAGGTTCCTTAGATATTTTCGTTCTCGCTGGTATTATATATTCAAGTCAAAGGAATCGCTTTATGGTACTTTAATTGGAACGTGGAGCCTTCCATTTAACAATCGAACACCATACAATTTGAGGTATTTGTAGGAATTTTTCTAAATGGCTTTAAAAAATATTTACTTAAGAGGAGCCTTAGATATTATCAGACGTTTTTCTAAAGTTTCCAATATTTTTATAGCACAATTAAAATAAAACTGGCTAACATTATAAAAACCACGCCTTGCCGAAATTTTAGTACTGATTATTATAAGGCACCACACAATGCACTTGATCAACAATCCAAACAACTCAAATCATTTTCTAAGTACGAGGCGGCGTTACCGATGGCTAAAATGATAAAGTCGCCAAAATAAATGGCCGAGATTTTAAAAAGGGACTTAACACAAATAAATAAAAATATCAAAGCAAACAACAGATCATAAATAAAAAAAAAGTTAATTTAAAAAACCAAAAAACCCGACTGACTGTAAAAAAAGAATTAAAAATACATGCACAAGACGCATTTAAGTACCTATACCTAACTAATTGACAGTACCCTCCGACTGCCGAATAATTTTGAAAACATCGATTTTTTTCCAAGTATACATTTTGGTCGAAATTGTTACGTCCAAATACGTTTTCAAAAATGCCTATTCTTAACAATCCATAATACAATATTTAGAGAAAAACTGAGCTTGCTTTCAAGTTAGAAATGACCGCATTACCTTAAGAACAAACTGTATGAACTTTTACAGTTTTCTAGAAGAAAAACATTTTTTTCACTCAGAAATCGATTTTGGTTCAAACCATTAGAGGCAGTTTCGAAAAAATAAAAAAAATAAAACCCTTATATACTGATCAAATTTGTAAGTTATTACAAGCAAATTCTGAAGCCAGTATGGACCTCCAGTTGTAGACATGCACATGTGAAACAAATTTACAAAGAATACAGGTCTTCAAAAATAAAGCATAGGGGAACATAGCCAATGCACCTTTGCAATGATGATCTACATAGAGATTAAAAGCATAGTACGATGCTGTTTTAAGGCTGGTACGGACCTGTTCCGGAACGAAAAATCCCATACAAAAATGACACAATGAAACCATAAATGAAAATTTTCGCTCTCCTTTTCGTTACGCAGCTGCTGCGAAATAATGGAGGAAAAGTGGGTAATTGTAGTAGAATGCTTGGTACGATTCTCCACTCTCTTTTCGCACACGTTTATTGTCCGGGACATTATTTGCTTGCGAAAATTTTACATTTGTAGTGCAGTGTTACCAGATTTTATAAGAGGTATGGAGCCAAATTTAAAAATTATTTAGGCAAAAAAAGACAAACTCAAATATAAGGATCAAACGTGCGAATTTTTTTGCAATTCTTTGGAGTTGCTTATTCTGATTACATTGTTTTTAAGGACGACAATGTTAAATTAAAGTAAAAACAACACATACTCACAATTGAGAGACTTTTCTAGTTTCCATTTTTCAATGTTAGAAATGTAAAAAAAAGAGAAACGCCTATGAAAACGAGTTTTTATATTAAATTTTTTCGAAATGGGTTTGTATAAATGTGTGAAAATCAATTGAAATCGCAAGTGAAAACATTTTTTTTTGCGGCCATCTCAATACAAACAAGAACCAATAAAATTTGGTTTAATGTTCGATTGGCAGCAGAAATCTGAAATCTCAGATCAAAATCTGAAAAGCTAAATTGAAAACGACATAATTGCTTAGAAATTTTTAATAAATGTATTTAATAAATTCCTAAGGAGCCTAAAAATCAACAAACTTGAAAGTGAATAGCGTAAATTAAGATAAATCCCAAATGACAATTTTAAGCAGCCAAAAGCAGTGAAAAGTACGAGTAACCAAATCAGATATAAATAGCCAGTGCTGGTAACACTGCTGATGGAGCTCTCCACAAATTATTTTCCGCTGCCTTTTCGCAGACGTTTTGCTGTCCATTTGAAAACCACCGGAAAATGTCGTTCTGGAAAAGCTGCGTACCAGGCTACTGCGAAATGATGGCGAAAAGTGGGTAACTGTAGTAGATTGCTTGGTACAATTCTCCACTCTCTTTTTGCACACATTTATTGTGTGGGAAGCCATTATTGGCTTGCGAAAATCTGCCACTAGTACTCAGTGTTGCCAGCTTTTATGAGAGGTATAGAGCCAAATTGAAAAATCGGCATTTTTTGTAATTGCCACACTTATTCTAATTAAATAGTTTTTAAAGACGACAAAAACACAACACAAACTCGTAATTGAGATACTTTTCCAGTTAACATTTTTCAATGTTAACAAGAAAAAAAGCAGGGGCAAACCTGCGTACTTGAACAGTGTGTTTTTATATTTATGCATATCTTTTGAGATGATTTTATTACTGAGATGTGCGATTCTGTTCAAAACCGTATGGAAATGGAGTAGGCTCATTCGCAATTAACTGTTTAGAAAGTTTTAGAAAGAAACACGTTCGCAATAGAAGTAAACATTTTATTATAAATCCCTAAGGTACCGAAAAATCGACAACCTTTAGAGTAAATAGCCTGAATTAGGATAAATCCCAAATGGAAATTTTAAGGAACCAGTGAAAAGTTCGAGATAAATAGCCAGTGTTGGAAGCACTGCTACTTGTTTAGTAGGTGATGGAACTCTCCACAAATTATTTTCCGCTGCCTTTCCGCAGACGTTTCGCTGTCCATTTGGAGACCACCGGAAAATTTCGTTCCGGAACAGGATCGTACCAGCCTTTAGAACTAAAATACAGTATAATGGGTAAATGGGTGTGCTTAGAGAATTTTAGAGAAAAGTGGCTGCACTCAAAAACGAAATGCATTTTTACAGCGGTTTTTGGTCGCAAATGAGTTTAAAGTGGTAGATCCACTGCAATTGGAGTAGAATAACAGTCCTTAGTACTCTGTCCATATTGAGACAACCAGGATAAGAAATGCGAATCGTTTCGTCATAATCTTCCGACAAAGATGGGCACTTATATATACTTTCATTCCCTGTATACAAATTCATAGTCTACAGCCCTTATACATATTTGTTTTTAACTCTCTCTTAATAATTTAAATTCACCGTTTATTACAGGTGCTACAGAACATTATTTACATTTCATAATCTACGCTCAGCCTTTGCTGTAGCTTTGCTGGCCATCAACTCGTTGGAGTTGGCAAGAGCATGTCTGCCGCTGAGTCAACAATTCTTCGCAGCAGTTAATAGCTCAAGTGCCGAGGGTGGTGTCTTCAGTGACAAGAATAATTTCACAAACTTAGGGGTGGTCGACAGCAGCACTCTACCAAAGCCGTCAACGCTTATTTTATTATCCGGCCCGGAGATGAAATGGAATGCCAGCGTGGCTATTTTTCTAACACTTACTTTAATGACCTTCCATAGGATAATCGAAGTGAAAAGCGCTGTTGGTAAGTGAGAACTTTTTTTTATCTCACTAAGCATCTCATCATTAATACTTCACCAAAAATTATTAATCATACGAGTTCATATTTTACCAAAGAATCGGTTTGAAAAAAAAAAATATATATTTTCGTTTTATTTTCAGAATTCCTTTATATGAGTGCAGCGGTCTCGGTTTATATTTCCTTTGTACGCTTCTACAAATTGGCCGAAATCACTATCGAACACAGCAGCGTGTTCGAACTGGAAGCTTTTATACAGTGCCTCAGCGGATTATGTTTATTTAGCTTGGGCATAGCCGATGGATTCACAATTTATAAAGAGGTGAGTAGGTATTTTCATGTGAAAGCAGGAAAAATAAATCGTTACATGAGTACGTATTGAAATACTGAAGTGTGCCACAACAACAGAAACGAGGGAAGTATTACCAATTTGTAATCGAAAAGCGGATACTGATATACATTTCCATTTAATTCATATGAATGAAAAATAATTTGATTGCTTTCTGGAGGAATATTTTCGCAGCGAGTTGCCTTTCACTGAGCGACCTGATTTCGACTTTATTGGAAAAGGTAGGGCATTTCTTGACTTTGCACTGGTTATCATCATTGTTAGTATTAAAACGTTTTTAATACCTTGCTAATACTGTGGAAAGCTACAAGAGACTGTGTGGAAGAACTTGATTTAATATTTGCAACATTGATACGATTATTTTAACTTTCACGTGTATGTAGTAAAAGATTGATATTGTATTCGTAAAACTTGAGATGTTAGTCAATTCTTACATAACGATGATGGTGGACCTCTAAAAAGTGGGTCCCACAGTTCAGTTCTCTGTCCGTCTGTCCATATGGTCCTGAGGCCTAAAGCCTTAAAGGCTGGAGGGAGTTCTTTTGAACGAATTTGGATTTGGTGGGCTTAAAGTTGGGCCGGTTCTTCTCATAACGGTTTTAAAAAAGTTTGATTTTTTCGAAAACGGCTCTAACGATTTCTGGGTTAGGGATGGCATGGTAATCTAAACGGATGAACATTGTGTACTTCACAATAAACAATATTGCCCAGTGTTCGATAACTTGACAGTAGGTTTTCGATTACTCACTAGTATCGTCAGTATGCGATTAGCTAGTCTAAAGTACTGGAGCACAAGTATCCGATTACTGGTACAGTCACAGACAATTCAGTTACTTCACTATTGCTGTTTACTTCTCAAACCGAATTGTGACCACATTAAGGTCGAGGAGAGAAATGAAGAGTATAGGTGAATAGTCTTGGGTTTAATCGTGAAGGTGTCTTTTGTGATGGCCTCAACCTGCCCAACCTAACCTTACCTTTTAAGGACTTCTTATAGAACTTATCATCTTATTCTGCTATGGAGACGTGAGCCATGAGTTTGGCGAATGTGGCTCTGCACACACGATTTGCTAAACCATGAAATATATGACATATATTCTGCTTTTTTAGTTATATAAATCGTTTGCGCGTTTTTTATGTCTTTTATACTACTTTCCTTCAATGCTAAAATAATCGCCCCTCTCGGGTTAACTCAAATATTAGCATTTTCGTTTACAAGGCATTGACATCGCAACAAACTTGCAACCCCCCAAAAGGAACAAGAGTATCTATCTGCGAGGTACTTGCTATTGTTTGCCTTTTTACCCTTGTGTGCTGCTTGCTTAACCTTTTGTTTACACAACTTAAACAAATCTCTCAACCAACAACAACTCCGCAAACCATGAAGCTGGTTTATACACATTTAGGCACTCGGAGCACTTCAACGATTTCCTTGGTCCCTGTTCCCATTATCGTCATTTGGAAGTTGTCATTTCCCTCTACGAGAAAAAAGAAAAAAGATCGTCGGCAAGGATAATTCCAACCTTAAAAGGACGTGAACTCCACTCCGAAATGAACAAAGGGAAGATAGGAAACAAAATTGCATTAACTCTAACACTTTGCCTGAAAGAAGGTGCAGATAGTCACGTGGATGTAAAGTTTTTTTCATTTATTGCGTGCACTCAAAGCCAGAAACCATAGACAGTGGCCAAATGCCGTTTATTCGTAACCAAATCCTTACACCTGTGAGACATACACTTTTATTTTGAAACAGGTTGCAGCTTACGATTCGGTTAGGCATTGGTTACGCCAATATTTTATACAGCACCACCAAGTTGAATGGAATATCACTTCGAAAGCCTAGATACTCGTACTCAGAATGCACTTGCTCAGAGTCTATAAAATGATAGAAGAGAAAATGTGTTGACATGTTTTGGGCACAGTTTATGATCTGTATTCCACAGTGGACATGAACTCCTACCTCGAACTGTTGTAAATCCAGACCCTTTGCACATTCAGGGGGAAGTCGCGGAGATTTTATTTGAATGGGGTCAACAACAACCGCTAAAGTATGAAGTTCTTCAAGCCCTGGTTTGCATATTGATTCTTGGTTCATGGAAGTTCTGAATAGCTGAATCCAACGTGTACAGAACTGGAAAAAGTTTTTCTATTTGGTTTTAGTTTTTGTTTTTGCAAACACTTTATGCAAACTTTTTATCCCTATGGTCGCGTAGCCGCAACAAACAAGTGGAGATAAGAAAGGGATTTCCTATTAAAACTTTACTGGTCACTGCGGATGCAATAGTGGATAAAAATTGGTTCACAAGGACATATAATACGAGATTGAGGAACATCCTCGTGTGGTTAGTCTAAACAACGATATAAGCAGAGGATCTGAATGAAATTAAGTTGTTGATGTTGGTTATTTCCGACTTTGCGACTCTGTAATATGAATTATAATCAGTTTCGGCTAACATGGGCGCGAATACGAATACTGTATTTGTTATTGAATTTGGAAATAAATTGTATTAGATCGGTGCATTATTTTGAAACTTGGAAGTAAGATTTGCTTATAAGGGGTAAACCCTTAAACTGCTGATTCGATTTAAAAAATTTTCGGAATAGAAAACTGCTAGAGGGTGCCTTTTTTTACCATAAGATACACCTTTTCCAATTACAAGCCTTACAATAAACTGGGAACCGGTTGAAGGGTTGTGATGCGTTTTATGAGAACACAAGCGTTCTCACTTAGCCTCTCACAATCAACTCCTACTCTCACCTCCACGTTGGTGACTGGTGGGTGCCTAGTACCTCGACTGGAGATTGGGTAACCAACCCCTGTGGAAGGTTGTTGGTGGCAGCAGACGAGAGAGGGGGGGGGGGGAGGGAGTGTTTTCTCACTAAGGCACTCCCTCTTTTTCCAGACGGCAGCGGAGGAATTCTCTAGATGGAATCAACGGTGGCGTCTACAGTTCCAGTCAGGCCGAACTATTTAGTGTAACCCCTATATGGGCTGCTTCGACATATTCGAATACCAGGTCTATAGGGATTTCCAATACTGAGCCAGGGTGTTGGAGAAGAGTTGGTGGCGGATGAACCCTTAATGGGCCAACGGCAGCGCTCACATCCCAAAGTGGGTTACTGGCACCGGAATAACCGGCCTGCTGTCCTAGGGTCAAAACAAGGGCCTGGCCCTCCAGGTTGGGGGTTGTGCCGTCGGGGTAACTTCCCGACCACGGAAAAAAGTATTAGTTATGAGAGAGACACGAGGAGCCTCGGATATTGAATTCCCTCAAACGGCAACTAGACCCGGAACGTCAACGGACAACGAGATGAGAGTATGCACCTGGAACGTGCGGACGCTGTATACCCCAGGTGCTACTCAAAAACTTGAGTCTGTCCTCACGCGGTACAAGGCAGACATTACCGCGATCCAGGAGATACGATGGATAGGATCAGGTATGATGAAAAGAAAAAATTGCGTCATTTATTACAGCTGCCATAAAAGATTGCATGTATTAGGATGCGGATTCGCCGTGGGAAATCGGCTTAGGACAAAAGTTATTGACTTTAAGCCGATTAGTGATCGCCTGGCTGTGATCCGCATCAAAGCTACTTTCCAAAACATAAGCCTAATATGTGCACACGCCCCTACCGACGAGGCTGAAGACCCCATCAAGGAGGAGTTTTATGACCTCCTGGATGGAGCCTACGGAGCCTTTCCGGAGTACGATGTAAAAGTTGTACTCGGGGACTTCAATGCTAAAATCGGAAAGGAGAACATCTTTGGCGGGTTAGTTGGTAAGCACAGAATCCACGAAACGACAACAGACAACGGCTACCGACTAATCGATTTTGCAGCAGCTCGTAATACGGTGATAAGTAGCACTAGGTTTCCAAGGCTAAGGATCCACACAGCAACCTGGCGCTCTCCAGACGGTCGAACCGCCAACCAAATCGACCATGTGCTAATCGATGCGAGGCACGTATCCAACATCCTCAACGTGCACACATATCGAGGGGCAAATGTCGACTCTGACCATTTTCTTGTCGCGGCAAAATTCAGAGCTCGACTGTCCAACGAGAAGAAGCTGCGAACCGCCCAGAAGAAGAAATTCGACGTTGGACGCCTTAGCACACTTGGAGTAGCCAGAGCCTACAGAGAGCGCCTGAGTGAGAGACTCTCCATTGTGCATTCACCCACCACAGACGCCAACAACCAGTGGTCCCAGTATCGCGACATCATCAAGGAGGTAGCCGAAACTACTATAGGGTACCAGCCACCCCAGAGAAAAAGCCCGTGGTATGATGATGAGTGCGTTCGTCGGAAAAAGGTGACAGAAGATGCACATATGAAGACGCTGCAGCGCAAAACAAGGGCAGCGAGGGAAGAGTATCGAACCAGGAGGAGGGAGGAGAAGAAAATCCTGCGTCTAAAGAAGAGGGCTTACGCAGTCTCCCAGCTCAAGGAGATCGAAGAGTCTCGCGATCGAAACAACATCCGGAGGTTTTACAAGAAAGCCAAGCAACTGGCTGCTGGCTTCAAGACCGGAACGCAGGCTCTTCGAAACAGCGAAGGAAATCTAGTCACCGAAGCGCAGGGAATAGTAGATGTGTTTAAGCAGCACTTCCAGGAGCTGCTAAATGGGCATCATGTAGAGAGAGTGATAGGGCAAGAAGAGAACCCACGTCCAGTCAATGAAGAACCAGTTCCACCACCCAGTATAGAAGAAGTTGGCTTAGCTATAAAAAAGCTTAAGAACAACAAGGCCGCAGGCTCTGATGGTCTACCAGCGGAGCTCTTCAAATACGGTGGTGATGTCTTGGTAGGGCGCATGTACCAAATCATCAACCAAGTATGGGTGGAAGAAAGCATGCCCGATGACTGGACTATCAGCTCCATATGCCCCATCTACAAAAAAGGCGATCCTATGTCTTGCAAGAATTATCGAGGCATATCCCTGCTTAATGTCGCATACAAGATCCTATCCAACGTACTGTGTGAACGTCTTAAACCGTTCTGCAACACACTAATCGGCACGTACCAGTGTGGCTTCCGGCCCGGCAGATCGACCATAGACCAAATTTTCACACTGAGACAAATCCTGGAGAAGACCAATGAATTTCAAGTCGAGACTCACCACCTATTTATCGACTTCAAAGCCGCATATGATAGCATTCATCGTCAGGAGCTCTATATGGCGATGGCCGAATTCGGGATCCCGGCAAAACTGATCCAGCTGTGTCGCGTTACGCTGGAAAACACGCGCTGCTATGTGCAATTTGGAAGTAGCTCCTCCGAATTATTCCAAACTTGCACCGGATTTCGGCAAGGAGATGCGCTATCATGTGACTTCTTCAATCTCGTGCTGGAGCAGATAGTGCGCAGGGCAGGTGTCAACACGGAAGGCACTATCTTCAACAGATCCGTACAGCTACTGGGGTATGCGGACGATATCGACATCATCGGTCGCTCCCAGCGTGCCGTGATAGAGGCTTTCACGGCGATTGAAGAACAGGCGAAATTTGTTGGCCTTGAAGTAAACGAGGACAAGACCAAGTACATGCTATCAACAAACAAACAAGCATCTGTCCACCGCCTAGGACAAAACGTCACTGTTGATAGTAAAAATTTCGAGGTAGTTAGGGAGTTTACCTACCTCGGAATAAACATAAACTCCACGAATGACACCATAGTGGAGATCCGGCGAAGAATTACCCTAGGAAACCGCTGCTACTTCGGTTTGGCAAAGCAATTGGGTTCAAAACTCCTAACTCGAAGGACGAAATGTACGCTTTACAAAACACTCATCCTGCCAGTCCTGCTTTATGGCGCCGAGTGCTGGACGATAAGCAGGAAGGGAGAGCTGATACTGGGCTCCTTCGAAAGAAAAATTCTTCGACGGATTTTCGGTCCTGTGTGCGAGGAGGGCGAATGGAGGAGAAGATACAACCGCGAACTCTATGAGCTGTACCAAGATGTGGATGTAGTCCAAAAAGCCAAAATACGTCGACTACATTGGCTCGGCCACATCGAGCGAATGGATAATAATGCTCCAGCTAAGAGGATCTTCGAATCCCAGCCCCCAGGTTCGAGGCGACAAGGAAGACCGAACCTCCGTTTCAAAGACCAAGCCATCGCGGATGCCAGAGCGCTTGGTCTGGAAAATTGGAAGCAGCGTGCCCGGGATCGTAGAGGATGGAAGGCTGCAGTGTCTCAGGCAGAGACTCTCCACGGGTCGGGAGCCCGTTAAGTAACAATAAACTGGGAAGTTTTTATGGCCCGGAACCCCAATAAGTTGATTCTTGATTGTAAATAAAATGTTCCATCATCTCGGTTTGACTATTAATAAAAATATCTCGCAGGCACGAAAGGGTCTCCTTGATCGCCATGATTTCCGCCTGGAAAACGACACACAGTGATTAGAGGGCTGAAGGTGATCTTACAGTTTAGATCTTGGCAAAAAATATGAAGGACTGTATAGAAACAGACGGATTCGTCCATAGGGGTCTGTCAAGGTATGTTTATCACTGAGCAAAAACTGTTTCGAAATGTTTGTTAAACTGAAGTAAGGGGTCGTTGGTATGGATTGCAGTTTGTATAGGATAGATGAGATGTTCCATAGCCGCAATTGGAGTGGTTCTTAATGCTCCACTAATGCAGACTCATACCGTTCTTTGAACCGACTTAGATGATTGTGTTTGAAGGCTTTTTCGAACGTTAATCACCAGACGATTACGCCATAAGCACCCTACTTGTGTCCAAAAGCTATTTTACAGCAGTATACAGATGCGGGGAGTTGGGTTTCCAATTAAATTCTCTGTCTAGAATGATGCCAAAGCATTCGGCCATATTATTGAGCTCCAAGAGGGTGCCGTTTAGTGTTCCTTCCTCTTGGGAACTTTATATTTCCTTGTGAAGAGAATCAGTTTAGTTTTCTCGGGATGGACCCCCATGCCTCATTTTTAAGTCAACTTGGGGAACTTATACCTTATCGAGGTATTTTCCTGAGACCGCAGTAGAAACATCATTTGCATAGGCAATTTTCTTGCACTCTTTTCCTTCCAGTATTAGTTGCAGTTCAATCTTACTAACTTAGAAAGCAGCCGATTCAACCTTGTGGTCTCGCCTAGCTGTTAGTAGTAAATGTGTTGGTAATCAACTGGTTCACCATCAGTGCGTTAATCGACGCCTCAATTCCAGGGCTCGTCACTTGATTGGATATTGTCAAACGATCCTTTAATGTCAAGGAATGCTACCAAGTCGTATTCTTTTGCAATGTAGAGATTTTTCAATAGTAGTCTATTGAATCTCGATCAATCTCCTTTGAGGTATACGTGTTGAGAGGATTTGGATTTTGATCAACGGTCATTGGCTACGCGAGATCGTTTTGCGGAGAAATAAGATCTCTTGAGCTAAGGCTTACATTTTGGGCTGATCAAAGGACAGGCGACAGATATTGCTCGTTTAAGCCTTTTTCTAATTCCTGAGAAGTGGTGTGAGCAATAGAGGGACTGATAATAATAGAGTTTTAACACTATTCCTATATGTAGATTAGTTAGTCTTCCCCTAGTTCCTAATGAAATGTATTGGTGATCCGAGAAATGTATTTGTGAAGAGAAGGAGTTTTTGCAAGACATTTTCCAGTCTGTGATCAGGGCTGTCATTTTATAATTTCATTTTGGAGTATATTAGAACTTTTTGGGACATTACCGGGAAATAGAAAACAAAATTAAGAAATTTATTTTTAGCTGAGTGTTTTTCAATTGGGACGGGTCGAAGTTGGCAGGCTGTATTGTCAACATTGTTTTTATAGCGCCTGTTTAATCTTGTGTTTATTATTCATTTACTGATGCCAAAACACCAAGTTGAGCAGCACGCCAAAATCAAAATGAGTGATTGACAGTGAAAATGTTGCGCGCGGTGCGACCATTTTATAGGAGTCGCGGTGGCCCTACAAAGTCGATTCTCTAACGTTTGAAGCCGAAATTCGAAAAAAAAACCGGTTAAGTAAACAACCAGTAAAAAATTGGACCACTCGAATCCGTGCCACGTGAGAAGCCGCGGCTGACATTTGAAAGATTTCAAATTTTTTATATAATGACATTTGACACCTTGGTCCTTTAAAAAAAAAAAAATGTTCTTTGATGCCTCGCACACAGCTTGTTTTATTCTATTTTTACATCGACTCGTCCTTACTGGAAAATACTCCAAGTAGTGGCATTTTTTAGGATTCGCAAAAGTTTGTTCGATGCGAAAGTAATCAAACACGAAAAAAATGTTAATGAAATATTCAGAAACTAAAATTTGTTTTGCAATTTGGTAAATAGAGAAATGTTAAGGCAAGTGAATACGACAGACGAAAAAGGAGTACAATACTGCTATTGTAGTACCTTTGGCAGCCCTGTGTGTGATAGTATGGTATCTACTCTCAGATACCAGAATGATATCGAGTAGCTCACGCCTGTTAAAAAGGTTGGTTACAATTTTAGCTGTATTGCATTGAGTAAGTACTATCCCTTTTAAATTTAAAGCAAAATCTGCAGCTAAATTGCTGCTGTTTCTCTTAAGTAATACAAAATACACACGAAGTATTAGAAATATGCTCTCGAGCTCAAAGTAAAAGTTTTCGTCTGACTTATAGCGATAATCTGAAATTAAAATCACAGAATCTGCACAATATTTTTCGTTGCTTTACTTAAATAAATTAAAAACAAAATTTAGCAATTTTATGCAAAGAATTAATTTATCAGAGTGGTTTCGTAATTGACTATTCATTTGTCCAACAAAATAGGTCGGAATATTTTTAAGTGGTGTCGGTGGCGTATACTTGCTATTTTTGAGAAACTGTGCAGCTATTATTTTATTATCATAAGTATATCATAATCCTTTAAGACTCGAATAATCTATTTCGACTATTAGAGAAACAAATTCACTTTTAATATTTTGTTAGTTTAATGTAACTTCCGTCATATACTTATTAGCATAATACACCATCCAAACGGATGATCATAATCGCATTCAACTTCAACAACTTGTGAAGTGCCTTAAATAGGAAATATACGTCAATTTACCAAATTTAAAGGCTAAGAGACAACTTGTGTCAAGATCGTTCTTTCGTCTGTCATCCAGCTGCGAGATCTAAGATCGGTTTTCCTAATAAATATTTTTTTTAGTCAGCTCATAACAATGGTAAAACTGATTGTATGTAATTTGAAATTGTTTTGACGTTTCTATTTTGTTTTAAACAATCAATCAGGTTTTGGAAATCCATTTAACGTAAACAATTTGACTTGTTATATCGTATTTAAAGTATAAGAGAAAAATTCAAGCCATCGGTGAACATCCATTTGGGAATTCATTCAACGGTTTCTGATAAATAGCAGCGGAAATGCATTTAATTTCCTGACTTCATCCGAAAGAGCTGCCTAAAGGTATTTAAATTTCTTTTGAAATATCGTTGCGAATAATTCATTGCATAAATTATATTTTCGAAATTGGGGAAATAAGATTTCATACTCTTGCCTTAAAATCGTCACAAAAATATAAGGTACTTAGTGAGGGGTAAATTATTCCTATGATAGATTGGTGTTTGTTATAAGGTTATAGTATATTCTTCACAATTCACAGACTTGCATAGGAAGTTGTAAACTATACTGTGACTCAATAGGTTTTGATTCCTAAATTCAATTGAACTATAAATGTAATCAAAATGCTGGCAATAGTAAAAATGCATACAAGAAACAAAACAACGCAACAGTCGGTGCTGAAAGAAATGGTTTTAGAGTATAGATATAGTTCTTACATATTCTTTTTTCCGGTGCTTAAATACATAAGGTATATAGTAGATGTATACCTGCTTTAAGTTTCTTATAAATATGAACCAGATATATATTTTTTATGCTCCCCTTATGTTTATACTGAGTGAGAACTTTTGACAGCTCCAAAAATAAAAATAAATATAATAATTCCCCAGTTCCAGATCGTATTCTAGCAACCAACTAATTCAATAATTTACTTCAAGAGAAAGCATTCTCGGGATGCTTTAGAACCTCTTGAATGTGCGCCATGTCATGTAATTTCTTAGATCTGATTTCGCATAGGATATTAAATCAGGTCGGAAAGAATATTGTTATAAATAATTTTAGTTCTGATTTTCGGGCTTATATATCAACAGTGTTCATAAGCTATTTAATTTGACATATATCTTAAAGTACTTCATAGAGAGAAACATTTTTTTTTTAAATTATATAATTTTTTTAAATGAAGATATGACTGTTGTGATAGTAAGACCATGTTGGATTAATCTACAATATCTTCCATATTTCCACTGCAGATTCTTCCATCAGTTTTTATAAGAGTTAAAAACATTTCTTCAATAGTTCACATTCCAACAATTATATCTACATATTACATACAAAGCGCACAATTTCCGATTTTTTTTTTTTTTTTTTATGTTAAGCACGCGCTAAAGAGGATATGACTATTCTTATAATGTAGTATGAAATACACAGCGCGGGCATTAGGGTAATGGGGACAGATTAGACAGTCAATCTGGATTACAAACTTTAATATTTTGCTCTCTGGGTTTCCGTCACAATTTTATTTTTGACTGCTGATACTAGAGCAGCAGTTATTTCGTTTTATATAGGCGGTGAGAAGTACGAAAGGTTTCCTTTCGTAATAGATTACATGTGTTCTTTAATTTGTGGATTGCTTTTCGCCAGGAGTTCTATAGTTCTCAAAAATATTCCAGATTTACGATTTCGAATTTGTTAGACTCCTCCCCTCAGTATAAAACAGTATAATACATGACTAAGTCTATTCTAACCTATTTTATGTATACCTTTAAAAAAAATGAATAATTCTCACAATATTTTCTTAAGGGATTTTAGGCAAACCTTTCTCTCCAACCATTCATTTTTGAGACGAATGGAAGGAATGCTCAACTTTATGCCAAGTCCAAACGGCTATATGCGAATTTTTTTCATGACGGTTTTACTCTGGGATGTCTGGCATACTTTCGCGAGAAGTGGCATAGTAGAAAAAAACCGTAAGATGTAATTTGTGTTTTTTTTTTTCCGTGGATCGAATCTGGGACCCCTCGCTTAGTCCAACACACTGTGTACAAAAAATGTGTACCTTTCCTTTTTTTTTGTAGATATACCTACGGCGACCATAAATAATGACCAATAGAAAAAGAAATTATTCAATTCTTCATTTTATTCCATAAATAGGTACATCATTTTTTTGTTCAGCAAGTGTAGGCCACCTCAGAATTACCATTTTGTTTATTGAGTTTTGGTTTTCTTCATGTTTTTGTTATTGTTTTTAAGAATTAAAATGAAATACAAAAGAAATAATGAACAACTTCTAACATACAAAACATTTGTAAGTTCTTGTATACAAAACCATTCATAATGAACAT
The DNA here is from genome assembly GCA_951230905.1 of Cheilosia variabilis. NCBI lineage: Eukaryota > Metazoa > Arthropoda > Insecta > Diptera > Syrphidae > Cheilosia > Cheilosia variabilis. The sequence continues at coordinate 43,709,791 of OX579679.1, forward strand.
CCTCTTCAAATAATAACTGTTCATTATTATAAGGAAAGGATGGTCACCGTAGATAAACCACATTCAAATTATTTAATTCATTGATTTCGCATTTTTACACTAATTTAAAGAATGCAATTGCCTATCATTTTAAAATCATTGAGAGTGCAATCAATTTTCACCGATCAAATGACTTAAATGAAAATTCCACTCATTTCCAATTATCACCAATCGTTGCACTCTTTTGCACTCCTTCCAATCATCAATTTGCACTCTTTTCAATGTTCTCGATAATTGATTTGAATTACATTTTATAGTGTTTTATATTGAATCCGTGACAAAACATTTACGAGTATCAACCAGCTTTTAGGTTACATAGACTTTAAATTTCAGTACAACTGAATTTTGAGAAATTACATGAAAGTGACACATTTCAACTAGATCTCTAAAGCTTACATAAAATTTATTGTGTTGTACAGAGTTCTCATCATTTTCTATTCTTGATTTTAAATGTTTCCAATGACGAAAACCTTTTGAACAATTTGTTTATTTTGAACTGAACAATAAACAGGGAAAACAAAAAATTTATTTGATGTTTTGACTGTAAATCAGCAACTTTCTCTCTATTTTCTCACTATGTGGCAAGATCTTCTGAAACCAATCATCTGAAAGAGCTCCGTCATTGAGAGCCTGAAACCGCAGTCTTTTCCTTGCTCTAGTCCATGTTCAATGGGGCAACAACTAACCTTGTCATCTATATTGCACCATCACCTACAGTTAATAAAATTTATGTACGTTGGCGTATTAAAATCAGCATCTCGTGAATCTAAAATATTCAAATATCGGTACAGCGCCTAAGGTGTTTTTAAAATTTAGTTAATATATATAAAAATTAACAATTAATTTATAAAAAGTTTACATAATAATAATATAATGAGAGCAACTCTGAGATTTACGGTTTTTAAAACAAATTTTTATTTATAAAAAAAAAAATTAAGTAAACACATTAAAGGGTCCCCTTCAAATGCGTTCGCATACAACTCACCATTTCCTCACATTCAATTTTGGAGCCCTTAAGGTAACATCCCGGAGTTGACTAAAAGCATCAACATATTTTTTTCCCCAAATCTTGTTAGTCATACTGTATAGATTTTGTAAAAGACTACCTACTGGCTAGCCACAATGTTTTGTGTTTTTGACTATTTGCATCTTTTGATCGTATTCGTATGTAACAAGAATCTCGAATGAGTGAAGAATATCCCTAAAATTTGTATGCATGGTTTGGGTAGGGTATTCTGTATGCTGCGATTTTTGCACTTGCTGCCACAACGGTAGCGGGAAACACTAGACTGTTGTTACAGGCTATACTATTGCACGAACCGCTGTAAACTGCATTAGGCGGGTAGATTCATTTTGAATTTCCAAGGAGATGCGGACCGAAGTTAAAAATTCCAACTCTTGAGTTGAATGGCACAAGAAAAAGGGCAAAAAATCTTTGCCTAAAGAAATTGAAAATCCGTATTACCCGCAAGTCACAAAATTTCTATGGATATATATTTGCGTATGTGTGTGCGTGTGTACGACGGATAGCAGGCAGCAGGGTAGCAAGTATTCGTCGTAAGTTAAATGATACGGAAACTCTAATTGAATGTGCGGCATATAAATTTTTCGTTTTAGTCCTTCCGCAGTAAGTGTTCCTTTTATTCACATTGCTTTTCCAGTAATTTATTCACAGTTAAAGTGTTGTGCAAACGTATATGTAAAGGAGGCTGCATTTTGAAGGCTAAAGGTGTTCGAAAGAGAAGATATCTAAGCACAACTGCTTCTTTATAATACAAAAACTAATGAACAAATATTTGAAATAATTGGACAGGGTGATTGTATTGGTGAAACAAATTTATAGAGCTTCAACTGTGAATCACAACCTTCGAACAGAATCTTTAGCAGAGACAAAGGATTTATTTTGCCCATATAAAGGGGAATTTAATCAAAAATCATGATGGAATCAATAACCGAATTTATTTGGTGGCATTTTTTCAAATGTTTGAACATTGAAACATTTAAGTCTTCTACCTCTACAAGAAAATTTCGTTTCGCACCGATTGTGGTGAGTGGACTCATCACCTCATCTGTCCTGGAATACACATTTGATTTTTGTGTGACTTAAAAGTACTTTTTGATTTCATTGTATAAAATCTAGGTTATTAGAATTTTGTTTTAATTGTCGCTGTTAATGCGATTTTTGACTAAAAGCTTCCGCTTGACATTTTACTTTGTTCAATGGAATCGTCTCTTTGTATTGACATACATCGAACAAACGCTTTACCATGGTTAGGTAAGTGGTCTGGCTATCAACATTGCTGGATATTTGCCAGATAAATATAATCCTTCGAAGAGAGGCAAAATGGGTTGCCTTTACAAAACATTTGAAACCTATGCATCTTTTTACGTAAAACAAAATAGTTTGTCTGGAAGAAAGACAATATCCATCCTATTCTTTCATTATATAACTTGTAAAATGTTATTTAAATGCATTCCCGATCCAACAGAACAAAGTATTAAATAATTTTAAAAACACAAATTTTTTAACAGGGATTCAAGCCCAATGAATCTAAAAAAGCTGGCGAAGAGGAACGAAAAATTGGCTACCTGCATTCTTGTTCCACATTCTATTCAAAAGCTTTATTTTGGTGGCTAACTCCGCTCTTATGGAAAGGATACAAGGAACCACTAGAACAGGAAGATCTTGGACACATGAGAGAAGAGGACAGTGCTAGGGCGTTCTATGATCAGTTCCTAATTATTTACAAGGCAGCCAGTGCGGTAAGTCAAATTGTTGTGCAACAAGCGTACAGGCTTAGCGGGTAGCTTGCCTTCGGTGTACTGTGTTCATACCCGACTCAAATTTAGTTTAATAACAACTTATTTAAAGGCTATGGTAACTCTCTGTTATCTACAATATAATCAACTTGCAGATGACATTCGAGATATGGATAAGCTTGTTAAGTTGCGGATATAGCGAACAAATTTTTTTCTTTGGTACTCCAACTTCGAAATTAAATATTTCGACTGTAGAGTTGTCTTTTTTAAAGAAAATACTAACAAAGGACCCTGGACTAATTTTAAAGCCACCCTCGAAGATTCGACTACATTCTTTGTTTTATTTTATTTTTATTAGTCTCTGACTGAAGCAAGAAAAACAGACTGGCTGTTGCAAACTGTTTTTGGCTCATTAGACTAAGTTCTTCGTAGTGTCAAGGTGGAGCATATATTGCATAAAAGTTATCTGTCCTTCCTTAAAATAAAATCAAGAACCACATAAAAAAGGGCCAAAAAAAAATGGGATAATTTAATCCAGCAGTTATACTCGTACATACATCAATATACTTCATTTGTTAAAATTATAATGAAACTAACCCCTGAAATAACTCTTGGCATATTCCAGAGGAACAAACATCCATCTCTATGGCTGTGCTATTTGAGGAGTAGCTGGCAAATGTTTACTCTCGGTGGCCTACTTAAACTATTCGGAGATTTAACAGCACTTGTCGGACCAATATCTATCCATCAAATAGTTTCGTACATTGAACGAGTATACGACCAGCAATCGAGGGCAGCAGCAGCAACAACTGGAGTATCATCATTCTTCGCAAAAGGACAACAAAACATTTTCGGGCAACAGCCGAACAAAATTCTACGACAAATTGGTAATAACTATTCATCAATTATCCCAAAAGGGATTAAGTAAAGCCGCTTGCATGCCGATCCTTTATTTTTAGGCAATGGGACGAATACATTCGACATGCAGTACCACCAGCAATTGCCAAGGCTCCTCGTGTTTGAGGAAAATATCAAAATTTACTATCCCACTTGGACGGATTTACTGTCGAACGGATGGGTAATAGCATGGTTTGTTCTCGTGGCGTCGCTAGCACAAGGCGCACTCTCCCAGGCCTCGACGCATACACTCAATATGACTGGAATACGAATTAAGACATCCCTACAGGGTTTGATTTACCGCAAAACATTGCTGCTGAGCTCTAGTTGCCTTGCATCTAATCAAGTTGCCAACAAGAGTTCGAATGAAAATGCAGACATGGGTAATGGCAGTGAACAGGAAGGCAAACATGGTCAATCCAAGAGCGAGTACACCAGAAATAATGATGTCAAAGCCACAACATCGATTGGTTGTGTAAACGACGTCGGAGCGATAACGAACCTTATGTCAGAGGACACCCTGAATATTATGTCATTCTTTTGGATAGCCCACTACGTTTGGGCCATTCCATTGAAGGTAAGGTTGCCAAAATATTTTCCCCCAGATAGATCTGAAAAACCTCCAAAATTTGTCTCTTGTCATAGAATTTTGTAATGAAATGCAAAAGCGCGCTTCAAAAAAAACACACCCGATGAGAATGTAAACCCATATTGCTTTTTGAAACCCCATCTTGTAGGAATTTATATAGCCCTCATACGCAACTTTTGTAAAATTGTTGTTAATACAATTTACAGGTGAGCTTAAATCCGATAAAATATTGGAACTATAACTTTTTTCTAGTGAAACTGACATTAGCTTTTTTGAAAGACTTGGTTTTCAAACGAAAATAGTCCAAATAATACACACACTTATTTGCGGGTGGAAATGCTGCCATAAACAATTCTGCTTCTCAAAATTCTGTCTTCTCATACAGAAATTTTGCTTTTCGATATCCTGCTTTTCAAATTTAAAGCAAAAAAAAAAACAGCTTTTTCCAACAGATCAATATAAACAACAAAAACAAAAATAAAAAAAAATAGATATTCAAAAACAATTTTAAATTATTTATCGAAATGTAAAGTTAAAAAACACTTAATTCAAAAACCCAAAAAAGCCGACTGACTAAAATGAACAAGTTACATTCAAGTTTCCCTAACTAATTGATAATTGGAGACGGAATCCGGTCGAAATTCTGCTTTGCAAAATTCTGTCTTCTCACACAAAAATTCTGCTTAACGGAATTCAGTTTTTTTTTATTATACTTTACAAAATTCTGATTTTGAAATTTAAAGCAATAAAACTCAGCTTATTCTGCCTTTTTCCAAACAACATTAAAGTAAACGACGAGAAAAAAAAAGCAGATGAAAAAAAAAATATTTTAAACTTATAAAACTTTAAAAATTATTTACTTTTAATTTTGAAAAAAATATAAAATTAAAGAGAAAGAAGAAAAAATAGATTAAATATTGACAACAATTTTATTAAATAAAAACAATAGGTATCTAAGAAAAAAAAAAAAAAATGCGAAAATTATTTAAAAAAAAAAAGATATGAAGCAGTTAGAAATTACAACTTTTATTTATCATAATTTCACTTGTTTTCTTTTTATACTTCATTTCGGCAGTATAAAAGGACAGCCAAAAGATGTTTAATCAAAATTTGATGGTTTATGGGACAGACAAAGACTTTTTCTCAGTCTTCCTAAAAAATATTAACATTAGTGTCGCTTCTTTTAACTTTCGTATTTCTATAATAAAAATAAAATAAAATCGTATTTTTTAAAAAGCGCGCGCTTTTGAACATTTTCCAAACCTTAAAAAGGGCGCGCTTTTGAACATTTTCCAAACCTTTTTTTATTGTTTGCAGAATTTTGTAAAGCAGAATTTTGTAAAGCAGAATTTTGAAAGGCAGAATTTAGAAAAGCAGAATTTTGAAAACAGAATTTTGAAAGCAGATTTTTGAAAAAGGAGTTTTGACCCCAATCCTCTCTCGATTATCATGTTCAATTTTGATTCATTTGGTACTGAACAAAACAGATCGACGAATTTTACGCTACCTCATTCTTAAGTTTAAGTTAAGAATTTAAAAAACCTCAGATTTAACCCTAAACAATTCCACCATCCAGATTTTTCCCCTTCGACAAAAAGAAACCCTATATCTGGTTAGTTCATTAAAATGGACCCTAAGGTCCACCATATTGCATCGATTGGAGCAGGGACATAACTAAACGAGACATAAATCCATTGTGCTCTTATGTCCCACTGATTTAGTCATAAGAAAGATTGATAATGATATTTGAAGCTCTATTAATTTTTTCTTTCCAAAATGGCAAGGTGTCTAACCATCTATTACTGGGCCCCATTAATTGCATTGATTCCATAGCAGGTCGTGTCCTACATTTCCGTCGGTTAGACTTAGGAAGATTTGTTGCAAAAGTCGTAGTCAAATAATGTCCATTAATTCCCCTTGTTCGACAGAAGCTAACGTAAATTTAAACACCGACCCCCGCTCGCCCATGTGTTTTATGTTCTCTCATCGTTAATTGGGAATAAATATTCCTACAACGTATATGTTGGTAATATGAATTACCAAACCCAATCAGGAGATCCGCTCTAAAAGTAGGCACAGCATTACGTATGCATTTACGAAAGTTTTCTCCTTTTCGCTTTCTTCGATTATTTACTATTCACTCGTTCGCCAAAAGAATAGCCAAGCATTATTACTGCTCACTTAATGGCGTACATTAACTCGGGAAACAAAAGCAAACATGCAATTAATCTGAATACCCCTTGTATGGTCCAGGCATACATCATCAACTCCCATTCGAATACTTTGCACGATCCTGGAAGTAATTTACAAAAGCATATTAGAGTGCGAGGCTAACAAAATTTGCATTTTATTTTCATCTCATTGCTCTTCTTGTACATATTTGATAGATTGGCGTGGTGATGTATCTGCTCTATTTGCGATTGGGGATAAGTGCCATTATTGGCTCGTTCGTGTGTATCCTGACTATGACACCCCTGCAGTTTTTAATTGGAAAATCAATGTCGAACAATTCCGAAATTGTTGCGGTAAGTATTCTTTTCTGCTTTACACATGAGTGTGAATGTAGCCCTACTTTCTACCGAGGAAGATGGAAATGCTACAGCCATCGATAAGAAATTTTACTTGTCTAGCCGAGAGATAAATTCAGCGCATTAAAATCTTTGCAGAAATGCGCTGACGAACGATTGAAGAGGACGCATGACGTATTCTGGGGCATAAAGCTGATCAAGTTAAATGCCTGGGAGCAAGTGTTCGCCGAAAAGATACGGTCCGCACGGAATATGGAATTGAAATTTTTGAAGAAGGATTCATTTTATTGGACACTGATGAGTAAGTACGTACATAATGATTAGTTTTGCTTTATATTTACTATTATACCTAACTATACCTAACTAGTGGATTATTTATGACGGCTTTTGTAAGATTTGTCATTTATTCATCACCCAGAAATTTAATAAGTTTCCCTTAGATTATCGTTATCTACAACGACAGTGGTTTGGTTGTGGTTGTGGTTTATATTTATATTATACTCATACGGCAGCACAGTCTTAGAATTTTAAAATACGAGCGAACAATAGGGAACTAAAAATTTTGTTGGTTTAACAAGATGTTATATATCTCGGGCTAATTTAATAGAGCGACCTGGGTTGCCCAAATTACTGATACCGGCTATTTATTTGGGTTGTACATAGTCCAAAGTCCTTGCAGTTGTTTTGTACATAAAAATCCTCTGACAAAACAGTGATGAGAAAGCTTTTTTATTCAGCCAATGGGATACGACAACGACGACGTTAAATTGTAGGTCCGTTTAATTCTGCTGACTTACAAACCCATCGCACGTATGGATGAAATCACTCGGCCAATGCATATGAGGCAAGCTTCAGGATTACTGCATAGAATGATTTAAGTCATAACCAAGACCATAACTTTCGCGATGAATACAGCATATCAAAAATATCCGATAGCGTGTAGGTTACGGGAATTGAAGTACACCACTGGGTCGAACGTAACTTTCTTAGCTGTTGCTGCGTAGCTGTTATTGAATTTTCATTGAAAGAAGGGCATTGTTATTTTTTTTGAAATATACCGGAGATATGTGACCACAGATTTGGACTTGGGTAGTCAGTTTTGCGAAATATTTAAGAAATGGATTTGTTCGAATTTTTTGAGAAAAACTAAGTACGTATCTTATTTCGAATACTTATATTATCTTTAATATGTATTTTGGTCAACGTCGTTAGAGCGGTTTTTGTAAAATTTGGCAGACAAAACAGTACCAAATATTGCAATGTTTAGTTTGAAAAATACTATTGCTTAACTATTTAGCTGAAAACCGAGTACAAGTTATTGTTCGGGATGTAAGCTTTACTTGGTTTTTTAAGTTTTATCGAATTCGAATATTGGGTTTTGTAGATATGAGCAGTTTTTTTAAAATTAGCGTTTTTGGTGACACCAATTAAAAATGAAGGACGCAATAATTTTGAAAACATCAATTTTACTCTATGTTTGCATTTTGGTCAAAATCGTTATTGCCGTTTTCAGTAAACAAAAGAAATCTAAATATTTCAAAAATGACTTTTTCAAAAATACATTTTACGATAATACAGAGAAAAACGGAGCTTGCCATTGAGTTAAATATGACCATATTACCTTCGAAATTAATTTTTGTTACAATCGTATGGACCGTTTTCGAGATACGTCTAAATTTCAAGAATACTGTTATTCGATTTTTTAGCAGAAAATTGAGTATGCAGCCATGTTAACCTCACATACTTAAGCTTAAATATCAATTTTGGTTGAAATCGTTACAGCCGTTTTGGAAAAAATAGAACTGTTATGAAAATTTTATATTGGAAGTACGATGAATATTGAGGTTACCGTGCAAAAAATCAACGGCTCCGAACTGTAAGCCTCCAAACTCCAAATCCAAAGTTTGAACGCAATCCAGGCAGTCGTTTACGCTGTAGGCCTCGGGACATACAGACAGACGGAGAGACTTTTGCGAACCACTTGTTTGAGTTCCTCTATCATCGAACATCTCGAGTTCGAAATTTTGTACGAGTGCAATATCTTTCTTCTACTACGTAGTCGAGAAAGTAAAATAAAAATGGAACTTTTGCAAAAAAACGAAGATGTCATAGCGCGGTACTAATAATCATATTTATGGTCCAGACTAGATTTTACGAACTCACAATGGCGATATTTACCATATAAAATTACCCATTGTGACCTAAGAAATATTTAGGGTGAAGCCCATAGTTTAGTGTAAAGTCTTTAGCTTCTTAGTAAAATTAACATGTTAAAGGCAACGCGGTACCAACTGGAAAATGGAAAACAATTTTGAAAACAGTTTTATTTAATTGCAGTCACCAAGGCAGATGTTTATTGGTTTTTTTTAAATGTTTTACTACAGTAATAAAGTAAATAAATTAATAAATCCACCCGTGTTTCATGCGGAAACGCGTGTCTCGATACGGTATACACTCGATGCACTACGCAAATAAACGACAGGCATGAACAAAAAACAGGCATGCTTATTTTGAGATTCGAGCGAATAGTCAAAATACAGATTCTTCAAATTCGACACACTTTCGAAAGCAAGCGAATCTCAAAATAAGCATGAGGATATCCAAAATATAACTTTGAAATATACTACACTCGATTTTGACGCCAAGAAAATATGAACTAAGAACTTCAATCGAAGTGTATTACTGTTATTTATTTAATAACTTCGTCGTATGTATTTCTTGTAAAAAAAATTGTATCTGTAAGCCCTGAAGAAGGCAATAAACCCTGCCGAAGCGTTGGGAAGGACAATATAATATACTAGTTCAGTTTCAATCAAACACTAAATATGTTACCACACGAACCGACTGGAAGATACTTTCCCTCTAAAGAGATCACAGACATCAATTGGTCCAGCAGCTTACCTTAGTGGTTTGCAGATGATCTTTATTAATATAATTATTGCATGAAGTGGGTTATGACCCATACAAAATATAGAAGGTCCTCAATCTTCGGGTATTTATTAAGTGCATGTATCCAAACCCAAACATCGTCCTTAAGTTAAAAGAGATTTTATGCCTGATCCGAAGATCTGAACTGATGGATTCTTCAGGAGAATTATACTCGTGGAAGTCAGACGTTTTCGAGGTGGTGCAGTGTAAAAAAACTTTAATTTGTATTTTTCTGATGGTTGGACCTTAAGCTACTCGTTTAGAACTTCCAGATGAACTCAATATCATATATTGTGGTGTACAACATTAGTTTTTACTAAACACATTCACTTGCAAATTCACGTTTGAAGTGTGCTTTCAAATTTTCGTTAAATCGAAATTGCGGTGAAACGGTGAAAATATTTTCATTTGATCCCCACGCCAAGTTTTTCAATAGCTACACCAAGTTCAATTATGTCGGGAAGATTGTGGTTTTTTAATTTGTTGGGGTGAGTGTTCTCTCCACGCAGCCTGTATCAATCATTGACAAGATTAAGCGGCGCATACAAATATTGTCCAAGCATATAAGCCAGCCAGCCGGTGAGTCAATTTTCTTCAATATTTGTATTTTTGTATAAGGAACCTGCAATATGCTTTCGAAGACATTCTGCAAAAGACAGAAAAAAGACATTGCAAAATGATATCGAAATAAAAACGAATATCATCTAAAACACCTCGCTGCGATCTCAAATATCCAAATTGTTCACTTATGCAAACAGTTGCACGGATCTTTCGAAAATTGTACTTCCGATGCTGGCTGGTAAGAATTCGTACAATTGCTTTAGAATGACGTTTAAGAAGTTACGCGTTAGGAGCTTTGCCTTGCCTCAATTTTTTCTCGACATCGAAGACAAGCTCGTACAATTTGTGAAAAAACAGGCTGTTTATAAATCGCAATACTTATACGGAAAGGAGAACGAAAGCGACAGCTGAAAAGTCTCAGACGATGATTAAGTAAACGGTGGTTCCATAGCTCATAACAGCCTGCCAGAACCTTAGCCTGAAACACGCTGCTGAAGTCTGGAACTCTGATTGAACTGGATAGTCCAAACATGGCGGAGTTGAATAAGTGGCAAATGGTCTTTCGAAGTCTAGGCGTGGATTATGGATAAAGCTCTTGTTAGTTCTTCACTGAGAGTGTATCGAAATTTTCCAGTTGCAGCAGTCCACATTGGCGACTGCTTTGACTCCACTAAATTCTAACTCGATCAGGATCTCGTTTACCATGAGAACCCAGAGAAGCAGTGAAAGAAGCCCATCCTTAGGACTGCTTCTAGATGCTGTTACCTTAGTTTTGACACCTGCTAGCTCTGAACTAATTAGTGTATTTTTGAGCATATACAACTTACCATTGATGAAAGAGGTTTTCACCTTAAGGTTTATGAAAACTCTTTGAACTACATCTGTTTTAACATTTTTGAAGGCTCCTAACCTAACCTAACCCATGGGTCTAAAGTCTTATGAGCCTTCGGTATGAAGACTACTTTAACTTTTCGTCATTATTTTGGCAAATATTTACCAGATATGAAGTCCTTCGTAGCATCCTGGAAAAGTTGCCGTCAATCCCAGGACGGCGAGAAAGGGTTGAAGTATCATATGTTGTGTATAGTGTAAACTCTATTTCTAGCTTTTTACTACTATTATCAGAACCAGTTTTACCAGAATTATGTCCCAAAATACATGCATCTAGTATAAGTACATTTTAAAGAAACCTGCACTTTAAAACCAAACTTTCAACATTTTGCTACAGTTCACTTTTTGCATGTAAAGCACATAAACATTCAAATAAGCACCCTTTGGAACATCTTGACAATTGAATAATTTTGTCCCTTTTAACTTCGTTTAGCATTTCTCACCCACGTATCCTCGGTGCTTATAACATTCGTCACCCTTGCTGTGTACGTCAACATAGAAGGCGGTGACATTTCCAGCACAAGTACCATCTCACCAACAATTGGCAACGTCTCCTCTCCGATCGGAAACAGAGTGTCATCAGCGGGCGGAAGTCAAAACCATGGTAGAGGAGAAGCATTTCCCATTGAATTCACCGCAAGTCGTTTATTCTCCGCCCTGGCTCTATTCAACCAACTCACCGTTCCTTTGCTAATTTTTCCCATAACAGTGCCAATAATAATTTCAGCGATTGTCAGTACACGACGTCTTGAAAGATTCCTACGCGAACGCGAGGTACAAAAGGAATTCGAAGGCATTCGCCACATGGCACGTATACTTAGCAAAAGTGACGCATCCCTGGACATGTATGAAGGGAACGAAACAATAGTAGCAGCTCACCCGATGTCGCCACTGGCATCGCAACCACTGCCACCTCTTAAAATTCCCGATGTCAAACTTCAACTTTCATACAACGAACCCTTGTTGGCGTCGCCAAGCTCCAGCCCACAGCCGTCACCGCTCCCGTCACCACAGCCCACTCCATCGCCAACGATGTCAACTGAGAACTTGATTAAGCACAACAACAACAGGAACAATGCATCTGACGTGAAACTACTTGATATGGACTGTGCGACTATTCGTGCGGACCGGAGAGCTTCTCACGACAAACTTGCCGAACCCAACGATTGTCATACGTTTCCAAAAAAACGCAAGGACTTGGTCCGCAATTCACGAATCGAACGGTCCAAATCGAGGCACCTGAAGCTGTCGACCACTTCATTGCAATTCCAAGCAGCAGATAATTTGGCTCTGTTCATAAAGGAGGCTGTGTTCTCGTGGGACAACTGCAATACGTTGCAGATCGATGGTTTGGAAATACCCAAAGGTAAGATGCTATACCTTATCTGAGTTGTTTTAAAGTTTATCGAGAGAACTTTTGCGTTCCCTTAGGTCGCCTGACGGTGGTGGTGGGAAAGAATGACAGTGGAAAGTCATCTCTGGTAGGGGCACTGCTAATGGAGATGCAACAAATATCCGGTGAAATTGTCTGGAACAAGTAAGTTCACTTAAATTGATATCCTTATTTTAATATTTCAGTAGCTGGATTTCGGATTTCGGATGATTAAGGGTTAGATAAACAGCGTGAAGTTGGATCGGTTGGAAGTGGTTATAGTGAGCAGCATAGCTGAAAAGTAAACAAAGTAGGGTTGCCGGTATCAAAAGTGCTCCACTCAGAATCGTTTGGTGAAAAGTAACCTAAAATCTGTTATAAGAAAAATAGTTTGTCATGTGTACATGGTGTAAGACTCACTCAATAAACCCTAGTACCGAAACTATCTGCGGGGACGCGAACTCGGGAAGACGCCCTTCCAGGTCAGATGCAAGAAGTGATATGATCCCAATTTGTCTCCCACATCCTCCGGCTGGAGCATTTTTATAATGTTTTTATAATGGCCCTCCCTCGTTGCGACATCCTACCAAGAAATTGTTTATTACTGCCTGCAGGGTTGCAGTGGGTATTGCTTTTATTATTATTTGAATCGCTTGCTTTAAATCCTTCAAATTTGTGGGTTGTGTTTTCTATACCTCCTGCTTACAAGTAAAGTCATTAGATCTTGGCGGCCATCGGGAATTTGCAATTCCTGGAAATCAGTTTATTTGGAAATTTTCACTTCAGCTCTGTTATAACAGGCCTAGTTATGCGTGGGGTTGCGCCACACAGAGTTGAAAGGGATTCTCTTTCGGCGGAGTTCTGGCAAGAAAAACTCCTTTAACATCTTTAAATAACGGTTTTCTTCAAAAAAGTATGGCCCGACAGTGCATCATGATGAAACTGCACACCACACTTTGACTCGATCTAGATGCAGTTCCCTCTCATGGAGTATCTCTGGATTAGTGTTACTCCATATTGGACAACTCTACTGGTTTTCATTGCCGTTGAGATCAAAATTTGCCTCGTCCGACATAAAAAGGAAGTCAAACATGGTATTATCCTCTCCCACCATTCGAATGATTTCCTCAGCTTGGATATAGATATGGACTGTATCCCATTCTTAATAACATCAAAAATTAGGTCACACCACCACACCACCACACCACACACTACCTACCTATATCTCGTCCTAAAAATCCTGTCTTAGATCATTATACTTCCTCCCTAAAAAAACTGTCTACCGGCAGTTACGTATAGAAGAAACAACAATGTTAGACTGGTGGGTTTGTACAAATTTGGATGCGTCTTCTTAAAACTATTTGCGGCATTACTCTATTAACAAATGACAAGTTGAGCTTGTAGTACGGAGGATGCCGATGCGATGACGGTGGTGCTGTAAATTCCTTCTATCGACAGAGTTCTATGTACCTACTGCATCAAGATTCAACGCGCCGCTTCAATTATTCCGGTGCTTAGGAAATGCCTCCAGATGCGTGCACATGCAAGTTGCAAGAGGTGCTTTTCTAATGGCCTTAACAATAATAATAAACATATTTAGTCTAGACATTAAATTAAAGAAATTCAAAATAGCTTTATTTTCCATAAAAAAATTGCAATTGTAAGCTTCCGTAAATTCAAAGTCGAGACTAAAATTTATTATTAGTCCGGGGCTACGTGTTAAAATCGAAAAAAAGAGCATTGATGTCCATTCGATCTACACACCCTTGCAACTAGGTCAATGTCGTTGTATAGCGGCTTTCTTAACCCAAACACAAACACAAACAGCGATTGGGAAGAGCTATTCCTTGACTAATTTCTTATGAGATGTAATACTCAGATGCTTATGCAGATGTAGGCGCAGTGGCTTAGTGGTTAGTGTGTTGGACTACTAAGCGAGGGGTCCCAGGTTCGAATCCCGAAAAAACCCAAAATTCCAACTAATGGTTTTTTCCGCTGCGCCACCTCTCGCGAACGTCTGACAAACATCCGAGAGTATAACTGTCATGAAGGAGCTTCTCAATTAGCCGTTTGGACCCGGCATAAAATTGTAGATCCCTTCCATTCGTCCCAAAAATGAAAAACGCACACAAACGAATGGTTGTGAGAAGCTAGGCCCTGGGTCTCTACAGACCTGTTGCGCCAACTATTTATTTTTTTTTTTTTTTTATGCAGATGTAGTCTACAACATTAAAGTTAAAGTTGTCTGTTCTGTGCCGATGATCAGTTGCCTTCTTGGACCGGGGTAACCCATGTTATCCTTCTCATGAATCGAACATCATTCTCTGAACTGTGATTGGTAAATAACATATTAACTTCATGACTTCATTGACAGGTGCGAACCAATCGGTTCAGCTCTGCTTATATTATATATTATATTGGCCTCTACCCTGAGAGACTTACTGATGACATATTGGTACAAATGTTTCAGTCAGTCTGAAGAAATTAAATTTCATTCAACCGTAAACGCCTTTTCCATCTCATTAATTTAGACCGACAAGACTGCATATTTATGACTATAAGGCAACGCCCGGCTGCGCTTACAAAACACAACGAAAGCTATAACGAGGGTAATTTGAATGTAATTTTACGCACTGACTCATCGTGTAACGCATGTTTTAATGTTGGTTAACACCCAGGTTACATACCTAGTTTACACGTTTCCAAAATACATCTGCCGCCCCAGAACGAAGCGCCACAAATGTTTTCCCAATGCCTGACTACTGGTTGCAGAAACAGGAAGAATTTTTGGCATGCCGATTGTCGGGGATAAATGCCAGTTCGAAATCGAGGTGAATTCAAATACGGTCACCATAAATTTTGTAAATAGCCCCAACCGCTGTCTCAAAGCCCTTAGGTAATAAAATTATCATAAAGAACGAATAAATTACAATCTAATGCCATCGAAGGAATGAGCAGCCGAACGGCAGCCGGCAGTATGACAATGCCGAAAAGTAGTACGTATCGCTCTTTCGATTATGGTCACAGACGAAATGCAGTACTTTTTGACTAGCCAGGGATGAAATTCAATTCGAGTATTTTCGTCTTCTGTGCTCCTATTTCTGTTCATGATATTGCCCTAGCTCATCATCACCGAAGGAATAAATAAATGAGTGTCGATTCGGTACTGCAAACGTGGAATTCGAAGTGTAGGAGCACAGCCGTATTGTATTAAATTTTCAGCTTGCACAAATTTGGAAGTCATCCACAAGGGCACAAATCAGTGAGCTTGAA
Source organism: Cheilosia variabilis (assembly GCA_951230905.1). NCBI lineage: Eukaryota > Metazoa > Arthropoda > Insecta > Diptera > Syrphidae > Cheilosia > Cheilosia variabilis. The sequence goes on from OX579679.1 coordinate 43,725,629, forward strand.
CTTGTTTTATTTTGACAATTATGGAATAAGGACGAATGTACCCTCACTGTTCCTTGTATACTCAAATTTGTAATTCTTGTTTGTTTTAATGGTCTTCGGGATTGCAAAAGTGATAAACCAGATCGTGCCCAAAACCAAAAAAATAAGTTTTAAGTTCCAACCAGTGAAAGACTCCACTGTAATATACGCGCTCCCATTTTCAATACTGAATCGCTTTCTTAAAAATCATTCACAAATCCAAAGAAAGACAGGCAGCAGTGAGGGAGGCATTGATTGCTTTCAAATTCCCAATTGTCATCTGCATTTGCTGTTATTTTCACTTCGATCCGAAAAATAACTCACACCGCACCTATTTCGGTCTGAGAGATGAGTCAACGTCTGGATGTCGATGCGGGACGAAAACGAGTAATCGGATATCGGATTATTCTGCGTCTACCTTAGGATCGAGGAAAATTGGATAGCAAACTCGTGGGGAAAGTGCTCATCTATTGTTGCCGTGCTGCCCATTATAATGATAGTCCTTTCACGGGAATGCAGATATACAAAAATAGCACCAAATACATAACCAATAAATATGGCGCCACTATCAATTTGTGAATCCTATTTGTATCTACATATATTTATGCCATTCATACGTGAATTCTATATTATTAATGGAGCGGAGTTAATAAACTCGAAGTCGTTTAGTGGTAACTGCTAATGATGCGGTTGTGGTTTTTGATTGGAAATCAGTTACCAAATTAAATGGACTGCATGATTGAATTTAGGTCTCACATGTCAGGGACCCGTACCATAATATCGTAATTGGGATGGCTTCCTTACTCGCATTTGGATAGATAATAGCATTCTTGCAACCGTAGTCTTAACAATAATTTGAATGGGTGAATAACTTGCTTATTTCAGGTGCCTTTCTAAGGAAGGGAAGAATAATGCAAATTGTCCCTGGACTGCACCTTTTCATTTTAAGAGTTAGCTAATTGATTGTTAGTCAATTGGAACCAAAGTTGCCGTTTGGTCCCTTTTTAGACTTATTGTGCTTTAAGACCCTTGGCTCCCTTTTTTTTAAAATTATTAAAATGGCCCCTTTTTAAGGTTCCGTACCCAAAGGGGGAAAACGGAACCTTATTAGTTTTGCTTTTGCCCGTCGGAACCCACTAAAACAGTTTTGTTCCTAGGTCTATCTCAGAAACTAATTGACGCAGAAGGCTGAAATTTGCACACAACATCCTTTATAGCCTCGCGTTAAACGACAAATATCAAAAATAGCGATACATCGACTGGTTTTAGAGTAATTAGTTATTTGGTGAAAAAATATTTTCATTCGCACATAAAGCTGTTTATTTTAATTATAATTGGATATATACCTTTTTTGTAGATCATGCTCGTAGCTATATAGATATGTGCTGAAGACTGTTTTGCGGAAAAGTTAATATTTTAAAAGATATTTACAAAAAAACTGTCAATAACTATATAAAGTACGCTCCTTTTAACCATTTTCCATTCGTTTTTGGTGTGTTCTCTTAATCGATTCCAATTGGAATTTGCAATGCATACTGAACTCTACTCATACTCATTCAAGACACCACAGTCGCAGACCACACTCCACCAGGGTTGCCAGAAGCTTGTTGGCTTTTGGCGCCCAAACATTCAAAAAATTTAGCCCAATATCGTTGCCCTGAAAGTAGCCCAAATATCGTTGAAAATAAAAGTCAGTTCTTGTATTTTATTATGAAACATTTATTTTTATTTAACGAAAACAAAACAAAATATCACAATGACTTGCTTATAAATTAAAGATCTTGAACATTTTGTAGGTATACCTATATATTATATTATGATATGTAGAAAAAACTTAAATAAAAAAATCACAAAGATATGATAGCTATTTTCGGTTACTATTCATCCTCATCATCATCACTAACCCCAGCATAAATGTCTGACGTAAATTTGCTTATCATTTCTGATGTTTTTGCAACATACATTTTTTACTGTTGAATCGATGCGTAAAGCTTCAAGAGACTCCGTCGACAATCTGTTTCGGGTTTTGGTCTTTATGGAATTCATAAAAGAAAACGCTCGTTCTACTACAGCATTGCTTACTGGATGGCAAACAAACTTAAATCTTTAAAAACTACTTAAGTCCAAAAATGTTCTGGATTTTGTGGTATCTCGAGAGGAAACACAACTTTCCAGTCAAATACTAACAATTTATTCCATTGATCCTCCAAAAGTTCAATGTAGGATGTGTTTCTCTTGTCCTGTGGAAGCATTTCAATCGGAAGATCTCTGAAGCTCCGACGTATAACGAAAAATGCGGGTTCGTTGGAAAATGTTTTTTTTTTTAGTTTTGTGAAAGAATAAAACAATTAAAAATAACAAAGCAGAAAATACAACGATATGTAGCCCAAAATTGCGTTGGGCGCTCATGGAAGAATTTGTATCGTTTTTTAAGTAAAAAGATTGCCCAAAATACGATAAAGCGCCCAATCTGGTAACGCTGCACTCCACACTAGTGTTTGTGCTCTCGGTCATCTCCATTCTCCAATTCTCCATTCATTAAATCGTATTCTCTTAATCGTTTTCCATTGGAACTTTTCCAATGAATACACTTCCTCATGCACACATGAGACGTGGATGTGTTTTTAACTGGGAGGGGAGCTATGTTGCCATGAGAAATGTGGAAATGATTCTGGCCTTCTGACTTCTGAGTTATCTGTTTCATTTAAGTATTCGTTGGCTGTTAATGAAAACTTCTCAAATTTTTCATTTGCTTGTAATTAATTTTGGTAAAATAGAATCTTCGCAATTTCCAACTCTAGTGAAGTACGGAACCTTCGGTGCGCGAGTGACAGTCACACTTGGCCAGTTTTTTAGTTTAAGTAAGATTTTATTCTTTATTGAACGAAAAAGAACGCAGCATTATGAAAAAAGAGTTTCGTAATGAATACATTTGATTTTTTTTGTTTTTCTTATAAAGGGTGATTTTTTAAGAGGCTTAGAACTTTTTTTAAAAAAAAAACACAAAAAATTCGAAAAAATGAATGAAATATTTATTTGAATCGATAGTTTGAACCTTGCAATTTAATGTTTAAAGATAATTTCATGCAAATGTTGACCGCGGCTGCGTCTCAGGTAGCCCATCCGCTGAGTCCAATTTTGGCATACTCTTTCACACATATCGGCCGGTATCTCACGAATGAATGCATGGATGTTGGCTTCCAGTGCGTCAATCGAAGCGGGCTTGTCCCTATACACATTAGCCTTGGCATACCCCCACAAAAAATAATCTAATGGTGTCAAATCGCACGATCTAGGCGGCCAATTGACCGGCCCGAAACGTGAAATTAACTGTTCACCAAACTCGCCTCGCAATTGCGCCATTGTTTCGCGTGCTGTGTGGCATGCGGCACCGTCTTGTTGAAACCACATATCATGCAAGTCAAGAACTTCCATTTCGGGCAAAAAAAAGTTTGTTATCATCGCTCGGTAGCGTTCACCATTGACAGTAACGCTGCGATTCGCATCATCTTTGAAGAAATATGGCCCAATAATGCCGCCGGCCCATAAACCGCACCAAACAGTGGCTTTTTCGGGATGCATTGGTAGCTGTTGCAATGCTTCTGGCTGATCTTCACTCCAAATGCGGCAATTTTGCTTATTTACGTACCCATTCAACCAAAAATGAGCCTCATCGCTGAACACAATTTTTCGATAAAAAAGCGGATCCTCGGCCAGCTTTCCAAGAGCCCATTCACCAAAAATTCGGCGTTGTGGTAGGTCGGCTGGCTTTAGTTCTTGCACCAGCTGTATCTTAAAAGGCTTTACGCCCAAATCCTTCCGCAAAATTTTCCACGTAGTGCTGTAACAAAGGCCTAACTGCTGGGAACGGCGCCGAATCGACATTTCGCGGTCTTCTGTCACACTAGCTGATACGGCCGCAATATGTTCTTCACTACGCACAGTACGTAAACGTGTTGGTGGTTTAATGTCCAAAAAAGTAAATTTGGTGCGAAATTTGGTCACAATCTTCCGAATAGACTGCTCAGAAGGTCGAGAATGCCGATCATAAAATGGAAGCAGCGCGCGATGAACATTTCGAACCGAGCACGAATTTTGATAGTAAAATTCAATAATTTGCAAGCGTTGTTCATTTGTAAGACGATCCATGGTTAAATTGCAAACCAAACTGAAGCTGTTTGACAGTGACACAAGGTACTAAACACACGTCAGCTGTCAAAACCAGTGTTGCCAAAACCAAACCAGCTAAAAAATCACCCTTTAGTTAAATATCTTTACTGATCTATTTTTTTTCTTTGTTGCTATATTAGTATTTTATGTGGAGCACCCTTTTTTAGGCCCGGGCCCCTTTTTGAAATTTTTCAGCGGCTACGCTGCTTGGAACCCATGAGACTTTACAAATAATACCTAAGGACTTCTGACCTCGAATGCACAAAGAGTAAGAGTAAGTAATCGCAATTAATTTTGAGTTACTTTTTTCGTCTTTGCAAATGTTTTAATAATATTCGTAATTAATTGGTATGTAACCAGTTTCTGATCTGTGATTTTTTGCAAGTTGGTATGTCGACTGTGTTGTGTGGGAAAATTTGCTTCCAACTTGATGTTGCTATGAATTAGCAATAACCTGTGAATTTAGCTGTGATAAATAAAAACAGTTATCAGACCTCGTGACCGAGTTACAACTTTCATATTGATTATCTCTATATATTTAGGACAAAGTTGCATACGTAAGACCGCTCATGACTCGAGAACGGATCCTCGTATTTGAGCTATTTTCTTTTGTTTGTGTTTGTCTTCAGCCACTTTGACATTTGTGAATGATTCGAAAACCGCCAGGTGGCGTGGTTGATCCACTTGCCATTGCGCAATATAACAGGTGTCCCTTTCGTTTCGTCAGTGCGGTCAGATATGTATCGAAAAATGTCATTGTGAAGAGTGAGGTTAACCAACTGCATTTGATTTCGTTCTGGTACAATTTGATTTGGGTAATTTGCGACACAATTTGAAATTGAAATTCGGCTGAGTTAAAATTTTGTTGCGCAACCTCAATGCCTCGAAACTTTGCAACACTCTCAAATCAAATGCCATTCAAGCGAGGATGTATACGATTTGACATTCGTATTTAATCCTCCTAAATTTCCCGTGCATCTCGCTTTCGCTATGACAATAAGTAAGTCGCAAGGGCAATCGCTGCATGTTTGTGGCATCAATCTTGAATTCCCATGTTTCTCACATGTAGCTTGCTCACGTGTCGATAAACATCCCTTTTTGTATACGTGTACGCGCCCGAGACATTGTTATACTTCAGTTTAACTTTTGAATAAGGAACTTGAAGTGACCGAATTGCATTAATTATTATTTTCATTACAAACGAAGTTTGCCGAGTCAGCTAGTTAATAATTTGTTTTGGTCTGCAGATTTAAATTTTCAGAAAAAAAGCATCGGCATAGAGCTCACGACTTCAACAAATCTTTTTTTAATCGTTTTCGTGAAACCTTTTTTTGCTTGTATCGACTTCACATGTTATTTTTATTTGTTAAAGCTTGTGCTTATAAATCCGCGATTGGCAAAATTTGAAGCCTATACAAATTTCTCTCCCCTGGTCCAACATTTTGTGGAGAGGTGATGTCGGGATTTTATGACTGGACCTGTTTTTAGCAGATCCGAAGTGCTTTTATTGTACTCGTCGAATTTGTCTACATTTATAGATTCCTTAGATGACAGTGCATTTAAAATCACTTGCGTCGTTTGGAGCCGTTTGCTGATACGACTCATAGCGAGTTAAGTGCCACATAAACTCCCTCTTGACACAAAGTATAAGTGAAAAAGAAATGAAATTGGTTAGTTTGTAAAATATTCAGCTTGAGCTTGAGAAATACAGTTTAAGGTCTTATAAGTAGACCCCCATGGTTCCCTAGCTTTCGTCCGTTTATGAGAGCTGTCCAGTTACGAAAAAAATCTTTTAATTTATGAATACCGAAATAGCTTGTATTTTTAAAATATTAATCCTACCAATGGAGTTCCACCAGTCAAACAAATCTACTTTTGAAAAAACTGATAAAATCATTCTTAAACGCGTCGTGGTACATCCGAAGAGAATATCTGTACAGAGATCTCTGAACTCCTACGGTGAAAAACGAAACCACACATTTAGCAAAACAGTATAGAAATGGATATTTATTTGGACAATTTGGCTCTTAAAATTTTTTACGAAACAAATGTTTGCGGTATCCACGGCTATCTGCATTTCTGATAATTAGCAAGCTCATCAAAATCGCAGCACCAACAGGATATCTCGTCTGAAAGTGTTCCAAAACTAGAATTTTGTTCTGATTATTTCTCTAGTACCTTTTCAGATTTTTCTGACTCCATTTCTCCATTTCAGCTCACTTGCTTCAGTTTTTAATTACATTGTTTTTTTTTTAAAGCAATGCGGTTCATTTGTTGAAGAGAGATGATCACAAAACCATCAAATGCTACCAAGTAGACTGCAAACAATATTGTAGATGGAACTGAGCTCAAATTTTGTCTGTGCTAAATTCCGCACAGTTTAAATTAAATACCCAACCGATTTAGATATAAAACAAACCTTAAAGTTACAACCCTATTCATTTGTTTACCCATCAGTACCGTTTCATACCTCTACCTACACATAGCACTTTTCATGTACTTTTTTTATACGACAGGTTTTCAACGATCGCTTATGTCCCCCAAGTACCATGGCTACTCAATGCAAGCATACGTGAGAACATTCTTTTTGGTGAATCGTTTCGCCCGAAACGCTACGACATGGTCATAGAATCATGTGCCCTGAAGCCCGATATAGAGCTGATGCCCGATGGAGATATGACAATAATCGGCGAACGTGGTATAAATTTGTCTGGTGGACAAAGGCAGCGTGTCGCTATAGCTAGGTCCCTGTATTCCTCGGCGAACGTTGTCATCATGGTAAGTTATACACGACCGCAAGTGGATTTCCATGGTTGCAATGCAAACATGATTCCTTATCATCTCTTGCACAATGCCATCTATGGATTTAAAATGCTGATTAAATTGTTGTCACTGAAAGTGGAAATTGGTGAAGAGGACTCTTTACAGTTTACATTGTATTTATCATGCAATCAAATTACTGTACTCAATGCAATCCGCCAGGGGTGGTATTTCCGTATTCCCCTGGACATATTTCTTATTCCACATAAAACACTGAACAAATGGTTTCTTTAAACGACAGGATGATCCACTTTCTTCGCTGGACAATGAAGTTGCCAGGCACGTATTCGAGAAGAGCATTAAGAAAATGTTATTGAAAGCCAATCGGACTGTCGTCTTGGTTACCCAACGACTGCAATTGATTCACAGCGCAGACTACGTAAGTAACTGGTGATTCGAATGCCAGGGCCGTTTGGTGATTTATTTATTAAAAAAAAAGAAGAGCAATATAATGAAATGTTCCTTGGGGGCTAGTAAAATGTTTTATGAAAGAGGGACTTTCTTGCAGATAGTTGTAATGAAGGATGGCTGTATGCAAGCCGCCGGTAGTTACAAGGATATAGAGCTAAAGAACCCAAAAATCATAGACCGGTGGAAGTCAATAATTGCTGCAGCAGAGGACAAGGAGAAATCCAGGTATGTGAATGTCATTGAGTGAATAAATTTATTTGAGGTTATAAGTGACACTTTTAGAAAATAAATAAAAAAATGGTCTAGTGGGTTCCGACGGACAAAAGAGAAACAGAAACTAATAAGGTTCACACAGAAAAATAAATTGTAATGCCAAAAATGTTCGTTGGTTAAAATGAATGATTTAAAAATGGAATTGTTGGCAATGATGTAATAAAATACTTATGGAGAGTATATTATTCTAACGCTGAATACCTGATTGTTGAAAACTGAAAAACTAGTTCTTGTTAACAAACATAATATTTGAGCCAAGAACTTTTAACTTACAATTTTTTAAGAATCTCGAAATTCTTCGCTTAACAATCTTTTTTCTGAGTGTTCGGCTTTTTCCCTTTGGGTACGGAACCTTAAAAACTAGCACCTGCTTTGGGTTGTAACTCGTTCCAAATTTCTCCATCGCAACTTCGAGCGTTGCGTCGCTTGTATTGCATTTAGCGCCGTCTTGTTAGAACCACACCTAGGATCTTTCGATGTTGTCGAGCTCCAGCCACAAAAAGTCGGTTAACATCGCTCTATACCTGAAACCGTTTACGGTAACGGTTTATCCTTCCACATTTCGAGAGAAATAAGGTACGGTGATGCCCCATAATCTTTGTGAATGCATTGATGCTTGGTCGAATACTTGTGAATTGACATAGTCGCTGAGATAATAATAGGCCTCGCCCGAGAAGATGATTTTTTGGCCAAAATTCACATTGCGTAGTTACTAAGAAGATATCTGGTCACGCTTATTTTAAAATTAGAATCTTGGGAAAAAAAAGAGTTATATTCTGATTTGTTCAATAATGTTAAATAGGACACTAAGTTCTAAACTTCTAATATTTACTCCCCGAATTAATTCTTTATTGAACACTAAAAACAAATTTTTTTTATGTCTGCTAGTTTTTGAGAAGATTCAGCTTTATGGGAACTACTTTTTTAGTATTAATTTTGCAAATTAAATGATGGCTTTAAATTCTAAATTAATTTTAAGGATCCATTAGGGCGTGCGGAAGCATACAAGCCAAATTTAAATTTCCATGATTTACATTATCACACATTATTATTAAAGGGAAGGGCAAAAGGAACACGCAAAAAAACCTGACACGTATTTTGGTCGGCCATCTTGTTTACGTGGTGAGAATTATGGGACAGCTCTGCGTGTTGATATTTTTATAGCAATTGCCTACGGAATTTCACTTTTCTATAAAACGAAATGGCTTATATAATTGATTCCTGAATTGTTGATTTAATTTATTGACACATTTATTTATTTCACAAGTTTTAAATCAGAAATTTTTAGTTTAAAAGCAATTGGTTTGAAAACCATTGATATAAATAAATGGGTTATAAAATAATGGAGAGTGTAGATGTCTGGCTTTCGAAACTTAACGTTGTTTTTTAATGTTTTTTTAGTATTTTTTTCATTCTTACCGTTCCCGCCCAAACGGTGGGAGATATACCCCTCGATAAGAGCCCGCTGTCATTTTCCGCCGTCTAATAGTACCTTATCAAACTCGTGGCAAATTTTTTAATTTGGGCAAAAAGCGAAAATAAACAAACTGCCGGGAAAATTTGAAAATGTCACAATTTAAAAGTTTGCGTTTGACAAATCAAATTGGATAAAGAATATAAATTGACTTCGACATCATTTCGCTCTTTTTTAGATATAAGCTTTTTTCGACGAAAAGTACTCCCAATTTCAGTAGCCTAATTGTTCAAGAAATTCCTGGTTTTAATATATTTTCTCCATATTTCTGTTTCGAGTTTAAAAATACGTATATATCATAAACACAGACCAATTGTACCCTACTGCTCATTTTTATTTTATGTTTTCAGTCCGGGACGTACAGCTCGTGAACGATGGAAGTTGTTCAAAAATATTACAAAGATTGGCCTTCAACGCTCCCGTAGTGTGGTTGAAAACGAGCCAATTCCTGCTGTAAGTTTATTCTTCTCTTAGCAAAATCAAAAGAAACATAACTTTATTTTTCCATTAGTCTCTACCATCCGCTATTTACTGTCAGCCAAAGAAGCGCTCAAGTTTCTATGGGTCACGTCATTTAATTTACGATATGCCCATCCCCATCGATGAATGTCAGAATGACGATGTCATTATACGACGTCGTTCCGGTGGAATTGGTGTCACCGCAAATGGCAGACGTGCAGCACATTCCCTTGAACTTAAACGTAATGATTCGATGCATAAACATGAGATTCTTCGCGTGCACTCCTTGCAGCCTGACCTGCAGAGCCGTATCTTTCAACGAACCCCCGTAATGAGAAACATTTGCTCACCGGATGGTTGCCTCGAGTCGACACGTCGTAGTAGTAGCAGTAGTGGAGTGACAACCGATATAGATTTGAAATCATCAAAAACAGGATTTCAACAGTTTCTGCATCGGATGTCGTCACGTAAATCAAATAAACCCACACCGACAGCAAGGATCCATCGTCCTGTCAGTGCAACCAATTCCATTTTGTAAGTGATAGCTACGAACTTTTTAAACAGATTATTGACACTGGAATACAAATGTTTGCAAAATTTAGAAGCATAAGCGAGGAGTCTAATCCGTCTAAGGATGCAGCCACTGAGACGAGCAGTTGCACGTGGGTGGAAGACGAGGAAGAATCTTCGGTGCAAGGTAAGTTTATAGTAAGTGCAAATTGCTTGTGAAAAAAGTTATTGCTGGCATATTCATATACATATACGCAGGAAGATTGAAGCCATAGGGAAATAGCCAGAAGCATGTAGGTAGCAAAAATGAACCCACTAGTATGTCTCGGTCTAGATAACACTATGGCCTTCTACCCCCTTCCCAAACCCATGTGGTATCACAAAGGACCTAAATTAATCTGCTCTAAGTGTGTCTTTCCAGACAGCCACCTTACCTAACCTAACCTATTCATATACATTACTTTGTTCCTTCGTGTATTTATTCTTAAGGTTCGTATGTAGATAAATGGCTTGATTGATAAAATAAGCAAATGTTTTATGCTAGTGTTGAGATTTGACAGTCATTTTACATCCCAAATAAATATATTATATAACTTTTTTTTCAACTTTCTCCCTTGCGTAGTAAAAGAAAGATATTGCATTCGTGGAAAATTTCGAACTCGAGATGTTAATGAATTCTGACATTACAATGATAGGCGAACTCAGAAAAGTGGGTCGTGTGTGTTAGGGTCCTGAACAAGCACCTGTTATATATTTTCGTTAGCAATATAAAAACAGTGTAAACCGCCTTAACAAATTCTCGTTAAAGGCATCAAATGATTTTGTATTCACTTCAAATCCAATTTTAAATTTGTTATTTATTTATTTATTTATAATAATTTAGAATAATAATCTAAGTTTTTTCTACTGACCCTTAACCAATTAGCGCATAAACTGCATGCAAATTAATTCTCTATTCTAGATACAGATACGTGAGCGCTAATCTAGTTGCCATTGTCATTTAAACAACAAAATTCAATTTATATATAAACCCAAAAAAAATGCATTTCAAAATAAAAATAAAAATTCATGTATGCATTCTCGCTTGTTTTCTATGCAAACGTCCCCATTAAATGCATCTGATCTTTTTATCTCGTGGGTTATATTGTGATTTTTTTTTAAATTGCAGATCTGTCAGAGGCAGCCGAACCCGATGACGAAAAACTCCTCGTGTTGGACGAGGAGCGCAAATATGGCGAAATCCCTGCGCAAATTTACATGCTCTACTTGAAATCAGCCGGATTACCAATAGTTTTCGTCTTTTTCACAACAGCTCTAATTTGGCAGTGCTTACGCGTATACACGGATATATGGTTGCAGCGGTGGACCGAAATGTCAGCGGACTCTACCTCGTCAAAGTTGCACGAAGTCACGTACTACTTCCAGACATACGCCATCATTTCCAGCATATGCATCCTGATGGCGTTAATAACCACTCCCGCGGGACAAATGGCCGGTTGTAATGCCAGAAGACTGCTGCATGATAAACTCCTGCAATCGATACTGACCAAGTCCTTGCATTTCTTTCAAATCACTCCTCTGGGACGGATAATGAATCGTTTTAGTAATGATATGGCTATAATCGATAAGGTGTGTTTTCTCGTTTATATTTGTGTGCCATCAGGACAGTGATATATTATCGAATGTGTTTAAGGACCAGCATAAGATTAACTAATTCCCTTTCTTTAATTTTATTCTTCTTGCAGAAAATTGCGGCAACAAGTCAGAGACTGTTACAGTTCACGCTGTTGTGCTTGTGTGCGATTCTGATTAATGTTAGCATAACACCGTGGTTTGTGCTCTTAACACTTCCAATATGTGCGGCATACTACATCATTCAGAAGTTCTACAGGTGCTCCTCAAGGTGAGAACAAAGTCAGGGGGATATTTTGTTTTATTCATTTGTTCAGCTTGGCGTGGGAATTTATGGTCTCTTTAGAAGGCTTTGTCTATATCTGCCCGCTACTATTTAGAAGGTTTCCAGCCTCGTAAGGTTACAGGGTTATTTTAGATAGGAAGACTTTACTTCTTATATCTGTCTCGTTACCTACCACTAGGTAACCAGACAGATATCAAGTCCTTGGGGATGCTCATATATTCGTTCAGACAATTTTTCATTTTGCGAGGTAGTGTAATTGATTTTTCCAACTCTAGAAGGGTCATGACAGTGAGAAAATAATAAGTTGGTTTTCGTGCTTTATTACGTAGGTGCGTTTATGTGTGCTCTCAAATTTAATTAATTTGACAGGTACTCGTTGGTGTACCAAAAAAAATATGCTATACAAAATAATGTGGTATCCGAATGGGCAATCTCAGAGCACTTTTTTGCTCTAGGTCACTTTTATGTTAGTTTGGCAAGAAAACAAGTAAAAGTGTTATCATCGGCCTGGCCGATGCTTTGATACCCTCCACTGCATACAAGTCATGCGAAGTTTTAGGCATGTGAGGTAGTACGTAATTACATTGAACAACAGACAGAGAGACACATGGGCCTAATATTGATTTTGTATGGGAGGTACCAGAACTACTTGACCGACATAGCCCATTTTTAATACCAACCTGATGACTATAAAAATAAGTCCTTTCACCAACTTTCATTCTCCTATGTCAATCCCTTTGGGCGCTATCGTGCTTTCAACAGACAGACAGACGGACAGACAGACCGACAGACAGACATGGCTAAATCGATTCAGAAAGTGATCCTGATTCACAATATATATACTTTATGAGGTCTCCGGTGACTCCTTCTTGGCGTTACAAATGTAATGACAAAGTGAATATAGGTACCTTCCTGTGGAGGGTATAACAATACTATCCGATAAGTAGAAGAGTTTCCAAGTTTTTTTAACTTTGCATTTGCTATTGCTATTTGTTTCTCCTAACCGTACGTAAATAACTAAATAAATTCGCGTAAGCGTACGAATATTTTAAAACTAGTTGGTTATCCTTTTTCCCTGGAATTAATACTCTAATTTGCAACTCTCAGCATACTCAATCTGGCAGACGGCAAAGCCAAGCTCAATTGTTTTGTAACATTGTATGATGAAATAATACTGAAAATAAATAAATACTGAAGTACTGAAAAATACTGAAAAAACTCATTATTATAGTGCAATTATTGCTGTCGCTGAGAAGCTTTTAATCATCTTCCAAAGAACGTCCTTAATGACAAAATGTGGTCTTCCATTTTAAAGAATTCTTCAATAAATTGAAAAACATAAAGAAGCTAATTTCAACTGTTTGTACTTGCAATTACCGTCAGTAATGCCTTTTGCGAAATTGGTTTCAGTTAATTGAACGACCTATATACCGAAGAATGAAATTCTTCATCTAAGTCGAGTCCTTAATTCGTAAAAGTAAATAAATATAAATTTAAATATGTAACTAACAAGAAATGTGAACATATCATCGTAGTTTCCCTACGATGTCCAGTGTTGCCAGATTGTTGTAATTAGTAAAAAAATGTGCATTCGCACAAAAAACTGTTTATTTCTAGATTTACAAAGAAATGTAAATATTCTTTTTTTGTAGATCATTCTCGTAGCTACATATGTGCTGATGACAGTTTTGCCGAAAAGCTAATATTTTACAAGAAATTTACAAAAAACTGTCAATCACTTAAGTGCACTCCTTGTTCTCTCAATCGATTCCCATAGGAACTTTCAATGCATACTCAACTCTACTCATACTCATCTACACACCGACACCACAATCCATCCATATTCCAGACTCTACTGCAATTGGAACTTTTCCAATGGATACTCATTCTCATGCATACAAATTGTTGTGCGCAAACATGCTCTCGGTCATTTCATTCATTGGAGCGTTATCTCTACTCTTAATACGGAACCTTCGGTGCGCGAGTGACATCAGTGATGCCAGATTGCAAGATATATCTTTTTTTTCAAGATTTTCGAGCTCCAAACTATGTACAATACTTTTACCTCAAATTAATCAAATTTCAAGATTTTTGATTTCAATAACTTTTTAAATAAAAAAAAAAAACCTTTTCTATTGAAGAAAAACTTTGCCTATTAATTCCATGATTATGTATAATGTGAGTCGAACAGAGCCCATGCACAATTCTGTTTCACTAACGTTTCCATCAACTCTTAAAGAGACATGCATTTTAAAAAAAAAATTTACAAAATAACAGATATATTTTGTTTTTGGAAAAATGTTTAAGAGTAAAAACAGCGGATGGTAACTTCGTATATCAAGTCTTAAAAGATTTTATTTTCAATATTTTATCCTCTTGCAAATGTTGAAAAAATATTTTCTGGTGTAAGTTTAAATAAAACAAAAATTCCTAATCGTTTGAATAGGCACTGAAACAGCTGATGACATTTTAACCTTTACAAAAGGATTTGTTGCGCTTTAATGAACCGAAACTCTATGATCTTGATATAAGGAATGAAATTCTAAGTCAATTTAATTAAAATATTTTCCAAAATTTAAAAAAGGATTAACATTAATTTATCACTAAAGTTTGCTTTTATAGATATTGAGGTGATTCATGTATTAGCAGTAAAGTACTTCAAAATTGCATTTTATATTTCGCTCTTTTTATATTTTGAACAAAATCTTGAAAAAAAGATTTCTTATTTCGGAAAACAAGATTTTCAGATTTTTTGTCTGGGAACACTGAGTGACACTCGGACTCATCATTGCCAGCCAATTTTAACGAAAAAATGCCTAAGTTCAACAAAAATAATGCGTAAACTGGAACAATAAATCAAAAATTAAACACAAATATAAAAAAATAAACAAAAACAATTTCTATTTCCAAAAAAAACTTATAAGTTATAAATCACAGAACAATTTTTTTTGTAATTCCTCATTATCTTTTAAGAGGCTCTTGTTATTCATCTCCCTTTTTTTTTATTAATAAAAAAAAAAAGAAAATCGTCGAATGTCCAGACGAGTCCCAAATATCATAGTGTCCAGAAATGTTTCCCTAAATAGTTTGCATACCACTCTACCGCTGCTTTGACATTAGTTTTGTTATTTAAACTTTTGTAAAATATCTAACATTTGTTTTGGAATTGTGGCACACACTACTCTGAGTTTGAAACCCATTGTGTCTTTCAATATTTTCAATTTCAAAAACAAAAATAAAATTTTTAAATTGCATGAATAGGCCCTAACGACAGGAATGGAGGATAGGATACAAAAATTATTTTCAGAAGTCCTATTTAAGAGATTTGCGATTCGATTATAATATATTACAGTTTAATTAATGGCTAAAGTTGTTTTACCCAAAAGGGCAGTTTTGGTGATGAAAAACGTTTTTATTAACTTGCTGCAAGTTTATTGTCAATCTAGTTCTCATATTCACGAGCACTGTAAAATTTGTAGTAATTACGTAAATTTTTTAAAACAAAGCGCTTCGAGTAATGAAGGCTGGATTGAAAAACAGACCAATACACCTCCCATACAACAAAGACAAAATATCTTGTTATTAAATGGTCAAAAGCTGTCTATTGGAAGCAATTTGAAAAATTGGGCGAGGTTGGGCAACAAAAACCTTTTAAATGATATGTTTGTAGAAATTCGAATCATGAAATAATAATAAACATGAAGGACTTTACAAAAGAGCCAAACTATTAAATAAAAATAGCAGTAGCATTGCTCTGGCTTATCTTTGGCCTATTTTTATAGAAATCAAATATATAGGTGAATGGCAATGCAACCGTTGGCACATCATTTTTCACATATTAATTACAAAATGCATCAATTAAGCAATAACAACTTCAGCAAACTAAATCCTATTAAATAGAAAATATTTGAAACTGTGTTGAGAAAATTTCTCATACGTTGATAATTAAGGAGATCAAGTGCTGAAAGTATTTTCCTTGGCGCATTTCTATTGATTATTATTAAATATTGCTTACAAATTTGGTACTCTATTGTGTGTTCAAAATATTACTTAGTTTTAAATAATCTTAAATTTACAGGGAACTTCAACGAATTGAAAACATAACAAACTCACCTGTTATCTCACACTTTTCGGAAACAATTCAGGGCGTTGTAACTATTCGTGCATACAGCCAAGAAGCCAGATTCACTGAAACTCTCTTCAAACGGCTTGAGGCGAACACAGTCGCATTTACTATCCTCAATACAAGCAACCGCTGGTTGGGTATATCACTGGTAAGTTCAATTAAACACTTAGTCTGTGCCTTGCTCTGAATCAAAACCGTCTTTAAAAGTTTCATATTAAACTAATGCAAAACTTTGGTCTGCTTCTTACCCTCAGGATTACTTGGGCGCCGTTATCGTGTTCGTGGCAATAGTGACAGCATTGCTTGCAGCCACCATTAGCAGCAGCAACAGCATCGGCAAGGGCAACAACAATTCTCCCAGCGCTGAGGTAAAGGCACTCGGACCTACACCATCACTCGTTGGTCTGGCGATAAACTACACACTCCTTGTGCCGATATACCTCAATTGGGTGGTGAAACTTCTTGCTGATATGGAGATGTATGTGGGCTCAGTGGAACGTGTTGCATACTATGCAGAGCCACAGTATAAGGCAGTCGATAGCTCTGGTGACGCTCCTGCCAGTGATGTTGGTCATGTTATTGCCCCGTCCTCCCGGGATGAAGTCATCTGTAAGATATGCATATCTCAATATTTCCAAAGTTTGAACAGCGAATTATCGAATCAAATAGGGCTTTGTTTTGTCAAAGAATAGGGCGAAATGGCGTAGACAAAGTGGCGCCCAGGAGCAGCGCTGTCGAAAGTACTACAATAAGAGTATTGTACTCCTTTTTCGTCGGCCGTACTCCCGTACTCCCCAAAGACAAATTGTACTTCTATTTTTAGCCGACTAGTTAATTTCGGATTTAGATATTTTCACTTGTCCTTACATTTCTCTTTACGTAGTAAATTGCAAAACAAACTTTACGTTCTTGACGTTTCATTAAGATTTTGTGTGTTCGATTTTGTTAACAAACTTGCCGCGGCTTCTCACGGTGCCACGGATCCGGTTGGTCTAATTTATGGCTGATTTTTTACCAAACCGTTTTTCTCGAATTTGGCCACCAAACTTTGGAGAGTCGACTTTGAAGGGCCCTCACGTCTCCATAAAATGAATGCAAATTGCGCAAAGTTTGCACATTTTGATAAGAAAGTTTTATCATTTGGACTTCTGCTCAGTTCTGTAACTTATGGTGATTTGGCATTATTATTATTTTGGTGGCATTACGGATGAACCAGTCCAATTGAAAAACCTGTTGAAAAATAATGTTATTGTTATATTGTTAATTTTTGTTTTGTACTCCCCGAAAAACTTCTAATATACTCTTCAACGAAATCATGAAACGGCAGCCCTACCCAGGAGTGTTCAGTTGCTTCGGGTCTGGTTTAGGGAATACTTCCTACCACGAGTCCATTGACATTTTGCTGAGCTTGCGGGAAAACTCCGTGTTACACTTGAATTGAGGTGAAATCTGAAATGTGATTTAGGATATGATGCTTTGAGGGAAGTTGTCCCACTGAAAAGTTATTCGCAAATAGTTTTGCAAGGCACAACACAGTGTGGTTGCTTTGGAGATTATTTTACTGACTGATGCCAATATCGATTGAATGTGGGGATTATTGTTTGTAGTTGACTGCTCATATTTGCTAGCATAGGCATGATAGTTGGTAGGCTAACTGTAAATTTGATTCACTTGGACGTTAAGTTTTGAATGGGTACTAGGAAAGGAACTGTGAAAAGAGATGGAGTATCTACTATTATCTACTGGTATATGATGATGAGATGAGCTTTTGGTTTAAAAATACATTTATTAATTTCGTTCTCAGAAATCGAACGTAGGCACAAAACTTGTTTGGCACTAGGTGTGCAAAATGATGAGCTTTTTTGGAGCATTATTCATTAAAAGAATTTCCATAGGCTTCACCCCTTTTCCAAAAGTACTTCTCAAAAGAGTCATACTATTTGGGGTAGAAACGACGTGTGACAAGTCTACGTCCATCATCAATTTTCTGTTTGCAGAAACTCGGTAAAGTGTCTAAGCCTAGACAGACTTGGTGAATTATTCAATACCGCCAGTTCGAAAATCTGACGGAATGAGAAATCTCCGGCTACGTATACAATGTATTTACATACAAGAATGTTAAAAATGTTGGTTCAGTTTCAGTGGTTACTGGTTAGTGTACTTAAGTGACAAAGAGTTTCAGAGTTCAGACATCGACAAACCCAAGTATAGGGGACTATGAAGGCCCTAGTGGTAGTACCAAAAAAGCGTAAATTTTAGAATTTGTAGTCAACATTAAGTGCTTTACAAAAGAATAGCGTGCGGTCTGATAAAAACAATTTTGTATAAACAACTAAACTGCTAAAATAGATCTTTTTATACCCTCCACAGGAAGGTATATTCACTTTGTCACGCCAAGAAGGAGTCACCGGACACCTAAGTATAAATTATTTGTAATGAAACACACATTTATTTTTGAATAAATTTTATTGTGTTTAGATTAAATGTTTATTTTCCGCAAGCTACTTTCTATTTTCCTCTATGAGGAATTTGTGTTCTATGTGCCAACGACGCGGTCCAAGAGAGACTAGCTTCATCTTAACAATTCTCACCATTCAACCACAAAGTCCCGCTTGAATTTTACATAAGCGCGAGCTTCTCTGAGTTGACCTTGATTTGAGATAACTCAGTGATAACAATAGGAAGAGCATAAATAGACACCGCTGGTAGATATCATTTAATGTGAGAGTTTGTTCGTTTTGAGTTTGGCTTGAATTATGAGTCCATAACTACTCCCCTCTTCAAGTGAAGTCGTCCCGGCTTCAGTTTTACATAATTGGGATATTGGGATATTTTAAGAGAAATATTCCCTCGTTCCTATAGATACATATGAAAACATTTTATTATTTTTTAGTTCTAGATTTACGTTTTACATTTTTTTATCTTGTCAATTCTTTTGTTTTGTAAATTTGTACGCTTATTTCTTAATATATATGTAGGCAATTGTTTTGTTAAGCACTTTTAGTTCACATTTTTTCTTAGAATTAAAAAAAGATAGTACAATATTCTTAGTATCAACAAATAACCTTCTTCAAACTTAGTGAAGTGTAATTTGAATTCGGAACATCATAAAAACAAAATGTATTTTCCTTATTTTTTGTATTAATTTCTGAGTAAATAATATTGACAACGATCAGATTAATAGATAGTTAATATATCAATTATTTAAAGAATGTTCGAGAATAAGAGAGTCCGTCTAGTCAAGTTTATCTTAAGTTGTTTTTGTGAACTTTCTTATTGTCAATAAGAACCGTTGATCCCAGATCTTTCTGCACAATTTTTTCGACAAATAACTTCCTAAATTTATTGCCTATACGTTTATTTGTTTTCACAAACACTTTTTCACCAGGCTCGAATAACCGCGTTTGCCTGTTCCTGTTATGATATTCTAGAAATATTTTTTGGTTGGTGGTAATCTTCATTTTGATTTCATCCCTCAAATCAGTTGGAATCGATTGGAAAACATCAATGGGTCTATGGTTAGTAACTGAGTGAATCGTCCTGTTATACTTGGCTGTAGCAAGTAAAAGGAGTTCTGCAGTTTCAGAGATGTTTTTTTCAAGTCTTATACACCTTGCTATCTCAGAGAGAGTACTATGGAACCTTTCGACCTGTCCATTTGTTACACTGTGAAAGGCTGGTGTAGTAAACATGGTAATATTGAAGTTATCTCTGAGTAATGTCCTTATGCTTTCTGAAACGAAAGATTTCTCGTTATCAGAGACCATTGTTCTGGTGTTTTTGAAAAGGTTGAGGAGTTCCAAAAGTGGTTCCTTTATATCAATAATCGCTCGTGATTTGATCGGCTTTACAACTGCAAATTTGGAGAACTTATCTACACACGTTAAGAAATGAGCACCCGCCGTTGAGTAAATATCTATGTGAAGTATTTCACCTGGATGACATGGTATGGGTGTTTCACCAATCTCAGCTCTAGGTGGATGTCGTTGATATTTGGCTTCATTACAGACCCTACAGTTTGACACGATTTCTTTTAATCTTTTTTTTATGTTAGGGAAGTAATAATCTTTTAAAACTTGTTGTGTGTTTTCCCCAACAGATCGATGAGCTCGATTATGCTCTGTTACAAGTATCTCCAACTGGTCATTCGGGTTAAAAATGTCTGTAACAAATTTTTCTGTGTGACAGAACTTCACCGAAGGAAACAAGGTGATGAGTTTGTTTTGAATTTGTGCTAACAGGGGAAGATCGCAATATATTGCGTTAACAACATTGGGGTTAACAATTTCATTAAAAACTAGGAAAAGCCTATTTATGTCGTCAAAAATAATCATGTGTCTCACCTGCTTCATGAAAAGTATCTTAGTTTTTTTTAAATTCTCTAGATCTAGATAAATCTGATTCCTAAAACAGTTCAATGGATTTTGAACACTAAGTATTGTCATTGTTAACGACACCTCACTATGAACCGTCATAGAGTCTAAATCCACGGATTGTTCCATCGCATTAATGTATTGCCTGGACAAAGCATCAGCAACAAAGTTATCTTTGCCCGGCTTGTAAAAGAATCTTGGTGAAAATTCCTCTACAAAAGCTCGCCATCTTTTAATTTTTGGGTTACCGTTTTTGTCTGAAATAGCGAAGGTTAGAGGTTGGTGGTCGGTATAGATATTTAATCTATTGACTCCATATAAGTAGTTTCTGAGCTTTTGCAATGCCCACACTATGGCCAATAGTTCTCGCTCATTTGTGGCGTAATTTTCCTCAGTAGGGGACAGGGTACGTGAAATCATTGTAATTGGCCTGCCTTCTTGAGAAAGAACAGCACCAAGTGCATGAGATGATGCATCTGTTGTGAGATCAAAGGGCTTTCGATAATCTGGATAAAGCAGTAAAACATCTTCTGATGCAAGAATTTTTTTAATTCTATTAAAAGCCTCAATTGCTTCACCATCCAAATTTATTTTGATATTTTTAGATGATGTCGTCCGCACTTGGCCGTTTTCGCCACGCAAATACTTGGTGAGTGGTTTTGCAATTTGAGCGTAATCTTTAACAAACCGTCTGTAGTACCCAGACAAACCAAGGAAAGATCGCAAACTGCGTAGGGTTAATGGCATCTCATAACCCACTATGTCTTTTAAATTATCTGGGCATGTTCTTATTCCATTACATGACACGACAAAGCCTAAATACTCCACTTCTTCTTTAAAAAATGTAGATTTTGCTGGTTCAACCCGCATGTTAGCTTCAAAAAGCAGCTGCAATATTCTTTGTACGTCTTCTAGATGTTTTTCATTTGTTTCCGAAAAAATAATGACATCATCAATGTAGACATAACAGCATCTGCCTATCTCCTCTCTCATGATATCATCTAAATGCTGGGGGCATTTTTCAACCCAAATGGAAGTCTACAGAATTCGAACTTTCCATTATTTATTGAAAAGGCCGTTTTTTCCCTATCCCGCTCAGACAAATTTATTTGATGAAACCCAGATTTTAGATCTAAGGTTGTAAAAACAGAAGCTTTCCCAAGATTAGCAAGTATAACACTTGTATCTGGAATGGGATACTTGTCACTAATAGTTTTGAGATTTAACTTTCGAAAATCTATGACAAGACGTAACTTCCTTTTTCCCTCATCATCAACACCTTTTTTGTCAACAATCCAAATAGGGTTATTATAGGGAGATCGCGAAGGTCTTATGATTCCGTTTTTAAGTAAACTGGATATTTCATTGCTAACGAAATCAGTCGCTGAAATGGGGTATGGATAAGCTTTAGAATACACTGGGTCGTTGTCAGTAGTTCTAATGTTTGCAACAACTTTCGTATCAAAAGGAAGTGCCTCGTTGGGATCTGCAAAAACTCTACTGTGGCGTGTCATTATCGATAAAATCAGCTTTTCTACATTCGAAATATCTTCGTTTCCTGGAGAAATAGTATTAACATTTTTACAAAAAAAATAGAATAATTTTTCGTTACCCCCATTAAAGATTAAAATTCCTTTTTTGAGATCTAACGTTGCATCTATTTCCTTTAAGAAATCAAAACCAATAATTCCGTCAAACGTTTCGAGGCTTGGAAGTAAAAAAAATGTAGTGTTTCTATTAAATATATTTAATATGCACTTAGATGTGATGACGTTTGCACCGTTTATTGACTTGACAGAAAATGGGCGCGTAGGTGTGATGCCCTTAAGTGTACATAGGTTTTTTATATAATTTTTAGCGGCACCAGTGTCCACTAAAAGTTTTATTTCCCTTCCTCCCCAACTTCGACTTACATATGGTAGGAGGGACTTTCCTCTAAAAAATTAATCTCATCAAAGGTCTCTGTTATGTCATTAAAGCTTGTCTTCCTACGTTCGATTTCATTATTTTTACCTTCAACATATTGCTCTTCTCTATCTCTATAAACCTGATTCGCATCATAATAATCATATGGACAAGAATAGTATTGGTTTTCTGAATCTAATGGAATCTGACTCAATTGGTTAATTCTCTGCATTTTAGGAAGTGTTTGCCGATCAGACTCACGGTGACGTTTGAGTTGCGTAAGGTTGTTCGAATGATCCTGGTAATCATCGTCTTTGGAACAGGTTTGTTGCGCAATCGTTTTGTTGCGCCAGGCCCTGAAAATTGTTAGAATTTGATCCTATGGGTATGTGAGCCTTATTATTATTCTGCTCCGAATTTCGGAAATTTGTGGGATTTCTAAATTGAGAAACGGATGGATCTATTTCCATTTGGGTTGGCCTAAATCGTATTTGGTCCGCAGAAGCTGGTTTGTAATGGGGTGAATTATATGGGTTGAACTGGTTATGGTTGCTAATCTGTTTAGATGTCTGGCGTTCGCTTTTATTAAAAAAAGAGTTTGCGAAATTATATCGAGCCTGGTTCGCTTCAAGCTCCTGCGCAAGTGCAAGTGCGCATGGCATATCAGTTGGTCGGGACGAAAATAAAATGTCGCACATAGGTTTTTGTAGCCCAGAGATGAAAACCCTCAATGCATCTTGCCTATACTTTTGAGAAAGAGAGTCGATTAATCCTTTATTGCCTTCGTGAAGCATTATTGTTTTGTTTACTATCAGTGTCAATTTCTTTTCAACTTCATCGTAAAACTCCACAATTGACAATCTGCCTTGACGGAGCGTAGACATTTCTTGTTCTACAAGATAAATAGGCCTTTTATCGGAATATGTAAAGTCAAGCCTGGCTATTATTGCTCTAAAGTTAAGAACTGTGTTGAACGAAGACAAGACCTGATCAGCAGAATCAACGACTTTATTTCTAATTATGGCCACTGCCTGGTAATGTTTCGAACTTCCCTCATGAGATTCGAATAATTTATAGGCGGCAAAGGCCGCTTGCCGCCACGAAATGTAACGCACCTGCTCGCCACTAAACTCAGGCAATGTTTTCACTAAATCTAGTGACTCATCGCAGATTTTTCCAGGCTCAATGGTCACCGGCCGATATTCCTCAACAGACGTTGGTGTTTCTAGTGCCCTAAGTCGAGTTGTCAGTTCTTCAATCGTATTCTCGAATGATTGTTTTGTTTGCTCAGTTGCAACTTGAACTGCAGCAGTAATTATTGCGCTTATCTGTCCTGCGTCCATGACTCACTCAGAAATCTAACTATTTAAAATTCGTTATAAATTGCAACACTCCTTTCAATATGAATGATTAATAACTTGTTTGATACTAATTAATTAAATACGAACTAACTAACAGAACTAAATCTTATCTTAACAAAAATCAGGTTATAAGTTATAAAATTGACAAGTGTGCAATTATATTTCAAATGTTTTTGTTTTAATATTTAGTTTGTTCAATCAGTAACTAATTAGGACTTGAAATTTTTAATAGAGGTTTAACAAATAATGAGAAGAGAAAAAAAAAATAAACTGTGCTCATTTACAAAATTATATAAGTTCGAATATAAGCAATTCAAAATATCATTTATACTTAGCTATTTAATCAAACAAAATATGTGTATACTGTATATTGTGCGGCTCTCCACGCGTACGGTTTTTATTTATCCTCCAAGAATTGACGATGGCTCATAAAGATGATGAAGAGAAAATCAAATTCAGTTTCCGTATTTTTTCAATGTCTATGTTTTTATTTTTTAGCTGTTTTTTTTCCTTTGTCCACTTTTTTGTTAACTAAACGTATCGTTTTAGATTAATGCACATTTTATAATTTATTAATGTAGCAATTTAGATTTCACAAATGATTTGAAAGACCTTTGCACAAGGTACAGCACCGGCCAAAATGTTAGTTTCAGTGAGTTCTAAGTAACGCGAATTTTTATATTATGCACATTTAAGCATTTTTTTTTTTAATCACGTTGGGCGCCAATTATTTGTAATGAAACACACATTTATTTTTGAATAAATTTTATTGTGTTTAGATTAAATGTTTATTTTCCGTAAGCTACTTTCTATTTTCCTCTATGAGGAATTTGTGTTCTATGTGCCAACGACGCGGTCCAAGAGAGACTAGCTTCATCTTAACAATTCTCACCATTCAACCACAAAGTCCCGCTTGAATTTTACATAAGCGCGAGCTTCTCTGAGTTGACCTTGATTTGAGATAACTCAGTGATAACAATAGGAAGAGCATAAATAGACACCGCTGGTAGATATCATTTAATGTGAGAGTTTGTTCGTTTTGAGTTTGGCTTGAATTATGAGTCCATAACTTATATTCTGAATCAGAATCACATTCTGAATCGATTTAGCCATGTCCGTCTGTCTGTCTGTTGAAAGCGCGATAGAATTGACATAGGCTATTGAAATTTGGTGAAAGGACTTCTTTTTATCGTCGTCAGGTTGGTATTAAAAATGGGCTATGTCGGTCAAGTAGTTCTGGTACCTCCCATACAAAATCAATATTAGACCCATGTGTCTCTCTGTCTGTTGTTCAATGTAATTACGTACTACCTCACATGCCTAAAACTTCGCATGACTTGTATGCAGTGGAGGGTATCAAAGCATCTGCCAGGCCGATGATAACACTTTAACTTGTTTTTATTAAGGTTATATTACACACCTTCATAGGCAACCTGACTAAAAAGTAGCTTCAGGTCTAATGTTAAAAGAAATATCAATACGTTTTACGCTAAGTATATTAAATTTGAAAATTAGCTGCACATTGACAAGCTGAAATGCTTCGTAACAATTATTAACTTTGTCTATTGTATTTCCCAACTATTTATGCTACCGTGCTTAAGGACATCCTATGTTATAACCGCAGATGACCTTTAAACTATAGAAATAACTATATTCAAATGCGTCCTGCATTTTAGTGCAAAGTAGTTGGCGCTTAAGCTCCGTAATAACCCTAGGCCTAGCCTCTATCAAACAGTCGCTTTGTGCTAGTTTTTAATTTTTTAGAAAGAAAGGAAGGATTCTAGAATTGTACGCCGATTCCAAATGGTTAATTGAGAAGCTCTTTCAAGACAGCTATACTCGCGAACCTTTGTCAGACTTTCGCGAGAGCTGGCGCAGTGGAAAAAACCTCAACATGTTTTTTGTGTGCTTTCCCGGTATCGAACCTAGGACCCATGGCTTAGTAGCCCAAGACACTAACCACAAAGCCACTGCGTCTATAAGTGGCTTATTTGTTTATTCTATTTAGTGCTATGATACTATAAAACATTATTTTTGTTTAGAAACGAAAGAGAAAAGTACTATATAAATATATTAATTCCAAAAACCATTTTCAGCAAAACTGGAACCTGAAAATAAACTTGGAAATTTTTTTTTTTTAAAAACTTCATACAATTGCGACAAAGATGTGATAGTTAAAGAAAAATTCATAAAAAGCTTCCAACAAACGAAAAACGTTCATAGAAACATGTCGTGCATTCTGCTTAGTTAAAAGTTAAGGCAGATGAGTACTTACGATACTTTTTGGAACTCCCATTTTACCGTGGGTATTATTGTTTATCAAAGTTGCTTACCTTAAAAGGTTGATTTTGTAATCCCTTTTATGATATCCATATCTACTATATACATAAGTTTTAATAAGTTTCATAAGATAACTTCGAGAAAACAGATTTTAAAAAAAACCTTATATATTTGTTGTTCATTTAGGAGCCCCAGACTCGAAAATCAAATCAAATCTGGAGTTATCGTGCCTTTTCCCTATTTTTTTTCGTGTAAAAAATAGTTTGGAATGTCGAGAAAAGTTAAGAGATTGGTGCAATTTTTTTAAATTTTTAAAGGTGATTTTCAAGAAAATATACATTGCATGCCAAGTGCCAACATTTAGTTTATCGATTTTGACAAAATAAAATAAAAACATATAGAGTAAGTGCGGCAAATTGGGCCAACGTGGGCAATATTGCCTACAAGAAATGTCCCAAAAAAATAAATCGCATAAAGATATAAACTAATTCATTTTAACCAAGTTTAGATTGGTTTTGTCTCAGTCGATCGTGGTAGGCATCGTGGTTTTCCATGTTTTTTATGTTGTATGTTTTGTTAATTGCTTCACATTGAATTATCCTTAAATTTGAAAACATTTTTCTAAGGCAAGTGTTAAAACTTTTTTGTTATTTTTCAGCTTATGACGTCTATTAAAATGAAAACCAGTGGAAACACCACAGTGCGTGTAATATGGCTACGGTGACCAAATTCAAATATTCAAATAGTAGCTAGCTACTTTATAAAACAAAATTATAAGAAACTTAAACAGAAGGAATTTTTTAGGATTAGATTACGTGTTGGTTGCTCTATCAGAATTTAAAAACAGCTTAATCCCGAACGTTTTTCCAATTCAGGAAGTTGTTAGCATTATCATTTGTTCATTGAATTTTGGTTTTCTCAAGATCTATGTTATTGCTTTTAGGTATTTAAATGAAATACAGATAAAGAAAATGAACATCTTCTAAAATAGAGAACATTTATATTTATGTTTTCGTATACAAAATAATTCATTATGGACATCGTCTTCAAATACAGTACTATTCATTATAATAATGAAAGGATGGTCACCATAAATATGGCCCACCCTATGTGTGGGCGGGCTTATGGGCCATATTTGACACGTGAGTTTTTTTTTTTTTCTAAGATAGAATAGCTCTAGAAAAACACAAAACCAGTGCGAGCAATCACTGCAGTTAATAGAAGAGAAAGAGGGTGGGCCATATTTGTCAACATTTTTGATTTAGGCGGATCTTACAGGTAGATAACTAATATTGGATTAAGTAAAGAAAAATAACACATTTAATCATTTAATTTAATTTATGTAACATACATTTTAAGTACTCAATTCTTATTCTTTAAAAGTTCGGAAAACGTCGCAAAATTTTATTAAGGGTTTATTGAACTGCCATAGAATTTGTGATTATACTAAAGATACCGACAAAAAAAACACTCCTCAACTTGATAATGACCTAAGTTTACATTCTACAGCTTTTCCCGAACGTTTTCGTCAATTGACATTGGTTTTCTTAATAAGTAACCTTTGTTACTCTAGTTTAGTATTAACACTATCTTCTGTTTCAGTATTAATTTCCAAATAGATTTTTACTCAATAAGTTGCCTTGTTTTGTCTTTGTAGCCTTAAGATGTTCACTTTTAATTTTTATTTTATGTGAAAAAAGTATAAAATAATATTCAAATTTAATCTAACATAGTTTACCTAAAGCCCGTATGACACAACTTTTTTTTTTTGCATTTTTTCTGCTTTTAAAATGAAACTAGAGCAGTACGAAAAATCAGAACGAAAATTCCCGATAGGAGTGAGTGCGTACACACCAACTTTATTAATGTTGAAGTATCAAAAAAAATGCATTGAAAACACATTTTTCAGCTGCTGGCAGCTTTTTTTTTTTGGACATTTCAAGATTATTTGAATATTGCTACCCCTTTCGTAAAACACTTAAAGTCTCTTTTACACACCGCAGACTTTTCAACATTATAAAAATGGGGAAAAATGTAGTGTCATGCGGGCTTAAGCCAAGTGCAAATAAAAAAAGAAGACAAGCGAGAAGGTCACGTGCCAACGCTTGCTCGTTCAGTCTTGCTTGCTCTTAATCCTTGCGATTATGCTGACTACAGATACTCGTATGTACATAATCGCAAATCAATGACAGTAGCAGACGTACTCTCAAACCTTTTCGTAACTTCAACATACATACAAATATTTGAAAAGGGTATCAGATTCTATTAGACAAATAGATGCTCCACGTGAATACAGCTTCTACATTGTTTTTATTGTATATTTGCAGATAAATCGGTTCCAATTTCATGGCCACAAAAGGGTGACATTACATTCGAAAACGTCAGTCTCAGATATGAGGGCCAAAAGGAGAATGTCATCACGGATTTGTCGTTGAAAATTCCCGCTGGCCAAAGGGTAGGTACGGGCTTTTATTTTAAGACTTTACAATAATATTTATGGGACTTCAGAGTGGCAATACGTATGGTGGTAATATCAATCCCAGTTAAATAAGTGTTTTGATTATTTGGAGATAGTCTCGGAATGAATGCATTCGGTCGCGCTTTTTGGCTCACTGTTCCGCACTCAAAAAATAGTTAGTATAAAAATACGAATGAAATCTTTGTAGAAATACGAACGTGAATATTCACAAATTATTTGTAAATAATAAGAACCTTCGTTGTTTTTGTCGTATTCTAAAAATTATTAGATTTGTAGACTTTGTACATAGAACGAATCCACTTTTGTAATATTGTACGAATACTTTCTGCTGCCGCACTGGATGAGAGTACGAACATCGTTCGTAGAATGTACAAATGATTCGTATATAGTACGAATGCCGTTCGTACATACACAAATGGTGGAAAAATGGATTAAACAGTTATATAAAAGAACAAATGATGCCTTTGTAGAAATACGAAACTACAGCCGTTCGTAGAATGAACAAAGCTTTCGTAAATTCTACGAACGCCGTTCGTACTTTCGGTATATGGCGGCAAAATTGGTAAGATGGAAAGTTCAAGAACAGAAATGAAATATTCGTAAAAATACGAAACTTCAGCCATTCGTAGAATTTACGAAGCCTTTGTACATTCTACGAACGCCGTTCGTACTTTCGTTTTATGGCGGCAAAATTGGGAAGATGGAAAGTTCAAGAACAGACATGAAATATTCGCAAAAATACGAAACTTCAGCTTCGTAGAATTTACGAAGCCTTTGTACATTCTACGAATGTCATTCGTATACAAAATGGCAGCCGAATTAATAACAAATAAATTATTCGTAGCATGTACAAATGATTGTTATATAGTACGACTGCTGTTCGTAAACAAAATGGCGGCTGAAATATAAACGAGGTATTCGTAGAATGTACAAATGTTTAGTGCATAGTACAAACGTGGTTTGAGATTCACAAAATATTGTCGAAATATGTACATGAACACTATATTAAAACTTCAATCAAGTGTGCACTACTAGATTGTTCTGCTTCAGTTCGATCAAATATTTCAGAGAGGAAAGACGTAGACGTAACTAGAGCCAGAAGAAAAAAATTTAAAAAAAGTTATTTGGGGTTCAAATGGAATTGTAGGTCGATTCCGCAGGTAAGCGTTTTCATTTATTAGTTAGTATTGTGTGTGCGAAGTGATATAGAATTTTTCTTAACGTTTTGTGTTTTCATTTACAAACGGCATTCGTATTAAAAAAAAAATAGTTTTGCTCGCGTTGTAGGTAGTCATTTCATATTTGTTTTTGCGTGAAATTTATTCAGCTTGCTGTAATTCATTTCGGTGATTCGGTACTCATAAATTGGCGCCGGCTCCAGAGGACTAAAAATGTTTCACGCTAATGGCATAGTTCCCCTGCTGGATAACATTATACCTCAATGGTTGCCGGTAACAGTGTTGTTATGGATATTGTTTGAGAATCGTATATTTTCTCGATTCAAAATCGTATTTGCCGTATTTTCTAATTTTACGAGTACAAAAAATGCGTTTAAGAGCATAGAGGTCATTTTGCACTTAATATGAATGTTTTTTTGTAATGCTCGAGAAGTCGGACAGTTTGATCTTTAAGATGCTTGGTGTTTTATTAGTATTTTAACTATTTAAATATGTCGTTTCGATTTGGCTTTTCAGATTTTGATTTTGATCTGAGATTTCAGATTTTTGCTGCCAAATCGAACATAAAATCCAAATTTTATTGATTCTTGTGTGTATTGAGTTGGCCGGAATTTTTTTTTTTTTTTCACTTGTAATCAATTTCCACGTTTTTAGTAACACGTTTTCGAAATAATTTAATATAAATACTAATTCAGTTAAAAAAAAACAATCCTTCCAACGATAAACCGCCGTCTGTGTGCCATACACATTGGTATGAGTGAATGTGTAAATCTGAGAAGGAAATCGAGATTTCTGAAAAGTGTCTCAGACAAGAAAAACAAAAAAGATTTATTTTTTATGAAAAGCAATCTCGATCAAAAAAAAGGAGATTTTTTTCTGAAAAAATGTATCTTTTTGCCAAATCGAAAGCGACATAAGTTTCAAGCAAATTTAAATTCAGAAGTAGGTATTTACTTTCATATCAAATAATACTTATACCTTCCGAAGTCTATTGAAGTATTTTTTTTATATATTGTTATTCTACCCCATATAAAACTCCACATCCCCATGGTAAGGGGTTAAGGACTCATATTCCTTAAGAAAAGTAATTGATTTTAAAATTTTACACATTACATTAACCGTTTTGATTTATCAACCAATCTGCAATGTTTAAAATAAAAGGGTAAGGGTATTATATAGTCTTGAGCCAATGTGAAAATGCCTTATCACTATCCTAAGACTGTTTTCTCTGATTTGCGAACATAATATAAAAAAACGGCATGACATTGTCCATTTGCTTAGTCTTCAGAGAAACTAAAAAAAAAGTGTAGAGTTCCTAGCACATTATTTTTATTTATTATAGCACACATTTTTAAAACACAAAAAAAACATAAGTCTTTTAAAGTATCTAATTCGGTACAATAGGTTTGTAGGAACTTAGTCAGTCTTTAAGTAGTTAAACAACTGCTACTTTACAAAATAAAATAAATAAGACTTAACTTACTAATGTAATAGTAATTTCTACTTTAATTACTTTTGCTGACCAAAAGCATTCTTTTGTAAACTCAAATTATTTTATTTGATTTTTAAAATTGCTTGTTTAAAAACAAACATTTATAAAACATAAGACTCAGTAAGGAACGTAGTAGGAACTTTGTCAGTCGTATCAACAAAATTACCAGCTACCTTCTACCATTTCCGAGCATTTTTTCTTATAACAAAAATATTTCGAAGTTCACCATTATTCTGTCAAAAGTAGAAAATGAGTGCATTCAGTAATTTTTTGAACAAAATAGGTTTACATGGATGGTGCTGACGCATATGCAAATGCAATGCTTTCACTCAGAAACAGTAAGGCAGCATTTAAATGAATTGATATCGAGTTCGTATTTTTGGTGCTCCTGCTCAAAAAGTTACCAAAACCAGATAAAAATTACCAAATTACCAAAACTCAAAAAGCAAAAAAAAAAATTACTAAATTTGGAAAAAATTACCAACCGTGACACAAGCAAGAAACAACGCAAATATTCAAAAGGAAATATAGCCATTGCCAATTTGACATAACATAAAAGTAGCATCGCAAGTAGGCGGCAACCCATCACGCAAACAAAAAAAAACGGGTATGCTCGGTAATCGATGCCGGCTAATTGCAAAGGGGATGTGCGGGTAAGGTAAAGTTATAGGTGCTAAATGCATTTCTAAATCTTTGTGGGTTCTTTTTCTGAAATTGTATTTTATTTATCGCGTCGTATTTCGGTTTAGCCATCGTATTTAA
The DNA here is from genome assembly GCA_951230905.1 of Cheilosia variabilis. Classification (NCBI taxonomy): domain Eukaryota; kingdom Metazoa; phylum Arthropoda; class Insecta; order Diptera; family Syrphidae; genus Cheilosia; species Cheilosia variabilis. The sequence goes on from OX579679.1 coordinate 43,757,638, forward strand.
TGTTTGTATAATATCGGAAAAAATCGGAAAAATATTTACGAAATCGTAGAAATTGGAGCGAAAAAGGCAAAAATCGGAGCGTCGTGTTAACCTTCGAAAATCGTAACATTTACGATAAATACGATCACATAACAACGCTGGCCGGTAAGCCGAGGTCAGTTATCTGACTGGTGAGGTACGAAGGCTTATAGCATGAATTTATTTACAGCGTATCCATATAATCGATCGACTGCAAACAGCCCCAGCAAAACTGTAGCATTTCCATAATTATAAACAAACGAACAAATTTGTTAAAAAAAAACTGTACCTACATTCTATATAAACTTCTCATGCACAAAATGTTCGTTCGTATAACTTATTATTACATTCTACAAAATCGTTTTTACTTTCAGCCGACGTATGCCTATGGGACCGTTTGTACATTGCACGAACAAACAAATTATGTATTATAATACCAAAACTTTCCATTCACTAATAAATTCTAACGTTCTATAAAATCTCTTTTACTTTTAGCCATATTTGTAGAATAAAAACAAATATTTTACATAAAAAAAAATTCGTATTATGTACAAAACAATTATTGCATTCTACTAAATCATTTTTTTCTTTTCAGCTTACGAACACCTTTGTACAAGTTTCATGTATCTATTATTCGATCGAATGAAAAATCGTAATATTTTACAATCGCATTTATTCGTATAAGTACAAATATATTTGTGCAATATAAATAACTAGATTCGTACAATATTCACGAACGAATTTTTACATTTTACGAATACATTCGTAATATTTACAAATATTTATTCGTATATTTGTTTGATTAATAAATAGATTCGTAAATATTTCACGAACGAATTTTTACATTTTACGAATGCATTCGTAATATTTACAAATATTTATTCGTATATTTGTTTGATTAATAAATAGATTCGTAAATATTTCACGAACGAATTTTTACAATTTACCAATGCATTCGTATTTAATAATGTTTGTAGAATGTGTTTGTAAAAGATACATTTGTTCGTTCGTACAATGTACAAACAGCCACATGCCACATGTTATTTGTACAAAGGCGTTCGTCTGCTGAAAATTACAAACGGTTTCGTAAAATGTAACAATTATTTCGTGCATATAACGAATAGATAATTAGAAAGAGCATTGCATTGCATCAAAAATAGGACAGTAGTTAGGTTTTAGGTTTTTGTTTGGATAGGTACCTAAAATATGTGAAATTCTATTGATCGCTAAACGTCTAACCGTTAAGATTCCATTGACCTCTCTAGTGCCAGCGGTACTTGGTTGTATTTGCGTTTCTTTAATCGAATTGTATTGGCAGTTCGTTTTGTCCCCATCAATCTATTTCGAGTATCGTGTTCCATACCTAACTGTGCGTAGATTTGATTTCCAGAAACGAAATCGGTAACGGTTGTTATAAAAATTCTTCTCACTTGCTTTAAAAATCTAATCATCAGATACTTCAAACGGTTAGAGCCAAATTTCACTAAAGCCACCAATATTTAAATCATAATCAACACTTACAAATTTTTAAACAATATTGGAGCCAAATAACATGCATTAAATATGCTAAACAACATTTCTGTTAATTTTTCTTTTCACCCTGAGTACATTGGGAGGATTAGTAGTCAACATCAATTTGTTAGTTACATGACTAAGAAGAAAAAGGAACTTACGCATACGCCAATTGGCAGAATGCCTTAGAACTGGAAATACTCTATAATAATCTGGTTTATAAAAGATTGCGTGGTATTTTTACCTTGTGCAATGCGGAATCTTCAGTATGTATTCTTTCAAAGCAGCGATGATAATAATTCAGCACTCCGAAGAACGTTGCAGCTGCAACTGAGGTCGAGTCGTATAAGGCTTTCAAAAGCTTTCGTGTAAGTTTTCTCGAAACTTAACATGCTCTGTGTACAAACGCCATCCATTAAAAGCTCGGCAGGTATACGGTCCATCAGACTTAGACTAATGTTCAAATCCTTCCTTTCCCTTGCTTTTGGTGTGGGTTACGAACATTTAATTAATGGTACATTTTATCCAACACCAGAAATAGGGTTTCTATATCTTAAACGCTAACTGCGGATAGAGATCACAAGCCACTCTCATGTGCAGCTTTTCTTGAAGGCGAGTTGGTTTACCACTCGTGAAACCAGTTCGTTGAATCATTAGGCTCTCCCTTCCCCATTAAAGTCTTTATCGGCTATGGTTTTCTAAAATTGAATTTCTTTAGACACAGAAGTCCTCCTTCATAACACCCACACACCAAAAGGGATTAAAGAGTGAAGTAAATCATTGCCGCCCCTTAACTGTTGACATAAGCTCCTCGAAAGTATTTTGTGCGAAGCTTTCATCTTCAATTTCTCCTAACTAGCACAGCTTTCTAAAAGGTAGATTAATGACCTAACCTCTTCGAATTCATGTCCTCTGCATTATTGGCCTTAGAAAACGGTAAAGAAAACAAGTTGAAGTTATTGCAATTGATTTTAAAACGGCTTTTCATAAGATATCCTCGGTTTTGACCCCATTATGACAAAAAGGCTCACTTGTTACCTAAAAAAGTGTGCTCTCTTCAGCATTCTATCGGCTGCTTTCTTTACCACTGTTAGTGATCTTCAATACTCAACACTCTCTCTTTGCTGACAATACAACAATTTTCAAATCCATTTTCTTGCAATATGGCCCCAGTCTTCTTCAAATAAATCTAAGCGGCGGAGCCTCAATAGCTTCTTAGAACTTAAGTCCCCAAATGTAAATTTATTTCCTTCCTAAGTAAGTGCAAAAAGTCTTCTCACCGAATGTACCTTCTCCACTGAAAACCCACATCTTTCGCGACCTTCCCATATAACTCGCCAGGAACTTAATTTCGGTTCGTGATGAGATGATTTCTAAAACAAGGTGGTAACTTGGCTCCTTTAAAGGTGTTTTAAAGATCTATACGTGATCTACAGCTCTTCGAGTTCGGAAGACCTTTCAACAAGTTCATGTGTCCAGTATCGAGAGCACCCAGCATCGACTTCTTCGATTTACTCCTGGGCGTATATTTTGGAACGATTCTTTTGTCTTACCTCCTTATCGAGACCGTCTTAAACTCATTAACTTCAATACCCTTGAGGAACACTGCACATTATTTTCATTCACCGTCTCCTCTACCGGCTTCCGTCGATTGCATACAGCTCTATTTCGGTTAAAACTTACACTCGAAATCTACGTTTCCCCGTCTCTTAAATATACCAATCCTCTGTATGGGTAACTCAAATCTTACTCTTTTCTACTGTAACTATAGCAATACCACCCTTAAATTCAAGTTCGCCTTAACTTTAAGCCCAAGTAATAAGTCCAACATTTAGTTCATAGGTTTAATTAGTACGTTTAAGCTGAATCAATGAGGGTCTTACCCCCACTAGAAATTAAGAGAATGAAACCCAACACTTCTGATGCTGTACTTGATGTTGCCCCCATGAGACTTCTGTAAGGATACTTTTGTTGTTTGTTTGGATGTGTTGTTAGCCGTTCAAACTTTTATCGATCTGCTCACAATAATACTCCTTTGACTCCGAATACCTCATAACAGACCACACAAGATATCCTACGCCACTCATTTAAATGTATAGCAATAAACACTTTACTCATGCATCACCAAAAAAGCTGGCAAGATTCTGAAGTGCATTCATAAGGCGGGTATATAATTTGTGCCATTATTACTTTCTTTCCTTTTCCAAAGAACTAAACTAAATATATAGAACATAAACATTATTGAATGTTTCATTTCAGCACCCTAGTGCGACATTCATGAACCAACGACTGGTTTTATTGCATAGCAAATTTTATACACATCTATCCTGACTAAATTGTTGACGATTTTTGCCCCCCATGAACGCTAGTGCCGAAAGAATTTCTTTATTAAGGACACTGCGTCAGTGAGTACGAGAATGATCTCACAACAAAAAATACCAACATAAAAGAAACGCACACTGTGAGTTAAGTTTGCACCAGTAAACGTCTGTATTCCCCCTGTATGTACTTTTATTTATGATTTTTGCTGAGTTGACATAATTTGGAAACTTAAAAAATATTCTCTCCATTAAAAAAAAATCCTAAAGGCAGTGATGTCAGGATGCCATTCCATTTGATTGTACATGAATGTCTCGTTTGCAAATTGAATAACTCATTTTGTACATTTTTGTGTGTGCAGGATTTCTTTTTTGCATTCAAAACTCTTTTTTTTTGGTTTGTATTTTAAAGATTGGCATATGCGGTCGAACTGGCAGTGGAAAGTCATCCATGGCATTGTCCTTGTTCGGTGTGCTGGAAACGGTTTCTGGTCGAATTTATATAGACGAAGTGGACATCACACAAATACATCCGGAAGAAATTAGATCGAGATTATCGATAATCCCACAGGATGTGCATTTATTTGATGCAACCATACGAGAGAATTTGGATCCAAGAGGACACTACTCCGATTTGGACTTGTGGAAATGCTTGGAATTGGCCCAACTTAAAGATGTCATCGTTAATGCTATGCCACAGGGCCTGGGTAAGTTCTTTAGTGAGATTTTGCTTTTTTTTCGTTTTCTTGTTATTGGCTCAGTGGAATTGTAGAAAAGTTTTAACACTGTTTTTGAGTCATATGGAAGCTCGTGTGTACACACAATATCAGGAGGATTTTCCATGAGTAAGCACATACGAATCGGATCATTTTGCTGTCAAGAATGCGAATCAGTACGTTTAGCAAGGAAACAACAAAATGTTTGCCAGCAAAGTGCTATTATTTGGAGTAATTTAGTTATTGATTAAACTTTAAAGACTTTGGTCAACATACTGCCATGTTGGAACTGATGGTGGTTATGAGATCTTCAATCTATATTTTCATCATTATATTGAAATGTTCCGTCGGCGTCGATTATAATCGTTTTCGTTCAAACGAACGTTTTGCTTCATGTAACTTCGAAAACGAAATGAAATTTCATTTTCGCGAAAGCAATAAAGCGAAAGTTATTTCATCGACATTTTCGTTTTCTTTGCTTCATGTAACTGCAAAAGCGAAAGACATTTTCGTTTCATGCGAAAGGAATACAGCGAATGATATTTGTTTGACATTTCACATTATTTTTGCTTGTTTAATTAGTGGTTGTGACTACATTTTATGTCACAAAAAATGTCCTGGCGAATTATTTATTAATAGCAAGCGATAGTGATGTGGAAAATTGTCTAAATTTAAGAAAAATTCGAAAAAAATCTTCGAGATTGTTCGGATCCTCTTCGCTGCCCGATGAAAGATCTGTTTATTAAATTTATGTGCATTACAATTGACAGTTTTGCTTTCGTCCTGTGTTTGTAATCTGTCCAGTAATTTTTTTTTATGGACGGGCCATTTTTGTTTAATATTTTACACAACTAGTCCCATTTATCATTGAATTGCGTATTTTTTGCTAGGAAAGAATACTTCTCCATCCACTCGATCATAATAGTTTGTTGCGTTTGTGTTGTTGTTGACGTCCTATAAGAATGCAGTTAATTAAATACACAGTTTGTATGTCGATTATAGTTACAAAAATATTCGAATGTTCACCTTTTGTTACGCTTCGCTTACGACCAGAATAAAATATCAACAAACGAAATATTTACATTGAAAGCGGTTAGCTGTTGTCGAAACAACATACTTGATAAATACAGCTTCTCAAAATTTAACTTTTATGTCACACCGTTCCTTAAATGCTTGCGAAAGATGAGAAGAAAACGAAAGCAGTTAAATGAAGCAAATCTTTCGCGTGATTTCTTTCATTTTTTTAAAATACAAAGGTGGAAATGAATAAAAATCTTGGAAATGAGTTCCTGTATTTTATTTAGTTTTACTATTTTTCCTAACTCGTGACATAACGTTGCAAAACCCTTAGCTTAAAATTACATCAAATATTCCAACCCCAACTACTGGACTTGTTATGTAACAATAAGTAAACCTATTTCTTTAAAAAACAACATTGTGCAAACTAAATGGTGCATTACTAAATCCACCTCTTTATTTTTATATTAGATACAAAAATTGCTGATGGTGGTAAAAATCTAAGCGCTGGCCATAAGCAGCTCTTCTGCCTGGCCCGAGCAATACTAAGAGGATCAGCATGCCTTTTCCTGGACGAAGCAACAAGTTCATTAGATACAACCACGGAACGCGCCCTGATGGATGCAGCGCATAATGCCTTTCAAGGAAGAACCATTCTAACCATAGCAGTAAGTATCCCTGTTTGGCATTGTGTTTGGTCCGACTCTATCTACATTCTCTGTTTACTTGCACATCCAGAAATATCGATTCATTTTCCATTTTCTCTATTTCAGCATCGACTCTCAACGATATTGCACTATGATCGCATTATTGTAATGGAGAATGGGCGAATCATTGAAGATGGAACTCCCAAAGAGCTGCAATCGAACACTGAAGGACACTTTTATGCATTGCTAAACTCGGGCCGTTTGCAAAGTCCAGTGGTATCTGCGACCAGTGAAGCGATTCGCAGTGATTGAAGAAAATGATTGAATATTTGAGCAGTGTTAAGGTGTATAGTTTGTACATTTATAAATAAAAACAGTTTTATTTTCGACAACGGTTTTGTTGCTTTTGCATTTTGATTACAATTATTATTATGGTAGCAAAAAAAAAACGAGTTTCTTACTCCATATAAGAAAAACTTGAAAGTGAACGTTAAAAATGACATAAAAAACAAAAGTTGAGGAATAGCGTTTAAAGAATATCTTTCGAAATGAGGAAGGACATCGTTATCGTCAGTGGATTCAGGAATGGAGCGATGTTAACTGACTTTGTTTCGCTGGAGCTCAGTGCTTCCATATTATTGGAAGTGAGTAATCATAAAGCTTGCTCATTTTTATCATACGTGACCTTTTAAGAGCATTGAGGGCTTTGTGAGGTGTTCTCAACTACAAAATAAGAATACCTCGATTCATTGTAGGTACAGGGTTTGTTTAGTAAATTTTCTCGGGCAATTGTATTCATGGGGCGCGAACTGGGCTAATCACAGCGCTCGACTATTTTTTTGAGCACCTGGTATGGTTAATACTATAAGGTCTCTAACAACCAGTGGAACTCCACAACATTGAAAAAGCTTAGCTGTGGGTCCAACAAGACGGTGCTACATGCCATATACAAGCGAAAGCGACGCTCGAATTTGTGAAGGAGAAATTTGGAGACCACTTGATTATTTTGGCTGGGGCTACGTCAAGTTCTTAGTCTTCGATAACAAGCCAACCACTTTGCAAGAGCTCGAGCACCGTACATATTGAACCATTCCAGACCGAAAAATATATACACGTAGCTATTAAATAAAGTCGGAATCAATCAGCCCTATTCTGCAATTCACGTGAATCGTAGATTCGATTCACCCATTCGATTCCCTTTCACTCTGCCTTTCCATTCTGCTACCCATCGAGTGAACTACATTATTCAAACGAATTTGACATTCAAGTTAACAGCTGTTCGCGTGAAATCCATAAGAAGTTTTTTTTTTTTTTTAAATTTTAATTAATGTATTCAATTTGATCTCTATTCATGAAAATCTTTGGAAGATTATCCAAATTTGGTTATTTATTTTAAATAAAGCAAAATATATAAACAAACTGGCATGGATAGTATTGGACGTTTTTTTTCCACTTTCAAACAGTGCGGAAATTAAAGCAGTGAACTGGTCTCTGTTTGTTGTTCTGCCCCTAAAAATCAATAATCTTTATTTACAAACAAATAATCAAGCAATAAATAAGTTTTTACTTACATTTTATCAACCACCAACCAGAAAGACGAGCCATTTGATATGCGGATTTGAATTGTATAGAATGTATGCGTTCAAGAGAATACCGCACAGTATTACCGACGTTACCGACACTAACAAGGTGAATCCACATTCGATTCGAATGAATAGTAGAATAGTGTTCAGTGAAAATTGAAGAATTTTAGAAGAATCGACCAAAAAGCCCAAAAAAAAGCCATACACAAAATTATACTTGGTCAACAAAATAATCCTATGGTTTCTTTTTGAGAAGTAACCTCAAAATTTATGGTACTTCCTATATAAAATATTCATAGCAGTTTGATTTGCTCGAAAACGTCTCTAACGATTTTAACAAAATAAAAACTTAGAGCAAAATTATTGTTTTCAAAATTATTCTGTCCTTAATTTTCAATTGGAATCACCGAAAACGCTATTTTAAAAACTGCTCATATCTCGAAAAAGCTATTTTAGATTTCGATAAAACTTTAAAAACCAAGTAAAGCTTATATTCCGAACAATAACTTGTTTTCACTTCTCGTTTTTACTCGGTTTTCAGCTAAATAATTGGGCAATAGTATTTCTTAAACTAAACATTGCAATATTTGTTACTCTTTTGTTTGCATGACAAACAAGATACCGTAATTAGGTTTTATTTTTCGTTTTTCTAAAAAAAAACCGAATAGATATTTTTTTCTTAACTATTTCTCAAAAATTACTACCCAAATTCCGATTTGTATTCGCATATCTACGGTACATATATGTTTGTAATAGTCTCAATACCGCACTTCCAAAAGTGCAATAACAGCCACGCAAAACATTTTTTTAGCAAATATTTCCCACTTTTTCCTTTTTTTAAATAAAAAACTAACTCAATATAATTCCAACCACTTCGAGCTTATACACAATCAGAACCTCCCACTTCATTTGCACACGTCCTTCGGCATATTCAGCTTATAGCCGTTAATACAAATTCAAAAAAAAGTCTCTGAATATTTATATTAATGCAAAGTTATCCGTCTAACACGAATACTACTTCCAATCATTGACATCTTAAACCAGCGTTACTAATCTATTCCAGTCAAAAATAAAAACAAACCCTAACAAATCAGAAATCCTATATTTTATGAACTGTTTCTTTTATCTAGCATCGCTTCTTAGATTCTTACCTGCCTACCTAATAAAATAAGAAAAAAAAACATTCAACCAAACTCTTGCTGATGACAATAACCAAATAAACAGACTCATATATGACATTATTTCCATTAAGAGACCAATTTAAAAACCAGTTACCAGACAAAATTTTTTAAACCTAGAAACTAGGTCGCCCTGTTTTCATTTAGATTTCTCCTTTCTAAGAAGTGAACAAAACAGAAGTGGATATCCCCCGGATTCAATTACTCGCACTTGATGATTTTCCATTGAGCAGCTCTCTACAAAGTTTCGCAACTTCAAACGATGCTCGACCGCCAACTAGAGAGCCCATCGACCGTCGACAATAACCACATTACCATTAAACATACCTTCCAGTCCAATCCAAGGTAAAATTAGGTAAATTGACTAAACCGCATTCAACAGGATATAGCAGGGAAATCACTGCGGATGTATTAAGTGCAAAATGTTTGGCATCGTTTCAAATTATTTTTCATTGTTTCTCTTAAAAGGTTTCTGTTCAGGTAAGAAGCTTCGCAAGGAGAACCATGAAGAAATGGAAAAACAACTCGAAAAACCAAACAATGTAATTAAATACCCTTGACGAAAAGTGTGCTTATTTTGGAGCTAAAATTTGTGCCTACTTTGAATCTGACTAATTGCCGAAAATTCACAGAATGGTCACTTTATTCTCTGATTTTTTTATACCTTTTCAATGTAAGAAATTTAATAACACGCATGTTCTGAAATTCAAGTCAAAAGGTTTAGGTTTTTTTTTTCAAATAAGAACTTCCCTTGGGATGGGTGCTTTAATATCGTCCCTAGATGTTTGTAGGTAGTTAGTTTTGCACATAAAACGTTGTGAATTATAGTTCTCTGGTAATACATATGTCCGCAGAAAGCGGGTCCTAAAGAAAAGAAATGCTCCAGCTGTCAATTACTCTGATGTGCATTGGTTTTCCCGGGAAGGAAAAATGTGGAGCCCATGTACGTAAAGTGAATAAGGAATTCAAAAGCGCTAAAATGTAGGTAATAAATATTATCATTGAATAATTTAAATGTAGTTCATTCTTTATTTCGAAGGTAGGACAAAGAAATTTCTTAACAATTGTTGGCCATAGATTCGACATTTGATCAATGGAAACAAAATAAAATATGAAAACAAATTCCATATTTAAAAAAATACAAAGTTAGGTACAAAATACATTTTTTATTTCGAATTTCCGGGCCTTTCCTAAAAGCCGGGCACGGGTGGAATCACCGATTTTTCCCCTTATTAATAAACTCGTAGGTACATTGCATCCGAAATCAGGGATCTTAAAGTCACTGGGTTGTCCAATTTCCTTTTCGATTTTATATTTTCGTAAATATTAATATGTTTTCTAATACGGCATGCTAAAAAGACAATATAAGCGCAATTTTCAATTATTATTTTTTTTCACATTTGATAAATAGGTATTCTTTATTGCAAAATACTTAAATAAAGCAACATTTTTTAGTACGTTGAATTTTGGTTTTTGTTATGTTAACCTTGTTGTTTTTAAAAATTGAAATGAAATACAGAAAAAATAGTAAACAACTACTAAAATAAAGAAAATTTATATGTTTTTGTATACAAAATCGTCTTATTTAGTACTGTTCATTATTATAATGAAGGGATGTTCAGCGTGCCCAAATATCTTCCCCTAGGGTCTGATGACAAATGAAAAACTTGCTCACTGCCGCCCTTGAAGCTTCATTGTGGATGAATGTTTTAATTATTAATTAACGACATTTGCTACAAACAAAATAGTTTTCGTTTAAGTTTCCCTACTTAAAACTACTTACAGATATTTTATATTTTAAAATGTTCTTTACCTATGTCAGTAAATGATGGATTAGTCAAAAGTCTGCATATACTCTCTTAATTTTATTTTCGACTTCGTCAAAGTTCTTCCTCATTCCGACAAAAGGGTTAAGTAATTTTTTTCTGCCAACACGAACTCCGTCTTCATCCTTGTCAATATCCGTCCGACTGTCTACCCGTCTGTAGCTGACTAAGTGCCTTACATTTCCATTTCGAAATTTGTCGTTTGCGGAAAATTCAAGTTTGTCCTTTTGCATGGAGGGAAGAACCCAGCCCTTTCGCTAGTCCCATTCGACACCAAATTGAACTTTTCAACTTGTTTTTTTTTTTGTGTAGGTATAGCTATATATACCATTTGAAGCTGCGGCAGCATTATGAAGACTCAGGCAGAGCCGCAGCCGATGTTTCAAAAGAAGAGTGAAGCGCAGAGAACTTTTGGCAAACTTCTTTATCTCATTATGGCCAGAGAAAGAAATGGCAAGGAAGATCCATCGCTTTTTGCAATGTTTGTTTATGCGAAAAAAATATTATATCTCGAGAAGATGTTGACGACGAAATGCAATACATTTTTTTTTAATCCGGCATGAATCCTTTATTACTTAAAATGACGTACATAGCTGCCAGATATTCAGTCTAGATGATGAGTGAATATCTGGCTCGGTTGTGGTAGTTTACTGACTCAGTTTATTTTGCCTTCTTTTGGGGAGAGCGTTGTTGGAGCGGTTTCCACTCTCAGTAAAAGTTTTTCTACGTTAACGATACAGTTTGCGTTCGTTGTTGTACTTTTCACTTTTCGCAAACACTACTGCGTGAGCTTTGAGTATTCAGTAATCTTTATTAAGGGTTGCCAAGAGATGTGTACGAAAATCCCTTGCATGTGAGAAATCAGGTAGTACAATTTGTTTTTAATGAGCACCCCCTTAAGGTTATGGCTGCTCTAATAAAATAATGCGGAAGATTCCGCTGCACATTGGTTGTGAATTGTAACAACCAGGAATAACAAAGCTTGCCTAAGCTATTCAGATCCGTTTTGTAAGACTTATGAATGAGTCAATATACTTCATAAGAGAAAAAATAATTAAGAGTAAACTGTAGAAAATTCGAGTGTTGCCGTTGAGGTGGAGGAATACAGTTGGCAATTTCATTTGAGCATTGCTTGTTAAGGAAACTATAGAGACACGTAACATTTTTACGATGTTCAAGCGAATTTAAAGAACTCCCAATATACGTATCTCCGATTAGTTTAATCTCACAAACTCTAGGCAATAAGTGCAAGGTCCGGCGCACTAGACCGGATATGAGAGTTGTATTCAAGTTTTGGGCGAATGAAGGTCCTTTATATTCTATCTAGATCAAAAGGTATAACATTTTTTTTAGACCAATTGGGTGTTGTATAAATAGGGATGGGCTCTGATTGGCATCAACTTGGTGATGCCCAGTTGTCCTCCTCCGTTGTAACCACAGGGTACTGGTCTCGGCCATCCGGGTACGACTTGCTAAACTTATAAGCTCGAGTGTTAAACATGATGAAAAACGCAACAATAGCTGTTATTTATTATCAGCGTTACAGATCAGATCACGAAAATAAAACAAGACGGATCATTGAAATGTTTAATTTTTGAGTTGTGGCAATAGTTGCTCTCAAAAACGAAACAGATAATACAGAGTATTACAAACTTCATATTGCAACCAGCCATATTGCAAATATTCTGCTCAACGTGACGTCACACAAGGCACATGTCATTTCACTTGCAATGTCGGGGGTGTTACCATATTTGAATCAAATTTGCATAATTTTTCTTTTCAAATATATTTTTGTAAAACATATTTTATATTGAAATATGCAACACATGAACAATATTTTTCTGCTGGCACTTGAATTTATCTTGGCATATTAAGGTGTGTCCCGACCACCGAAACATTTCAGAAATGCTTATGAAATGTTTCTGAAGCACATCGGACAGATTTTATAAACATTTATAAAAGATTTCTGAAACTTATTTATTTACCCCCGTATTAATAAACACTGCGTAAAAGTTATCAACTCATTACTCAGCAGCTACGTCAATTTTTTGTATGCTATCTGACGTCTACTAGCTAACTTACATTTGTATATTTGTTTATTAATACGGGGGTAAATGTTTATGAGATGTTTCAACTTTATCCTGTTTTGGACTAGAAGAATATTATTAGGTATTCGAAGCTTTTTTGGACATTTTTATTTTATTAAAAAAACAATAATAATCGAAAAAACACCGCTAACTTTCTGCAAGCAAACTTGTAAAACAAAAATTATTTCCCATCACGATTGGATAACTCTAAAACATTTCATAAATGTTTTTTTTGGTGTCCAGATCCAAACCAGTAAAACATTTCATAAAAATTGTTTTGTTTAATAAATATTTTAGAAATATTTATGGAACATGTAAGTATTTAATTGTTTATAAAATGTTTGACTGGTCTGTACATACCTTTATAGAACGAGAAAAAAACAAATAATTCATACGAATGCGAAAGAATCAATTAATTTTTTGTGTTCCATTTTTTCAGTCTGGCAACGTGATTGTGTGGCTATCGTTTACAGGCACACCAAAATTTAAAAATAAAACAAGCCACTTAGCGGGAAATATTATATTAGTAGAAATAATTTTCAGATCATGATTCGTGTTCTAGATGAGAAGCAGGATCATATGCTATTGTTGTAAGTGCATGTAAATCGATGATCTATATGGATCCATAGCTGATAATAAAACAACAGCTACTATGTATAACTCTCTGTCGGAATTGACTGTCTGCTCGAGTCTCAGAAGTCTACCATGAGCATCTCAACAAACCGTAAACCAAATTGATCACATTGCGATCGACGCCAGACACGCGTCCAGGATATTGGATGTCCGAACGTTCCGAGCGGCTAACATAGACTCGGACCACTACTTGGTAATGGCCAAAGTACGTACCTCTATGCGGATATCCACAACGCCGAGCATATACTGTGCGGAGATTTAACGTCGCAAGGCTACTATCGCCGGAGATCGCCAAAAACATTGCCGACCGCGTCTCCCTTAACCTTTCAGCAGAACGAAGCCTACCAAGCAATGCTGCAGACAAGGCCTAGAAGTGGGGAGAGCTGCCCTGTAAATTTATTATAAACACTGTTGACTAAATGTTTAGGTTTAGGTTTTCATTGCGTAACATTATTGTTCTTGTTGCACTTTGCACTTGGGAAACCAAGATACCAAATTGGAAAGAAACCAGATCGAAAGTTAAATTTTCCTTAGTACGTTTAATGAAATGTATTTTAGAAAATAAAATTGATTTTGTACTGCTGAGGAAAGGAATATCACTTTCTTAGTCGTGAATCTAACTCAGCAGCTTTAATATTTATATTTGGCCGCTGGACTGTAATAATCTTCATTTTGCGGTGGAGCAACTCTAAAAGTACTGAATTCAATACAATGGTAAGCCTTTTAGAAATTGTTGTTGCAGCAAATGCTTGCTGCTGCTGGTATTAAAGATCGCATGCGGTGTTGTTTTTAAATAATCGATGCTGCTGTTTCCGCTTTTCCATTCCTAGAGATGACTTTCTGTTTTCGATTTCAACCGCAGCACTGCCCACCTCAAACTGCATCTCCTCCACCATTCTCCCTATCTTTAAGTCTTAGTTTTAAGGTTTTCCATGTCTTAGTTTTAAGTGTCATAGTTTTAAGTCTTAGCTTGTATTAAGCCAAATATATGGGGGTATTGCCCCCACCAAAAATTTATTATCTTACACGATTACGAAATAGATGTTGTGGATCAGAGTTGCCGTGCGTTTCAAAAACTAATTTAATTTTTTAATAAAGGACTGAAATTTAGGCGTTTGCGTCCGCCAATAACGTACGCTCTTCTCGAGTTCGCCAAATTCGCAGTGAACGAAATATTTAACACCAAGAAATCAAGCAATCTTTCAGTAACCTGCTTCTTCTCGTGCACCTCGTTTACACGGTTTCCAAATCATATTCTAACTTTCCCTACCAAATTAATGAAAATTTATTTTGCAATCGATTTTTATTGGCGCAATTTCAGGATTATGTGGCTATTTATTTCAATGCAAACAATGTGATTACTTAATGACCATCACTTTGATTTCAAAAATGTTTTCCTGCAAATAGCCACGCGTAATTTATTTCTACCATAAAAACGTTATATGTATATCCACAGCATAGGGTTAAATCTGTGCACGAGATTACATGATTTGGTTTGCAGAAAAAATCGTGCGAACAAAAAGGAAAAAAGTAAAATCCTCGCCCATGTCTATGAATTTGCATAACCTAATTCTAACTGATGTTGACCCATTGTGGCTTCCATTTGTCAATATGAAATTGGTGTCCTTATATCGAAAGTAAGAGTGTGGGGCGGATGCGAATGGCGTTTAATTGCAAAAGCCATTTCAACAGTGCGGTACTCGATGGTGGTTTAATGGTGGTTCGATGCGAATAAAATTGTCAATAAAATAATAATGGCATCCACTTCTTCCTCTGCACTGTGTCTTCTTATTTGCTTTTTTGAAGTTGTTGACTCGAGGGTATTTGTGATTAAGGCATAGTGTTTGCATCTATATATTTTCAAATGGACGCTAAGTGCAAATATATTGTGTGTACTTCAGCTTGATTGTTCAAATTTCAATCATGGATATTTTATGAAACTTTAATTTGCCGCTTGTGATGTGCTTTTTATATTTGGTCGGGGCTAAGTAGAGTTTTAAAGTTTTAGAAAGCTTAAAGTGGCATAGCATTCCCCTACGTATCATTCCTGGTCATTGTTTCTTTTTAATCGTCCGTAGAATGGGATTATCCTACAACGATTTCTGCAGGCGCTGCTAAGACGAGAACGAGCTACTTTGCATAAAGCTGATTAAGGAAGTTACTTTCTGTAAGTTTTCAGCAGTCTGTCTCGCACTAATGGACGCTGCATCAGAAAATCAGTAGGATTCATTGCTTCTGCCCCACATCACTGTCCATTATTTAGGCGGAATATCAGAGGCTATAGACGGCTGTATACTGTTTCGGTCACCCTTTGTCTTGCCGAAGATAAATCGTCACCGGCCATCTTTACCTTGACGAAATTTCTAACAACCACAGACCGGCTGTCAAAGGCTATAGGCGGAAAGACTTCCTCAGTCACTTTATTTTCAAGACACACTCCTTTACCTCACTTTTGTGGTATCACAAAGGACCTTCAAATGTGGGCTGCTCCTCTTTCATTGATGAGGGAAACCAGAGATACAAAGTTTACTAGGGCATCCACAACCGCGATTTTTGTAATGGATTTGTGGGATATCTTAAATCGGCAAATCGTAGTATCTAATCCAAAATTGAGTCGTCGAAATGTCCAAATTTGATTTTTTTGAGAGACTTTGAGGAGCTCTTAACAAAGTCGAATTCGGACATTTAATTTGTAGAAGTCGTCCTCAGGAAGCGTTTCCAATATTTACTTGTCCTAAAGCAGAAGGGGTTTTTCAAAAGTGATGTCGTCGCCGTTGTTAAGTTCACTGATTGGTGATGAGCACTGTCTGTCTTGTAGGGTCGCATGTTGAATCTTGAGAAATAACTTCTTTAAGTTCCTCAGGGCATCTACCATAGTAGCACATAGAAGGGGCATTGGACAGCGATTAGTCTGCTATGCGACAGAAGAATCTAAGTAAGTAAGCAGAATATTCTAGTAGCAAGTTTTAAAACGACATCTTAATATTTTAGCACTGCGCAACGGCCATCACCACGAACAAAATGCAAAGAATACGCAATTTCTCGCTCGTCCGTAAAACCTACTCGCGAACCCACTACAACATGAGTTGAAATTTAAAATTAAATTTAAACACCTCAACATTTCCTCCCAACGACATCTCATATACACTTCATCCCTTCACTGCTACCATTTCCTGTTTTGCTGAATTTGTTTAATGAAAATGATAATGAAAACTAGCAACTCAAAAACATATGATACAATCCACATCCCCTAGAACAAGCTGCTGAAGAAGCCACTATACCTATGTCCGCAGAGTTCTATTCTTGCCACCCAAACGACGAGTCCTATTCATCCGAACCGAAAAACCAACCAATATCAACTACGAGAAGGCTGGACTGCTCTCTCTAACAAAATGATACTTAATTATACATTTTGTATACGGCCGAATGTGGATCTGTCGTTGTCTGTTTGTATGTGGGGACAAGTGCCACTTCAACCTGCCAAAATATATTCAAAAAACTTCCACAGAGATCCATGTGAGAGGGGGGAGATGTTTTTCGTATACTTCATCAAGATGATAAACCAAGAGTACCATTGCCCACCCAACCCAACGGCTCATGAGGACTCAAAGAACCCATGGCCAAGAATGGCAGGACCCACCCCTCTCACATACAGATTTAGCGTGTGCAATAATAACAATAAACAGAAGTGAAAGTAGGACTCTCAAAAAGTTAGTATCGCTTCGCTTTAACTTGACAAATGCTATTTGCAGCTGTTGGGCATGTTAGTAGACAAACGCTGAGTGAGGAGGCTGCGAGGGCTCGGCAATGGAATAATTTCAGCACTCGTCCTCAATGCCTGCTGGTTGTTTCAGATTTTCCTCTAATTTTTTGCTTGTTCAATGTGAATCTCGAAATTCTTTGCTTATGTTTGATAAACTCTTTATAGCTATAATTAAAATGCAATTAGAAAACTTTAATGCTCTTGGATAAGAGTCAAATTTTGTCGTCGTCGTCGCATCATCATCGCCACCATTGCGAGAGAAAATGTCATTTTTTAGCTTTGTTTATATTTTGGCTTTTCCGTATTGTGTATTCATTTGACTTTGTTTGTTTTGTTAAGTATTTTTTTTTCTTTCGTTTCACGCTTACACTGGGCTAAAAGGATTGTAGGTGTCTTCATTGCGAAATTGCTGGAAATTAAAATTGGGGTAGAAGATACAACAGTAAACAAAAATGGATCTACAGCCGTTCTTTCTATTGTGATGTTAGATTGCTTTCGTCGTGGTTTTCTTGGTTGCTTTTATGGAATAATTGGCAAGAATGTTAATACTCAATCTGAAAGACAAATATTGACCAAAGTTTTAATTATTTTTTTTTTGTCTCTTTGGTACTTTAAGGGCGAGGTTTTGTGGATAATTCTTAGGGACTTTTTGACTAGACGTGGGAGAAGATTGAAAAGTTTTCAATAGAACACTTGCTGCATATATACCAGTCAACTTTTAGATATGCGAAATAAATGCTGGTAAGTAGTTAGAATATAAAGTACTCTTTTTTAAGTCAGCTTTAGAGTTCGGTTTTTTGATGGTCGCTTTCATTTATGACTGAATTAAATATGGTAAAATAGATTTATAGATCACATGGAAAGGCTTTTTCTCTCAAAACAATCGACAACGATGAATGAACTTCTGCAACCGAATCACTTTAAGCTTAAGTACTCGTTTGTCGTATAAACTGTATCAATATTAAGGAGTGCATAAACCTGGGATTCGAGATGATTTTCGTTTCTAAGAGATTTCCAGTCGCCAATTAAAGGATTTTCGTCAATAAGCAAAATATATGCGTAACTGGACAGATGAGAATCATCATGTGCTTCATAAAACAGCACTTCATCCTCAAAAAGTCACTGATTAATGCGGTTTTCATGTCGGTGGCGTCATTGGGCCGTTTTTTTCCGTCGATGAAAATGACCGTCACGTTATGGTAAACAGTATTCGCTACAGAAACATGTTGGAACGTTATTTCTTTGAATAATTGCATGAATTGGACATCACTGATATGTGGTATAAACAAGACGGTGCCACAAGCCATACTGCGGGTGCAACAATCGAGTTTTTGAAGTCTCAGTTCGGTGAACGTGTTATCTCGAGGATATTCTTGGCCGCCGATATCGTGTGATTTAACGCCTCAACATTTTTTTTTATGGTGCTACATTAAATCAATGGTCTTAAACTACAAGATGACTAGTCTGCAATGTCGAGGGAGCTGTGATAAGGTAGGTAAAACTACTTGTTCACAGGGTTCAGGGGTAATTGAACTCCTCAGGGGCAGCTCAATCCTCTGTTGTAATTTAGTTGAGTAGGATAGGTATTGGGGATCTCTGCCTATTCGGTCCGTTTTAATTCTCCCCTACTCGTGGGTACGCATATGGACCAAAATAAAAATAATAAAAATAATATTCCTTCAGAAAACGAGGTGGAAGGCTTAGGAGGGGTCGAGAAGGCGCTGGAAGTCGCTGACATGAACCCGAATAAGCTCGAGGGGTCAGTGGACTCTGATGGGAAACCAAAAGAGTTAGCAGACCAATCGTCAGTGGAGGCCGAGCAACCTGGACCAAGCAAGGTAAAGCGAAAGCTGAGCCAAGCTATGGAAAGAAGAGCAAAGCAAGCAGATGATACAAAGCCTTACGCTAGGAGTGAGAGATCCAAAGTTGACAAGGGTGTAAAAACCTTTGCTCAGACAGCGGCGAACGATCTCCAAATGAGTGTTGCCGACATGAGTCGCGAGGGGGGGGGATAGAAGCTTCACAGTTGAGTATTTTCAAAAATGCTCTGCTGAGGGCTCTAGACTTACTTCCTACAAATGCAGGTGATATCGGTGTAAAGGAGATAACCTTGGAGGAAGGGATTATAGCAATAAAATGCGTGAACCAAGAAACCAAGGGTTGGCTATGTGAGACTGTAGGGAAGATGACCGACCTATGGGAGGGAATCAACCTTAAAATAGACAGGCTTCACATACTAAAGGATGTGGAAAGGTTGATAATCTCCGTTCCCGGTCAACCCGTGAGCAAAGATGTCATCCTTGCCAGACTTTGCTTTGTCGTCAAGATTCCTGTGTGAAGGACACTTCGAAATGGAGGGTTATTCATGTGGGAAGATATGATGACAAACAAATTGGTGAAACCAAGCTGACGATCTGGTGTCCGAAGGAGGAAGCGAGGCTGGTTAGACAAGCAGGAGATAGACTCTTTTGCGGGTTGGACATAGCATTTGTGTAGTTCCAAGGATCATCGGAAAAGACTCAACCTGGAAAGCCACCCGGTAGGGCGACGAAGTGATAGACACCATGGAGATGGGATCAACACAAGTCGGGCGGGAGGTGGGCCCGTACCGGGAAAAGCTGAGGGTGATTCAATTGAACCTTCATCACAGCAAAGCAGCATCGGCAATGATGACTAAATGTTTTGATGAGGATTCGTTTGATATAGCCCTGATACAGGAGCCTTGGATCTTTAGAGGAAAGATTAGAGGACTCCCAAATAGCATGGCTGAGTTGCATTATGCACAAACTAGCGGAAGAATTAGGTCCTGTATCTTGGTGAGGCACGGAGTTCAAGCATATAAATTGCCGGATCTGTGTGCCCCAGACCTTGCAACAGTACGAGTAGGATCAGGTGCGGGAAGTTTTGTCATAGCATCTGCATACCTGCCGTATGATTCTCCAGAATCTCCTCCGACAAGAGAGTTAGAGTCTTTGTTGAATACATGCAGGAACAGGAACGAGGATCTAATAATTGGTTGTGATGCCAATGCACATAATACAGTGTGGGGCAGCACCAACGATAATTACAGAGGAGAAGCCTTATTCGAATTTGTATCATGCAAGGATCTAGCTATCTTAAACCGGGGAACAGAGCCAACCTTCGTCGATGTGAGACGAATGGAAGTGATCGATGTTACCCTGTGCAGTAGCCAGATAATTGAAAGAATATCAAATTGGAGGGTAATGGATCAGGCTACATTGTCGGATCACAGAGCCATTTCATTTGATGTTCGCTATGGATTTAAAAGGAAAAAAGATCGGAAATACATCAGAATTCCGAAGAACACGGATAGGATAAAATACCTTGAAGTGCTCGAGTATGAGG
This sequence comes from Cheilosia variabilis, assembly GCA_951230905.1. Lineage (NCBI taxonomy): Eukaryota > Metazoa > Arthropoda > Insecta > Diptera > Syrphidae > Cheilosia > Cheilosia variabilis. The sequence continues at coordinate 43,778,302 of OX579679.1, forward strand.
AGTACATCTGAAGTCAGTAGACTACAAAAGATTGTCTCGAGAGATCCAGTTTCTAAGATCGGACTCATTCGTAATAGAGCGGGGGAGATGGTGGAAACACTGGATCACACAAATGAGGTCCTAATGGAGGTACACTTTCCAGGAAGCTATAAGTCAGATCAGCCCTGGGCTCCAAGGAAACAAGGAGCGGTCTAGGGTGCGATAGCAACATTCTCACCCTTCAAAACTGCGGGGCCGGATGGTATATTTCCAGGTCTAATGCAATGGGCTATAGACGTAATTGCATCAAGGCTCAGGAATATATACGTTGCACGCCTAGCAAAAGGCTATATCCCGATAACATGGAGGGAAGCAAATGTGTTTTTCCTTCCAAAACCGGGAAAAAAGGACTACACCGAAGCAAAGTCATTCAGACCAGTGAGCCTAACATCCTTTCTGTTAAAAATAATGGAAAGGGTGATGGTGGACTATATGGAGAGTACTGCGCTTAAGATGTATCCTTTAAATAGTAGACAGCATGCATACAGGGTAGGTATGTCTACAGAAACAGCGCTACATCAAGTAGTACGCGTTGCGGAGGAAGAGCTAAATACCGGGGGCATTGCGATGACCACTATAATGGACATTGAAGGTGCCTTCGATAAGATATGCTTTGAAAGTCTGAAACAAGCCTTGGAAAAACGTAGGGTTAACCCACTGGTGATAAGATGGGTGGACAATATGTTGAATACGAGGGCGATTAATATTCAGACGGGAACCTCAAAACTCAGAGGAAGGGTTAGCAGAGGTTGCCCACAAGGAGGTGTTCTCTCTACACTGTGGAATATCACTGTGGACTCTCTTCTCGACAAACTCGAGGCGACGGGCATTCACACAGTGGGATATGCCGACGACATAGCAATAATGGCCAGAGGCAAATTCATGGACGTCACCGCAGATATCATGAGGAATGCACTCGGAGTGGTTGAGCGGTGGTGTCTGGAACAAGGGCTCTCCATTAATGCGGCGAAAACAGATCTAATAGTCTTCACTAGGAAGAGGAAAAATCTGGAATTTCGGCCCTTAACACTTTTCGGATCGGAACTAATAATGACTAAGAAGGTTAAGTATCTGGGAGTCTATCTAGATACTGGACTTACTTGGAATTACCATGTTGAGGAGAAGGTCCGGAAGGCAAAAAGAGTACTACATCAGTGCAAACGTGTGTGTGGACAGAGGTGGGGACTCTCGCCTAGGTCAGCATACTGGATGTATACGATGATAACTAGACCCATTATCACGTACGCCTCGGTTGTATGGTGGGGGAAAGCCTCTCAGAAAACTGTGAGGAAGCACCTGGATAGGGTTCAACGTTTAGCATGTATGGGAATTACAGGTGCAATACGTACAACCCCAACATGCGCATTGGAAGTCATCATGGGGATATTACCGCTAGACTTATTTATTAAGAAAACAGCGGCCCAAACGGCACTTCGTGGTACGATCTATGGACATAGGAAGATCCTGGAACTTGTCAAAGACGAAATTAGGGAGCTAAACATGCCTATGGATCGAATAACAAGGGTGCGTATTATGGAAAGAAATCACAAAACTCGTATTGAGAACGGATTACTTCCAGAAAAAAGAAATGGTGAAATAGTGATTTTCACGGATGGATCCATGATGGATGGCGGGGCGGGGGCCGGTATCTATTCAGAAGAGCTGGAACTTGCCCGTCACATTAGCCTCGGGAAATACACTTCAGTATACCAGGCTGAGATGATTGCCTTGCTTTATGCGTTGGACTACTTGCTTGAGTGTCAGGTGGAAGGAAGAAATATCCTCATAGCACTGGACAATCAGGCGGTGATCATATGCATGGAACAAACAAACATCACAACATCACTGGCACTGGAATGCGTACTTAAACTCAATAAGTGTTCATCTCAAAATGAAGTAACACTGACTTGGGTACGAGGACACATAGGGATCGAAGGCAATGAAAAGGCAATCCTATCAGAAAATGCTATAAATTTAGCGATTGGCCCCTAATGTCAGTTCAGTTTTGACATTTGTGTAGTAAACACATGCGAAATACACGTTAATAAACAATGTTACGCTACACTGCTCCAGAACGCGGAATATTGGTGACTATTTATTTGAGCAATAATCGGTCGGCCATTACACCCGCTCAAAGTCACTGTATGGTGTGCTGTTTTCGCTGGAGGAGTCATCGGACCTTTTTTCTTCGAAGACGTCGCGGGCCAAACGGTTACTGTGAATGGTGAGCGCTAGAGAGCAATGATCAACGAGTTCTTTTTGCCGCAACTTGATGAATTGGGATTGGAAAACATGTGGTTCCAACAGGACGGTGCAACGGCACACACTGCACGTGCCACAACCGATATGCTGAAGGATGCATTTCCCGATTTGCACTGGCCAGCAAGATCGCCTGATTTGACCACTCCAGACTTATTTTTGTGGGGCTTTTTGAAGTCGCGGGCTTATGTCAACAAGCCTCAGACTCTTGCAGCTCTTAAAGACAATATCCGTCAAGAATGTGAGGACCTATCGCCGGAAGTTTTGGCCAAAGTGATGGAAAATGCCATAAAAAGGGCTCAAATGACAATCAACTGTGGCGGCGGCCATTTACATCACATCATATTCTCGACTTGATGTAAAAAAAATTAAAAGACCAAATAAAAATAATCCACAAGAAGAATCAAAGTTTTTAATTTTTTTTTTAAATTACAGCCAAAAAACATCGGAAGGTTATTTTTGCGCCACCTTGTATATATAAATCAATGGTCTACTAACTAGCCGATGACGTTTGAGGAGCTCAGAGCCAATATTGAACGAGAAATAGCGGTCATATCGGTCGAAATGTGTGGCCGAGTCATCGAAAATTGTGTTCAACATATCGACCGCTGCATACGTAACCGTGATGGACTTATGAACGAAGTCGAATTCCATTCATAAATGTTTTGGTAGTAATTCAATCCAACACTTTTTTTTTGAGATATCTCAAGTAGTTTTCATTTTATTTAAAAAAGAAGTTGTCAAGTCCGCAATGAAAAAAACTTTATATATTTGTTCGATTCGTTAAAACAATAATAAGTGATTTAATGAGGGAAAGTATTGAAAATCCTACTTTACTTTGCTTTGTCGAGATCGAAGCTCAAAAAAACAGGCCTTATGCATAAAATCTTACTTAAACTCAAAAGGGAGACAAGTGGACCCTAAAGGGGTAAAACGGAAAACGCTTCTTCCGACCTGCCGAAGTGAGATAATGTCCGTCGACCTGAAAGATCTATTGTGCTTATATGATCTGAATTTTACTTAGGTTAATATAGTTACAAGACATAGTCAGCATTCCGATGCGGCAACTTAATGCATTCCATTAAGGGTATATCGCAAACCGTGGTAAGCTTAGGCAACCTACTAGATTTTAGATGTCGATATTATTTAGTGCCCAGGCTAGATTTTACGAACTCCCAATGGCGACATTTTCCCTAAAAAACCTAACAAAACTAGTCATTGTGATTTACAAAATATTTAGTTAATAATGATTATTAGTAAGGCTCATTGTACCTTTTTGGTATCCTTATTGAAAGGCTGAATAGATTTGTTGGTCAGTGTGAGATCTGGGACGTTCACCCAATGAAATGCACCTGTTCTTACCAGCTTTCTAAAGGCAAACTTACAGCTGATTCGGAGAGTTCGCACAGAAAGTTTCTGGTCCTATAAAGGGAGTTACCAAACCGTTTTTTGGAAAGTTCATCAGCTTTTTCATTGGTTTTGTACTTGGCGCTAAGCGTTTGGAGGATTTTAAAGCAGAGCAGTAATGAGTTGGAATCAAAAACAACGTAAGCCGTTTTGGTAGTTGGGTGGGTTATTGCTATCTTTTTATTAAATCAAGGATTATTTATCATATTACGTTTACACATTTTTTTAGTTGGACTTTTTAAGTTATTTATATCCCAAATTAAAAATAAGCTGTTACACAGACAGTTTTTATCGTTTCAACTTTTTCTTATAAATCACGTAACCTTAATGTATAGCGCAGCACATATGCATCATACGGAAATCCCGGTTTTCGGAAACTTTTTTTCATATTTTTTTGTTTAAGTTAAGATCGCCTTTTTACATAAGATATATTTTTTCGCGAAGTTTTTAATTTTTTAATAAAAACGATTTGTTCTTTAAAACACTGTTTTTCTTAACGTAGATAACTTAAAAAAATATTTGTAAAGCGAAAGAAAGTGAGTTCCCCAGATTTCAAAAGCTGAAGGTAAAGTTCAAGGTATTTGCTTGCATTTCAGGATGAGGACCAGCCGTCCTTACAATGCTCACAAAACACTTGATCAACTAAACATGCCCTATAACAGGGATGGCGAAACTTTTTAGAGCTCCGTGCCATTTTAAAAAAATAAATAGTTTTAGGTGCCTTTGGCGTGCTATCATACAGTCTTGATCTAGTTTTCTAGTGACTACTAGGAACAAAAATAAGCATTTTATTTGTAAACATATAAATTCATTTGTGAAATTAACAGTTTTTAATTCGTTTTAAATAAAAGAAACAAATTTCAGATTAACAAAAAACAGAGAAACAAAAAACAAAAACAATAAACAATGAACGAAGTATTTTAGTATGACTTTTGTTGCTGCAAACTTGATGCCAAGCAGTTAATATCAGGGCTGTATTTTGTCACTTTAAGCAAAATGCAGGCTGAACTGGAATCATCTAAGCGAATCTTTAATGTTATTCATTTCTGAAAATAAGAATTCGCACGCATACGTAGACGAAAATATTGTCAATACCTCCAACTTTTTCAAGCAGCTAATGTGTCTGGAATCTAGTTGGTAGAGGCCAGAAAGGTCACAAGAATATATGAAGCAAGGCTTCGCAACTATGCAGGCTTAGAAGTAGTTAAACTACTTTAAAGACTTGTTAGAAGATATATAACTGCCCAAAGGCACAAATTGCCGACTAGTTTTACAACTATAGGTGCGATTATTTAATTAATGATAACACCATGCCTTCTCTGTGTGTTTTTATTGGTTTCAAGTCTTACTCTATCACAAGACTCCCGTGCGATGTCCTACAATCATTTTTACCTACCTAAAAGCAAATGAAAAATACTAGGTGCGGGACTCCGAGCTTATTTAGTCTAATAGAACAATTCAGTTGACCAGTGGACAACAGAAATAAAAAAATTGTAAAACATAAATAAATTCAACCGTAGGACCGACCCATACCAATGAAAAGGAGTACTTCAAGCTATTAGATTCTAAACAAAAAAACACAATCGAGTCAGACAAACAACAACTTGTTTATGATATAAGTGCTGATCCGCAAATATAACATACATTTTGAATCTGACTTTAATGTTGCTGTGTTAGCAAAAACAGAAATACAACACTGAAAAGCTTGGGGCTGTTTGCCAAATTCAATTCACTAACATAAATGCACATGAAATATGCATAAAACCGATACGTGCAATATGTCCGAGAGACAAATTGCCACATGAGACCAGAGATAAGCTGAGGGTTGAGCACATATGCTCCTCACTTCCTTAGATCATAACTGACTTCATATTCTCATTACTCAAATTCCTGTCGGAATGCAATCTTTGCCTTCTTTCGGGTGTGGATGAGACAAGACTATCGTGCTGTTGGAGGTAATGTGAGACGAACACATATTTATCGATATGCTATGTAAATTTTGATTTGCCGCATTCTCACGTCCAACTTCGCGTGGCGTTCTTCCGAACTGCACGAAGTATGAGTTATTGCTCAATGTCATAACAGAATATAAATTCGAATTTAAGGATTAAGCTGATGCACTTGGAAAAGTGGTGGCGGTGGCGGACTCTAATGGCCGTCACTAGGTTTGGTTTTAAAATTCAGTCCTTGATAAATTGCACTTTTTGCGTTTTTTCGCATGGTTGTTACTAAAAATATCAATTGATTTTGGATTATATTTTCTGTTTGTAAAAATAATCCGATTGTGATTAATGGTCATGTGCTTCAAGTAGACCCAAACTTTTGGTCTTCACATTGTGAGTTCTTGTGAAGTTGGCTTGTGGAGTTATTCTGATATATTCTATTAAAACAACACCTTAGTTATGCCACATTAGCTCAAAGGGTTGTAGGTAGGTATAATGTAGGTACGATACGAGTATGAATTACACCAAACTATATGTCATCCTACCAAGTGATTCTCGATTAGGAGGCAACTGCGAGCAATTTAGCAATTAGCTGGAATCAATAAGCCATAAATCGGTACTTGATGAAGAGTAGTATTGATTGCGATCTAGGTCTACCTAGGACTGTGGCCGCACTTAAAGTGTCAAAATTGGTTTGACATATATGGATAGCTTACAAAAAATATAACATTCAACTTTATTGTGTTGATAAAAGTGGGAAAAGGGTAATCGAATCCCGTAAAAACTCAAATTCGAATTGAAGGTTTTTTTCCACTGCGCCACCTCTCGCGAATGTCTGACACCCAAGAGTATAAAGTTGCACCAACTATTTTTTTTTTAAAGGTAAAAGAGTCAACCCCATTATGAGAATATGAGAATAACTATTTACAAAGAGATAAAGACGGGACATCGAGCTACTGAAAGTAAAACTGTGGCAACTATTTGATAAAAATGCAGCTAAATTCACACGACCAACAAAATGATTTTATGAAATTGTCAGATTTTCAATAACTTTTTATTTGCATCAAAACGTTTGTTGTTATAACAAACAAAAACTGTTACAGTTACTAAACATGTTTATCTTATTTTGTTAATATATCACAAGAACTCACTAATTTCAAAACAAATATCTGTCGATTATGTTGTATTATATAGTGAAATGACTCATTTTATAGATGTTGGGACTTTTTTTTTTAAATATTGATACAAACTTTTAATAATAAATTAATAAACTTATTTTATACATTTACCATCCTTCACCGGGTTGTTGGTATCAGAACAGGACGCAGCAAATTAAACATGGCAGCTGCTGGGCCATTTTTCCTTGTTTTGGCTATTGGAATATCTACACAGAAGGAGACGATACATTTGTAAATATTTGTTCGCTAAAGATTTCATTCAGTCGCATAAAATATAAGATAAAAAAATCTTTAAGTGAATTTTCCATCGCTTTTGGATATGAACGGACTATAAAAACTTTATGTCCTCATTCGATAAGAAACCAGCTTGGGAAATTTTTTGTATTTCCTTTAGTGAAGAAAGATTTAATTTACATTTATATTTGGCCTCCCATGATTTTTCGCTAAAATCACTGTAAATATATGTAAAAAACACAGCACATTTAAAGTCTTTTTTTCAGTTCTACAAAATCGGTATCCAATTTTCAGTTCACCAAAATGTTTGTAAGATTGGGAGGCTCTATCTTCTTGGGCTATCACAAATTTACAAAGTGTTAAATTAAATATATTAAACAAATATTTCTTAGTTTTTACAAAATATTTTCGTCATTCTGTTTTTATAGATATTACAAAAGCTTTGTTGATACAAAACAAATTATGTTAAATATGTATATTGTTGCGTTATAAAACGCCACAAAGACCCAATCCCACTCCCATCCATCCTCTCCAGTCCACATCATTTTCTTTTACCCATTCTGTCATTCCCGTCACTTTCGAGGGACAAGAGGCCAAGGGGGGGTGTTCCTGAATTGGTCTCAATTCAGCGCTCTCGCTAGCCAGGCGTCCAGAGAAGGTGACAAAAACAGGTCGAGCCCAGACGGACGGTCGGCAAACTCGCAACGGTGAGGGGAGGACGATCCCTCAGGAAGACACCCCAACAACAAAACTTATCCGAGAGTAGGGATAATTACCCTGGTTTGCTCACCAAGAATGCGACTTCTATTGAGGACAGCGATACAAACAAACACAACATAAACTAGAAAGGCCGAGAGCCCACCATATCCACATTATTATGTTGTAAGGAATTGGCACGTTATCTGCAAGTCTCCTCACCCAAGACCTGCGCGGAGGTCCACGGAACAAAGTAGGGTACGCGAAATATTTAGCAAAGGTCACTCTTCGTCCTTCTCCAGACACTGCAAAAGGGCGAACAATAATATCAGCCGTCCCCAAGCTATCGCCTCTATGAACCTCTCCTACCCTTTTCAATATTTTTAATAATAGAAAACAATACAATAATTTGTACGATTCTCGGTTTTAAAGACTTTAAGGCAACTTGGCACTATCGAATCCAATAGGAATAACAAGAATTGTTCTGTACTCGTCCATCGAAACGTCAGGCACTGGAAATTTCCCGGCGACCTGGCGAATTCGGGTATGTGTGGGGTGAATGAGTGGATGCATTGGTGATCATTAACGGTCGTGTTCCATGGCGAAAAAGCTGTGAGAAACGCTCAAAATACCGTCAATAATCCCCGTTGCGGCTGAATGGTCGAATGCATGAGTGTGTGAGGTACGAGAAGGAACACAGGAAAGTGTGGGAAAACAATCACTTCTTGGTTGGCCAGTGATTCGAGAGGAGGTAGTGTCCGAGTTACCAATTTAGAGTTTTTTTAGATCGAGAAGTTTTTTTTATTTTCTTATTTTGAAAGTTCGAGAATTTTTTTTTTGAAAAGTTAGGTCCGAAAGAAACGGACGCAATCACTAGGGTGGTGAAAATAAATTACAAGGAAAAGGAAGGAGAACGGGAGAAAGCAGGAGTAGTGGCAGGACTAGGCGAAGGAAATACAACACGCCAGGACGGCGGAACAGAGGAGAAGAAAGAAGAGAGACCCCGTAAAGAAAGATAAGTAGAGTGGAAAAAGTGATCGTTAGTTAGGTATTTCTCAGAAGTAGAGGTAATTCCGTTGACTTCCGTTACGTAAAGTTCCCGGGAAGAACGGGACGCGCGACCCTTTCCGTTGTTATCTTTAACGTTTCAGACGACGCGATAACGAGCCAATTCTAACGGCTAGAAAACCGTAATCGAACCCCAAAATTCAATTGGTCGCATCCGACAATTTTTTTTTCTTCTTAACGACCGTCTGGTCGCATCGCACACAAAACTTAAATTATTTCATTACTATCAATAAACAGCCGTGCTCATATCGAGCTTTTATAACGCAAAATATTTGTTTATTTTATTTTCTACCCTACAGCAATCATCGTCGGCCTATTCTTGAAAAGGTTTAACAATTCCTTTCAAAGATTGTTTGGCGCCCACCCTATTGTAGCTTTTCTGCATCTCATTTTTTTTGTACCCACCCCAGCTGAGTGGCCGAGAGTGGCAGCGACCAACGCGCTGCTTGTTGCACACGATTTTCCCTATTTGTTCGCCGTCGCCATTTGGTTTTTCGCCCATCTGTCATTCTCGACTTTTGACCGCCGGGTACGCAGCCGATTCTGCAATCGCGTTTTTTTTATTGTTCAAAAGGAAAATTAATTTATGCAACAAATGGCGCCCAACGTGGGGCAAAAGTTTTAACAATTAAATAAAATACTAGCAAGAATAAATTAAAAGTGTTACTGATCAAACGATCAACAAAAAATTCAAGATAGAAAAGTCCGACGGTGCGTTGCTGGTGCTGTTGTTGCTTCCCAATCTAATTGAATTTTGTTTTGGTTTTCATTTCGATTGTGCGGAAGTGTCAGGGAAGTTTATGTTATTTTTATTATTCGTTTACTTTTGGTGTGTTTTCTTTTCCCCAGGTAATATCGTTCGCCTACAATTCTGAGATAGCATCGTGGTCTCGTGGAGTACCTGTAAAAATTGGAATATTGGGAAGCTGTTTTACAATTGAAAGACAGGAGAGTGCATACGGGGAAGAGTACGGCAAGTACATAGTACATAAATTTTTTTTCCTATTATTCTTGTTGTTTATGGAACAACGGCCCACTTTTGGTTGTTGTTAGGTTTTTGAAACTTGACTTACATTTGCCTATATACATACTTGAACTTTATATACTTCTCCCGTACATTATACATACATATCATATAAGTGCGATTTCGTTTACGGTTTGGTTAAATCGGCTATTACGGTGTTGTTGTGGTTTCGCTTTTACATAATATTTTGCCTTCGAGTTCGATTAGCGGGTAATTCTTGGTATCATACAAGTTGCATAGGGTTGCCACGGTACCTTTTCGTATTTTTCTTTGTTTTTTTTAGTGAAGAGTGATAATCTGTTTTTGGGTTTCTCCCTTTTGGAACCGGTGGTTGGGAATTCTCCTCTGTGACAGTAAATGAGTAAAGTTAGATAGTTTTTTGTGGTCAGTTTTTTTTGGGGGTTCTAAGTCGACAATATTTTTTTGGTTGATTATTAGATAATTTTGTGTAATTTTTATAATGGAGGTTAATAGGCTTTCGGCAGATGAGCTGGCATATGAAATGCAGTGTAGGGGTTTAGACGTAGGGACGGTGGCTGAGATGCGGAAGTCATTCCGAGCCGCCTCGAATCTAGAACGTCGGGGGTCAGTCACATCATTGAGCACGGATTATCCCTTCGAATTTAACGAGGATAAGGAAGAAGTGGAGAGAAAAATAAGGGAAATAAAATCAATAATCGATTCGTCACCAGAACCTGATTCAGCTGAATTTAAAAAAGCTGTGGTTAAGATAGAGTGGTCACTATCAAGGATAGGTAGATCTCGTCCAACGACGGATGAAGAGGAGAAAGAAAAGATTAAGATTAGGACAGTGATCATGAATCTGTTGGGAGATTTAGAGGGGGACGAAGATGAAGATTCCGAGGATGAGAATGTCAGCATACTGCCACCGAAACAAAAACCGAGGCAAACGCATATAGAGCAGCAGCGAACTGAAACTAGCGCAGGTCAACCGTCAACCTCGTCAGTGGCATTGATGTCCGTTTCCACTATCAACACTGATGATCGCGTACTTATCGGTTCGGAGAAAAATGAAAATTTGGCTAAATGGAATATCTCATTCTCAGGAGAAAGATGTGGATCTTCGGTGAACTCATTTTTAGAGCGGGTCGAAGAACTTAGGGAAGCTAGGGGGATAAGCGAATCCCAACTGTTCAAGTGCTCAGTGGATCTTTTCGTAGGGAAGGCTCTTCTCTGGTTTAGGGCGGTTAGGAAGACAATCAATTCATGGCAGGAGTTGGTGAGGGAATTAAAACTTGAGTTTCTCCCTCCCAACTATGATGACCTTCTTTTGGAAGAGATTCGACATAGGACACAGGGGAAGGATGAGTCGATAGGGATTTATGCGGCCATCATGTCTAACATGTTTGGTAGGCTATCGGAGCCATTATCGGAAAAGAGGAAGTTAGGAATGGTTCAACGGAACTTAGCGCCTTTTTATCAAACCCAATTAGGTCTGGCAGACCCTAAATCTCTTGGAGATTTAGTATCATTGGGACGAAAATTAGAGATGGTTCGAGCCAATGTAGATTGTTTCGCACCACCTCCATCTCAACGATCGCGTAGTCTATTGGAACCCGACTTGGCTTATGTGGCAGTCGAGGAACCAGTTGTATCGGTTGTTAGCAGGGATTCTCGACCTAATCGACGGTTGAAGTGCTTCAACTGCAACAAGGAGGGTCATTTCTCTAACACATGTTCCGCTCCTAGGCGCTGTATAGGTTGTGGTCAAGTGGGGGTTATTAGGAGAGATTGCAGAAACTGTTCGGGAAATGGGCAACGGTCTCCGCTGACAGCAGGGCGAGAGCGCCGTTGATTTTGGATAGGTTGTCTGCTGGCAACCAGTTGGCCGCACAGAGAGAGAAGGTCGTTCATTTAGGTTTCGCGCTTGAGATACAGGAAGATGATGGGCGTCCATATTTAAGAGTTAGCGTTTATGGTATAGAGTTAGTAGGTCTTTTAGATTCAGGGGCATCGTGCACGATCATCTGTAGGGATGGGTGGAAAATTCTGAAGGATTTAGGTTTAAAGTTAGGCGAGGGTAACATTAGAAGAGTAGCTTTAGCAGATGGGGCAGGCATTGAGGTAGCGGGAGTAGTATCTGTACCAGTAGTAGTGCAGGGAAAATCGATATTGCTAGAGTGCCTTGTTATTCCAACTCTCCCACACGTCTTGATATTAGGTGCCGACTTTTGGGCACAAGCGGGTATCATCCCGGATTTGAGATCAAGCGAGTGGAGTTTTTCAAATCAAGCTACGATAGCTTCGATTTCGATGATCAAAGAGCGATCAGAGTTGGATGAGACACAGGATAGGCAGTTACAGCAATTCATAAAAAGGATTTTCGATTCAATGCCTGAAGGAATAGGGTGTACACATTTGGTGGAGCACAAGATTAGGACGACGTCTGAACCAATCAAGCAGCGGTATTATCCGGTTTCACCTACGGTTCAGCGTCATATAGATAAAGAATTAGAGGAAATGCTTAGCGAAGACATCATAGAAAAATCAAACAGTCCATGGGCTTCCCCCATAGTAATGATCAAAAAGAAAGATGGATCATTTAGATTTTGTGTTGATTACAGAAAGCTTAATAAAGTCACTGATCGAGATGCTTACCCTCTCCCTTACATATCGGCTACGTTAGACAAGTTGAGGAACGCCCAGTATTTATCCTCCTTGGACATTAAGTCCGCCTATTGGCAAATACCGGTAGAGGAACAGTCGCGGCAATATACCGCTTTTACCGTGCCTAATAGAGGATTATTTCAATTCAAACGGATGCCATTCGGGTTACACAATGCCCCTGCCACCTGGCAAAGATTCATCGATACCGTGCTGGGAGCCGACTTGGAACCGCACGTGTTCGTGTACCTGGATGACATCATCATAGTAACCAACACATTCCAACAACATATTCAGGTTTTAGAAGAAGTATTTTCCCGATTAAGGACAGCGGGGCTGAGGGTTAGCAAAGAGAAATGTAATTTTTGTAGATCGTCGTTAAAATTTTTAGGTTATGTAGTGGATAGGAATGGGTTGCATGTAGATCCAGAAAAAGTTGAAAGCATGATACAAATTCCGGCACCCAGAAATGTTAAAGAGGTTAGGAGTTTTGTGGGAACGGTTTCCTGGTACAGAAGATTTGTACCAAACTTCGCGAGTTTGGTAAAACCGTTAACAGACTTACTGAAGAAGAGTAATAGGTTCGTCTGGTCAGATGAGTGTGAGCGGAGTTTCAGGAAAGCAAAAGAGTGCTTGGTAACTGCCCCGATATTGACTTGTCCGGATTTTGAGCGTCCGTTTGTGGTGCAAACAGACGCATCAGACTATGGAATCGGAGCAGTGCTCACACAGACATTCGAGGAGGGAGAAAAAGTGATTTGTTACCTTAGTAGGGCGTTGAATAGGAACGAGCGAAACTATTCAACCACGGAGAAGGAGTGCTTGGCTGTGCTCTGGGCGGTGGAGAAGTTGCGACCATATATTGAAGGTGTTCGATTTACGGTCGTAACAGATCACTATTCCCTGGTATGGCTAAGCAACCTCAAAGATCCGTGTGGTAGGTTAGCGCGTTGGGCGGTTAGGCTACAGCAGTTTGATTTCGAAATCGTACACCGAAAGGGAAAAGACCACGTGGTTCCGGACATGCTCTCTAGGAATGTTGCAGGCGTAGCAGGATTAGTAGAGCAGAGCTCGGATCCTTGGATCCAAAAGAGGATCGCGAAAGTAGAGTCAGACCCCTTAGCTTACCCAGCTTGGAGGGTAGAAAATGGAGTTTTATTTAAATTTGTTAGGGCCAAACATGTAGTAGTACACGATAGTAATTTAGAATGGAAGGAAGTAGTCGCTAAAGCGGATAGGATTAGGGTTTTAAGGGAATGCCATGATAACCCATTAGCAGGGCACATGGGTGTTAGGAAAACTTTTTCAAGGGTAGGGACTAGATATTACTGGCCTAAGATGAGGTCAGATATTACTAAGTATGTTAGGAATTGCAAAGTGTGTCAAAGCGTGAAGCCGGTGAACGAAAGGCCAGCTGGGTTGATGACGGAGAGGAAAGGGGTAACCAATCCGTGGGAGATGGTATGTGTAGATTTGGTAGGTCCACTCCCTAAATCGAGTAGGGGTTATATTCACATTCTGACTGTTGTTGACTATTTCACGAAATTTCCACTTTTATTTCCCTTGAGATCGGCGACAGCCAACTCTGTCTGTAGGGAACTGGAAGATAATGTCTTTTTGCTTTTTGGGGTACCGAAGATTCTGGTGTGTGACAATGGTCCACAATTCAGGAGTAGGGAACTGAAGTCCTTGTGTGAAGGGTATGGGTCGTCGATAAAGTATACCGCGCATTATCATCCGCAAGCAAATCCGGCTGAACGGATAAATCAGATTTTGAAGACGACACTTAGAGCGTATGTGTCCGACAATCATCGGAACTGGGATTCCCAGTTGGCAAAAGTCGCGTGCAGTATTCGGACAGCCGAACATGAGGTTTTGGGGGTATCACCTTATTATGCCAATTTTGGTCGAGAGATGGTGACTTTCGGCAATACGTCCTTAACCACCATCTCGCGTGATAGGAGTGCTAATAAAGGCGACACCAGGGAACAGTTTAGGAAGCTTAGGGATGAGATAGGAAAGAAATTAGCCACGGCAACCAAGAAGGCTTCGCAATCCTATAATCTCCGGAGGCGGGATGTACAATACTTCGCTAACGAGCTCGTGTGGCGGAGAAACTTCATTCTCTCCGACGCGGCAAACTATTATACCGCTAAGCTGGCCCCGAAATATGTTGGCCCATTCCGAATAGGGAAACGAGTTTCCCCTTATACATATACGCTTTTAGACAGCGATGGCAAGGAACGCGGAACGTGGAACGTCAAAGATCTTAAGCCATATAACGAGGACCCTGAAGCACCAGATTAACTTAGTCGCGCAACGAACCAGGATGGTTGCGCTAAGAGGAACTGAGAGCATCATGCTCTGTGATGTTCATAACCTTGCCCTGAGCGGAGGTCACTAGATGTTTGTTATGTTTAGGACTTGTTAAGGTGGTGTTTCGTTCGTTACGATTACTTCGACTTTTCTTTCGAAAAGCCAATTTCGCCTCCTCTGGAAGGTAAAGGTGGAGTTGTTGCGTTATAAAACGCCACAAAGACCCAATCCCACTCCCATCCATCCTCTCCAGTCCACATCATTTTCTTTTACCCATTCTGTCATTCCCGTCACTTTCGAGGGACAAGAGGCCAAGGGGGGGTGTTCCTGAATTGGTCTCAATTCAGCGCTCTCGCTAGCCAGGCGTCCAGAGAAGGTGACAAAAACAGGTCGAGCCCAGACGGACGGTCGGGAAACTCGCAACGGTGAGGGGAGGACGATCCCTCAGGAAGACACCCCAACAACAAAACTTATCCGAGAGTAGGGATAATTACCCTGGTTTGCTCACCAAGAATGCGACTTCTATTGAGGACAGCGATACAAACAAACACAACATAAACTAGAAAGGCCGAGAGCCCACCATATCCACATTATTATGTTGTAAGGAATTGGCACGTTATCTGCAAGTCTCCTCACCCAAGACCTGCGCGGAGGTCCACGGAACAAAGTAGGGTACGCGAAATATTTAGCAAAGGTCACTCTTCGTCCTTCTCCAGACACTGCAAAAGGGCGAACAATAATATCAGCCGTCCCCAAGCTATCGCCTCTATGAACCTCTCCTACCCTTTTCAATATTTTTAATAATAGAAAACAATACAATAATTTGTACGATTCTCGGTTTTAAAGACTTTAAGGCAACTTGGCACTATCGAATCCAATAGGAATAACAAGAATTGTTCTGTACTCGTCCATCGAAACGTCAGGCACTGGAAATTTCCCGGCGACCTGGCGAATTCGGGTATGTGTGGGGTGAATGAGTGGATGCATTGGTGATCATTAACGGTCGTGTTCCATGGCGAAAAAGCTGTGAGAAACGCTCAAAATACCGTCAATAATCCCCGTTGCGGCTGAATGGTCGAATGCATGAGTGTGTGAGGTACGAGAAGGAACACAGGAAAGTGTGGGAAAACAATCACTTCTTGGTTGGCCAGTGATTCGAGAGGAGGTAGTGTCCGAGTTACCAATTTAGAGTTTTTTTAGATCGAGAAGTTTTTTTTATTTTCTTATTTTGAAAGTTCGAGAATTTTTTTTTTGAAAAGTTAGGTCCGAAAGAAACGGACGCAATCACTAGGGTGGTGAAAATAAATTACAAGGAAAAGGAAGGAGAACGGGAGAAAGCAGGAGTAGTGGCAGGACTAGGCGAAGGAAATACAACACGCCAGGACGGCGGAACAGAGGAGAAGAAAGAAGAGAGACCCCGTAAAGAAAGATAAGTAGAGTGGAAAAAGTGATCGTTAGTTAGGTATTTCTCAGAAGTAGAGGTAATTCCGTTGACTTCCGTTACGTAAAGTTCCCGGGAAGAACGGGACGCGCGACCCTTTCCGTTGTTATCTTTAACGTTTCAGACGACGCGATAACGAGCCAATTCTAACGGCTAGAAAACCGTAATCGAACCCCAAAATTCAATTGGTCGCATCCGACAATTTTTTTTTCTTCTTAACGACCGTCTGGTCGCATCGCACACAAAACTTAAATTATTTCATTACTATCAATAAACAGCCGTGCTCATATCGAGCTTTTATAACGCAAAATATTTGTTTATTTTATTTTCTACCCTACAGCAATCATCGTCGGCCTATTCTTGAAAAGGTTTAACAATTCCTTTCAAAGATTGTTTGGCGCCCACCCTATTGTAGCTTTTCTGCATCTCATTTTTTTTGTACCCACCCCAGCTGAGTGGCCGAGAGTGGCAGCGACCAACGCGCTGCTTGTTGCACACGATTTTCCCTATTTGTTCGCCGTCGCCATTTGGTTTTTCGCCCATCTGTCATTCTCGACTTTTGACCGCCGGGTACGCAGCCGATTCTGCAATCGCGTTTTTTTTATTGTTCAAAAGGAAAATTAATTTATGCAACAATATTGATTTTTGAAACGTATTTTTATTGAATTTAGGGTTGTGCTTCGAAACAAATGATGTATCACTTTGGTTAAATATCGTTTAAATAGATGAATTATGTCACGCGACTTCAAAAATTCCAGCTCACCAAAACACTCGCACCTGGCATACGCCACTTTCACTGTGGGCAAAGTTGCTGGCAGCGTTCATAGAATTCTATCCATTAAATTTGAAATTATTTGTTACTTGTGTATAGTAATTTTTGTTGGGAATAAGTGTACATGCTTTAAATATTTATGAAAAATGAACAGTGCAGAATGGTTGAGAGAAAATAAAAACATTTTGAGCAAACTTTCATCAGTTATTTAGGAATAATTTACACATGCAATCGATGGTAATGATATCGAAAAGGGGTAAATACATATCCATGGTTGTCCTAATATGTTTCTAATATGCAAGACATCTCCTGCAGATACTTTTATTAACTTTTTTGTTCGTCTAATAACATTTCAGAAGTTGGTTAATTATTAAAATTGTAGAGCTTAGGTGGTATCAAGCTTAACAGCAATCTTTAGGTAACTCGTTTTTAATGGTGGAAACATTTTTTTTATTTTTTTTTTAAACCTCTTTTTGAATGATATTATTATTATTATTATTATTATTATTAATCGAAATTATTGTTTCACATTAAGATTAAATCTCACATTTTGTGAAGGCTTTACAAATTTAGTTTAAGAGCTTTAAATTTAAATGTAAAACGATAAGCGTTTAAAGAACTGATAACAGTAATTAGATCTTAACACAAGTAATAAATAAATAAAATTTATATATAAATAAATTTTATAAAGCAAAACGAAATATCTCTTATCCTTTCAATCTTCACCCTTACTTTTAATTATCACTGGCCAAGTGTTTAAATAATTTATTTTTAAATGTGCCTATGTTTGTGTTTCTCCTTAGTGCAATGGGTAGTGAGTTCCATAGAAAAGTGGCATGGACGAAAAATGTACGCTCAGATTGCATGCAATTGAATCTGGGCCTTATTAATATAGCTGTTCTTAGTGAACTCGCAAAACTTAGCCTGCAGTACAAATACTCTGGTTGTTGCGACTGCATAATTCCGTGCAAGAGGCTAAGTGTTCTAAACTTAATGAGGTTATCGAAAGTTAGGCCCATTATCTGCAGAGAGTAACTGGATATGGTCGATAAAACGATAGTGTTGTAGTCAACATAGCAGAAAACCTCACAACTATACAATAGGACAGGTAATAAGAGGGATTTAACGAGTAACATCTTAGTTTTAGTAGGTAAGGAACTTTGTGAGGACCACAGAAGTCGGATACCATTATATACCTTGCCTATTGTAGCTGCTACATGATCGGTCCAAGTCAGTGTGTCATTAAAAATGATACCCACATTTTTTGCCTTGTGGACATATTCAATAGATGCCCGTCCTAATAAAATTGGTGGAAAAGCAGAGGTATCTAATTGATGTTTGTAGATACAAAGGGTCTTTGACTTTGACGGATTTAGGGACGAATTGTGCTTAAGAGCCCACTGCTGAATGACCTCTAGATCTTCATTGATTAAGCTAATGGTATTATTAATCATATCCAACGGACAGCACATGAATAATTGAACATCGTCAGCAAACATGTGGACAGTAGAATTTTTTATAACCTGAGGGAGTTCATTCACATAGATTGAAAATAATATAGGGCCGAGAATGGAACCCTGTGGAACTCCGGCAGGTAGACCAAGAAACGATGACGTTACGTTTCCTACTGCCACACACTGCTGACGGTCCGTTAAGTAGGAATGCAAGAGCTTGACTGACTGATACGAAAATCGATTTTTAAACATTTTAAACAGCTTCTGACACATAAGAGAATGGTCCACAGTGTCGAACGCTTTTGAGAAGATATGGATATTTATTTTATAGATTTACCCAAAACTCTTACGGCAATCATGGG